>JAMPIV010002725.1:157500-190598 GCA_024509875.1 Oreohelix idahoensis | reverse complement strand
TTGTGTTCCTGACTAACCTTCTTTCTTATAGGAGAACGTTCCAAGATTTGGCACCTGGATTATTAATAATAATAATAAATTCTTTAAGCACCAAACACGGCGCATAAGGCAGAAACCAGTGCTCTCCAGGTTGTTCGTTGTGACGCCACTCCTCTTAGCTCTTGCACATTATTTAGGCCCAACGTTCTACCTTCTCTTATTATTGTTCTTCTGAGTGTTTCTTTTGGTCTTCCTTTTTTCCTCTTACCCTCAGGAACCCAAGTGAGCGCCTGTAGTGGTATTCTGTTTTTTTTGCAAGAAGAAGAAAGAAGAAGAAAGAAGAAGAAGACAGAAGAAAGAAATGAAGAAGAAGGGAAGGAAGAGAAGGAAGAAGAAGAAGAAGAAGAAGAAGAAGAAGAAGAAGAAGAAGAAGAAGAAGAAAGAATAGAAGAAAAGATAAAGAAGAATGTCAGAAGAAAGAAGAAGAAAGAAAAGAAGAAGAAGAAGAGGAAGAAGAAGAAGAGAAGAAGAGAAGTAAGAAGAGAAGAAGAGAAGAAGAAGGAAGAATAGTGTGAAAAGAAAGAAGAAAGGAAGAAGAAGGAAGAAGAAGAAGAAATGGAGCAGAAGAAGAAGAGAAGAAGAGAAGAAAAGAAAAGAAAAGAAGAAGAGGAAGATAGAAGAAGAAGAAGAAGAAGATAGAAGAGAAGAAGGAAGAAGGAAAGAAGAAAAGATAAGAAGAAAAGGAGAAGAAGAAGAGAAGAAGAAAAAGAAGAAAGAAAAAGAAGAAGAAGAAGGAAAAAGAAGAAGGAAGAAGAAGGAAGAAGAAGAAGAAGAAGAAGAAGAAGAAGAAGAAGAAGAAGAAGAAGAAGAAGAAGAAGAAGAAGAAGAAGAAGAAGAAGAAGAAGAAGAAGAAGAAGAAGAAGAAGAAGAAGGAGAAGATAAAGAAGAAGAAGAAGAAGAAGAAGAAGAAGAAGAAGAAGAAGAAGAAGAAGAAGAAGAAGAAGAAGAAGAAGAAGAAGAAGAAGAAGAAGAAGAAGAAGAAGAAGAAGAAGAAGAAGAAGAAGAAGTCAGAAGAAGGAGGATAGGAAGATAAGAAGGAAGAAGAAGAAGGAAGAAGTAGAAGGAAGTAGAAGAAGAAGAAGAAGAAGAAGAAGAAGAAGAAGAAGAAGAAGAAGAAGAAGAAGAAGAAGAAGAAGAAGGAAGAAGAAGGAAGAAGAAGAAGGAAGAAGAAGAAGAAGAAGAAGAAGAAGAAGAAGAAGAAGAAGAAGAAGAAGAAGAAGAAGAAGAAGAAGAAGAAGAAGAAGAAGAAGAAGAAGAAGATTCATTCTTTCATAATGGCACCTGGAATGTTCGGACATTAAACGAACCAAGGGAAAGTGGCACAAGTAGCAGCAGAGATGAGGGAATGTAAAATCGAGGTTCTGGGAATGTGTGAAACAAAGTGGAAGGGGGTAGACAGGAAGAAACTCATCACAGGTGAATTGGTGCTGTCCTCAGGACATGAAGACGAAAGTTCACACCACAGTGAAGGGGTAGCTCTTATGTTATCTAATGAAGCACAGAAGGCACTCACTGAATGGGAAGCTGTTGGACCCAGAGTAATAACAGCTACTTTTGAGACAGCTAAGGAGAAAATAAATGTAGATGTCATCCAATGTTGTGCACCATTGTGAGGGAGGCATTTTGTACTAGACTACAGGAAATTATGGAAAAGATAAAAGAAGAGACATCACAATTTAGATGGGTGGCGTGAACGCAAGGATGCGTACAGTCAACACAAGATTTGGGGAAGTCATGGGAAAGAATGGGCTAGGAATAATGAATGAAAGTGGGGAACTGTTCTCAGACTTCTGTGCTTCAAATCAACTGGCTATGGGGGGAAGCATGTTTCCACACAAGAGAATACACAAGGCAACATGGATATCGCAAGACCATAGAGCAGAGGATCAGATTGACTGTATATGCATGGACAGGAAGTTTGGATCATCGTTGGCAGCAAATCAAAATTGTATGGAAAGAGACATGTGGGGAGATACTGGGGAAAAGGGAGCGACAACAGAAGGCATGGATAGCAACAGAGGCCATCAGTAAGATGGGAGACAGAAGGGACAAGAAGGCAGATTTGGACACGGGCAAAGCCAGAGGTTCCGGGGCCAAGGCTCGGGGGGTGTACACGGAGGCAGACAAAGGGGTAAAGGGAAGTGTCAAAGGAGACAGGAGGAAGTATATTGAGGAGTTGGCAAGAGAGGCAGAAGATGCTGCAGCCAAAGGAAATATGAGAGAACTGTATGACAGCACAAAGAAGCTAACAGGGAAATACAAGCAAACAAGTTGCCTCATAAAAGACGGGAATGGAAGGCTGCTCAGCGGTATACAGGAGCGGATGAGGAGGTGGACAGAATATTTTGAGGACCTTCTCGGTAGATCAGCTCCACGGGGCCCCCAGACGTCCAGCCAGCGGAAGAGGAGCTGCAGATTGGTGGTGAGGGACCAACGAGGGAAGAGATAAAGAAAGCCATGGGGCTTCTAGGAGATGGAAGGGAGTCTGGACCTGATGGCATTCCAGCGGAGGCCATCGGGGCAGATGTCGACACGGCTACAGAGATGATGTATAAATTGCTTGGTGGGGTCTGGGAGGGGGAGGGGATGCCGGCGGAGTGGAGGGAGGGATATCTGGTTGGGTTGCCTGGGAGGGGAAATTTGCAGGAGTGCACAAATTATAGAGGAATGGTTTTGCTATCAGTGCCGGAAAGGGTATCGGACAGGATTGTCCTTGGGAGATTGAAGGAGTCCGTGGACAGGAGGCTGGGAGATGAACGGGCTGGTTTTCGACGGAACAGATCATGTGCGGACCAGATGGCCACTTTGAGAATAGTGGTTGAACAGGGTCTGGAATGGAGTTCGCCACTGTATATCGGATTTGTGGACTGCGAAGGGGCATTTGACAGTGTGGACAGAGAGTCGCTTTGGAAATTGATAGGGCATTGTGGAGTTCTCCTGGATATCATTGATTTAATGGAGAAAACATTTGAAGACATGACATGCGGAGTTCTTCATGAAGGACAGCTTACAGAACCGTTTGGGATAAGAACGGGAGTGCGATAGGGATGCCTCTTGTCTCCATTTCTTTTCTTACTAGCAATAGACTGGGTTTTGAGATCATCGACAACACACAATAGAAATGGAATCCAGTGTACTCTGACTGAGCAGTTGGATGATTTGGATTTTGCTGATGACTTGGCTCTTCTGTCCCATAACCGTAATCAGATGCAGGACAAATTGAAAACACTCGATGAGAGGTCACAGCAATTGGGTCTGAAAACACACAGGGAAAAGACAAAAATAATGAGAATAAATGCAGGTAATGATAACAGGGTTGAACTTGAAGAAACACCAATACAAGATGTAGAATCGTACACATATCTTGGCAGCAATATAGACAAAGTTGGAGGGACAGGCAGTGATATCAAACTAAGAATACAAAAAGCAAGAGGAGCTTTCATTGCACTGGGAAATATATGGAGATCAAGAGAAATCGGATCCAACACGAAAATAAGAATCTTAAACTCAAATGTGAAGTCAGTCCTATTGTATGGCTCTGAGACATGGAGAACAACAAAGACAACAACCACAAAGCTACAGACTTTCATAAATGGGTGCTTGCGTAGAATAGAGAGATTAAAATGGTATGACAAGGTTACCAACGTGGAACTGAGGACAAGAACTAGACAAGTGTCAGTGGAACAAGAGATGAGAAGAAGACGATGGCGATGCATAGGACACACACTGAGGAAACCTGTTGATAGCATTACAAGACAGTCCTTGTTCTGGAACCCCCAGGGCAAGAGAGGCAGAGGTAGACGAAGAAGCACATGGAGAAAAGAGCTGGAAACAGAGGTGAAAATGATGAGAAGAACGTGGAAAGAACTTGAGATGATGGCACGTGACAGGAGGACTTGGCACGTGTTTGTTGAAGACCTATGCTCTTTTGGGAGGGGAGGGTTACGAATGAATGAATGAATATTGTCTTATGACACCTCTGCTATGTTATATGCTTCTGCACATATGTGAACACATGTAGCTACAAAATTATGTATAGATATCCTCACCAGCCAAAAGGTATTGGAGCCGCCACAGCCTATGACTAATAACGAATCGCAAGGTCCGATAAAGTATTTGTAGATGTGTCTATAAACTTCTGTTTACACGGTCATTTGTATTTGGCTTTTGTTACTGTAATTGTGGATCAGAATCGATACCATTGCACTCCAGGCAAATCCATAGGTGCTCATTCTCGATCTGCAAATGTCGAAGGTATGATTGCTGATTGTTCCGTTTAGCGTACTTGTTGTATATACGCCTGCCCCATCCTCTCACACTTTAGTCTATGCTAGTTTTACATTTGATGCTGAGTTCATGTGGCTTTTCCCCCTAGAAGTTTTTATTTTGTTAAACAAATTTGTATTCCAAGTAGTGCTTTAACAATCAATAGATTTATTTAACGACAAATCTGTTACGTGTCTATACTAGCTTAAAACTGCCCCATACGACCCTCGGGAGTCTATGAGGAGACCAAGAAAGAATAGTCACGTGTTTAGAGGTGGCTAATGTGAGGTTGTGCACATGGCTGGCAGCCTAATCATGTAAAATAGCTACAGAAAACATAATTGTAGGAGCACGTGAACACTATGGCGCCAGCTTTTAATAAGGCGACGAGCAGCAGTGGTAGTTCTATGCTCTGTAAGGAGTTAAAAGGGAAACTACAAGTATAAATATTAGTTAACATTAATAAGATGCTAGACGATAGTGATAATGGTAAGGGGTAGTGGAAGTTACTGTAGTATTTTTAACATTATTGAAGTAGTTGTTACTGACAGAAAGGTGTTTTTACAGAAGAATGTTAAAAAAACCACCCGGACAGCTAAGAAGAAGTGAGGATGTCCGGAAAGAGGCCAATGCTCAAAGGAAGCGTATTCCTCATGTTAGAAGGAATCAATCGACTTTCTTTGGGCATTGTTGGGAGTAGAAAATGCATTAATTTTAACGCCGAGTTTGGCACTTTGCCACTTCACCCAAATAGCCACTCTATGTCACGTGATGAGACTGGCTGGGGAAGTTTTGCTAACAAGGCAGGTAAAAAAAACAAGAGAGAGTTAGCGAAGTGGGCATTGAATGACCAGCCGTTAGGCGGCACAGATGTGTGTGTGGGCATGTGTGGATAACCCTAATGTATATTCCTGTTTTTACATGGAAGTATTATAATGTATGGCATATTTAACATTCATAATTGTTCATGAAAATGAGTGACTTTTATTATTATTATTAATCTGGATTATGTTCTTATTGCCTGACCACATCAATGGGTCTAATGTGAAGTTCGTCGTCATGTGTAATAAAGTTACAAACCGTCATTCAGTTATTATTACTTTCGTTGGAGAAAGAGATGTGTGCACAAAATAAGTTGATACTAAGAGTTAATGTTTATTCGCCAGGCACGTAAAGAGAGAACCCTGGACATTACATTCCTACCAATATTGGATACACACAAACAGTCGTGCAAAAGCAAAAGGCAGGAATGAGCACGAAAATATAAATAACTACACACCTCTCAACAGATGGGTAGCCAAGCCTGTGCCTCGCGATGTTTAATGCCTGAATTAATTATGTGCACCAAGTTATCGAAAATGCATTTGCATCAATTGAACTATAACATGATTGAACATGAAACAGGAGTTCAGATGCACTTTTAAGGCAACGTGTTTTAAGCTATTTTGAAGTGCTGCGCTGTATAACAATGACTTTTTGTTCGTGTAAATGAACTTTCGTGCAAACTAACCTTTTTGCAAACACTGCGGTGAATCCAGCAATCGCGCAAATGAACTTCCCGTACAAAGCGAAACTTTTCGACGCACTGCGGCAAATTAGCCACGCCCCGTGACCTTTAACGGCAGCAGGAATTTACGTCAACAAACACGCATGATTTCTGTTGATGGAATATTTTAAAGACAAACGAAGTACCTATTTTTCCAAAAACATTGAAGGCTTTCAGGGACCATACGTGTACTAACATTTATAAATCTATAAAAGAAACTTTACGGACCTTATTATTAAGAAATAAATAAAATAGTTCGACCAGACGACATATTATAAAACAAGTTTTCAGAACTATAGTTTCTATTTTGGCTTAGTGTTCCTGATTCATGCGAGACAGTGTAAACTAAATTACGCCGTGTTCAGACCAAAACACTTTAGTCTGCATTTTACGATACGTTTAGCTTCATTTTAAAAGCTTGTTTAAAACATCTTGTGCTTTCATAGCGTGCTCCATCTTTGCTATTTTTCTTTTTTTTCTATTCTATATGTTCAGTGTTGCCAATTTTTTTTTTTTTAGGTATCATTTTTTTTTCATTCATCTTCGGAAGTATGATGAAAGGTGATTTTCTATAGGTTTATGTGAGGTTTGCATTTAAGGAATTTTAGCGCTTTGACGCATTCATACTGATAGTCCTTTTTTGCATTGCGAACATTTCATTTTTGTTTAGATGTGGCGTTAGGTATCACGTTTTGTTATTGTTTCGTATATATGTCTCACATTGTCAGTTGTTGTAATAGTGCTTTCTATACCTTCTTCTCCTTAGTTGTTAATGTGACGGTTGTTTCGTTTTAGTTGTGAATTATTTGTAGTGTCTAATAATAATTATTTTTTTTACATGTTAATATAGAATATTGTTTTTGTTGTCTTATTTTAGTTAATTTTAATTTGTTTTTGTGTGTGTTGTATTTGAAAATATACCATCATCATCATTGTCATTGACATCATTGCCTTCATCTTTTCATTGTACATTTGTCTGGACCCATTGATATACATGGCATAATTTTGCATATTTTTTTTTCTTTTAATTATAACATGTATTGAGCACTACAGTGTTCATTAACAATATCACCATAATTTAACACATTCTAATTATGTCCTTGGTGGGTTTGTAGGACTTACATAGGTATTGAGTTTTGTATTGTTCATCATTATAAATATCACTATATTTTGAACAGAAAGTAGTTTATGGGAGAAAACCATGTCTTCGTTTCAGGACTTTATAGAAATTGGGATTAAATTTAATAAATCAGGAGCGGAACTAGAGGCGTTTGCTACTGCACAATTTGACAGCTATAATGCAAGAATTGAAAGACAGAATGAACGTGAATTAAAACGTCTTCAGTTAGAACATGATGAGAAGAAAAAGACACAAGATTTGGAGAAGGACAAGTTAGAACAAAAGGAGAAATTGGAGAGAATGAAGATGGAAGAGAAAGAAAAAGATCTTGCACAAGCTCTTAGCGCGCTAGAAAAAAACTAAAGATTGACGCTGAGCAAGAAAAATTAAGATTAGCTGCTGCAACTGCTCAGAAAGCAACTGATTTGGAGATAGAGAAATTGCGTATTCAGAAAGATATAGATGTTGCTGTCGCCCTAAGAAAAGTGGAGTTGGACGCTCCAAACACATCATCTAGTACACCTGTGACCACAAACCGGATACGATTGCCTAATTTCAACCAACAAATCGACTGCGTCGATAGTTTCTTACAACGTTTTGAGCTCAAGGTCAGTGCGTTGAAGATCCCCAAGGGTCAATGGAGTGCAACATTATGCGATTTTTTTAACAGCGGACGCTCTACAGGCTTATTTTGCTCTGGACAGCGGTAGTAGAGAAGACTACGATGTTGTCAAGGAGACATTGCTACGTAAATTTCAGCTTACAGAAGCAGGATTCCGTGATAAATTTCATTCCTGTCTGCCTAGCAGGAAAGCTGACTTTGGAGAATTTATCTCATTAATAAAATTATATTCTAAAAGATGGATAGAATTGTCCGGAATTGATAAGACCTTCACTGGCTTACTTGATCTAATGTTACGTGACAAGGTGTTGTCGGCATGTAGCACCGATCTTGCCTCATTTTTTCAAGAAAGAAAACCGAAAGACCTTGAGGCAATGGAGATACTTGGGAGACAATATATGACAGCTCACCCAGATAAAGAGGTTCACAAACCAACTATAAAGGACGCACTCCCAGTATGTGTGGCTCGTCATGACTTTAGAGATGGTGGTCATAGACCTCGATCACAGAGTGTGGACAGCAGAGTAAGGCAAAGTTATAGATCCAACTACCGAGGAAAATATAACTTCCCAAGGCAGAGGTCACCATCTAACTTCCCACAGAGGCGAGACTATGGTTATTCAAACCAAGGTCAGTGGCGGCAGAATTCTAGCCGTAATGAGGAAATGCATCACAAACGGATGGATCATAGACCCACACAAGACAATGCATCCTACAGTGGTAATAGGAATAATGGCAGATGTTGGTCATGTGCTAGGAATAGAACTTATAAGAAATATTATGGAAACAGCACTAACAAACACTGTGGGCATAATGACAATAGCAATCATGAGAAGGGTAATGCATGTGTAACTGCAAAGAAGAATGATGAGAAGGGAGCCGACCATGCCAATGCATGTATTGTTAGCTCACTTAATGATGAAAATTGTTATGGATGCAAATCTTTATTCCAACCTGGTTCACAGCCCAGATTGATCTGCGGGCATGCTCTACCTGCTATGTCATCTTGTGAGAACGTGGGACGCCTCACGTTATATACTGGTTTTCTGTATAACAGGCATGTAAGTGTCCTTCGTGATTCTGGCTGTACCACTGTCGGGTCCGTAGATCGCTAATTGATGAATCTGCCTTTACTGGTAAAACAGTGAAGTGCATAACATTTGGTGGGAGTATAGAGTGTTACCCAGTGGCAGAAATAGATATTGCCACACCCTTCTTTACAGGTAAGGTAAGGGCATGTGTCCTTGATGAACCAGTATCAGACATTATCCTTGGTAATATACCAGGTATTAAGGATTGCTCCACAGAGGAGATACATAAATGGGTTGAATCTCACCCAATGTTGGCTAACGCTGTAGTCACTAGGGCCCAGCATGCTGCTGAATCCAAGGCAGAGCCAGCTATACCATTTAGTGAGAGAGCAACTCTTCAGAATGTTCAGAATGTTTCCCCCCAGTCGTTCGCTGCCAAACAGCGCGAAGATGTTGCTTTGCAACCATTGTTTGCTCTAGCAGAGAGCAAGCATGTGAAGAAGACAAAAACTTCACGTTACTGGTTTGAATTTAAGAACTCAGTACTGACTAGATGCTTTGACAACTATGTTTTAGTCAGGAGACAGGTAGTTATTCCAAAGAGTTTTAGACCTATTGTATTGAATACTGCCCATGACTCGCTTTTAGCTGGTCATATGGGGATTAAGCGTACTCTGTTTCGTGTCACCTCAAATTTTTATTGGCCCTGTGTTAACAAAGATGTAAAGCTATACTGCAGGTCATGTACAACTTGTCAAAAGGTAGCACGTAGGGGCAAGCACCACGCTGCACCCTTACAAGTCACTGATGTGCCATTACGGCCTTTCACCAAGATTGCAATTGACATAGTTGGTCCTATGTCAGTCATGTCAGATAGAGGATATCGATATATCCTAACGTGTATAGACTTATGTACACGTTGGCCGGAGGCCATACCATTGAAGACTATCACCTCAGCAGCTGTCTCTGATGCTTTATTTGTTATTTTTTGTCGCATAGGATTTCCTGATGAAATCTTATCAGATCGTGGTACTCAATTTATGTCTCAAATGATGAAAGATATTGAGAACATGTTAGCAATTAAGCATTCGTTCACAAGCCCATACCATCCGGAAAGCAATGGCGTTTGCGAGCGTTTCAATGGCTCGTTGAAGCAGATGTTAGGCAAAGTCACCGAGACATGTCCTCGTGACTGGGACCGAATGTTACCAGCAGTCTTATTTGCTTACAGAGAAGTGCCCCATGAGAGCACTGGCTTTTCGCCATTTGAGTTGGTATATGGTGCCAACCCTAGAGGTCCTATGCACATACTCAAGGATTTGTTGTTGGGATCAGTGGAGGATGTTACTGTCCGCACCAGCTATGAACTGGTCATTGATCTCAGACAACGCCTTGTAGATGCATGTACTTATGCATCAGGTATGATACGTAATGCTTCACAGAGGTCGAGAGTGCGCTGCAACCAATCTCGAAAATTACGTTCGTTCCTACCAGGAGAACAAGTATGGCTACTTCTTCCAACCAAGGAAAATAAACTGCTAATTTCCTGGCAGGGCCCTTTTAAGGTGGTTGAGAAGAAAACTGATGTAGATTATGCCATTGACATAAGGGGCAAAGTTAAAACATTTCACATTAATATGTTAAAATTGTATGTGGAGCGCCCTGCAGAGTTAGAACCTATCTTAGACAGTATTTCTGATGAACCAGTTCGACAGACTTTGTCAGCTGTTGTGGAATCTGATGATTCTACAGCGAGCGATATTTCTTTTAATTTTCCTCTGCTGCCTTTAACATCTTCCGAATCTTGGAGAGATGTAACTGTATCAGTTGATTTAGATTCTGGTTATCGAGAACAGGCTCTTGCTGTTTTAGAATCTTTCTCTGATGTGCTGACTGAACTTCCAGGTCGCACTGATGTTATCTCTCATGATATTACATTGACTGATGATCACCCTATCAAACTCAGACCGTATACTATACCCTTACACTACAGATCTCAGGTGGATAGTGAACTTAAGGATATGCTACGCATGGGCATCATTTCTCCTTCTGAATCATCCTATTCTTTTCCTATGGTTCTAGTTAGAAAGAAGGACAAATCTCTTCGCATCTGCATTGATTTTAGACGTCTTAACAGTGTCACTCTCACAGATGCTGAGCCTATGCCTGTTTTGGAGGATCTCTTATCACAACTATCCCAGGCTACATACTTTAGCAAACTAGATCTATCCAAGGGATATTGGCAGATCCATTTAACTGATAAAGCCAAACCTCTAACTGCGTTTATGACTCCATATGGGTTATTCCAATGGAATTATATGTGCTTTGGCCTTGTCAATGCTCCCGCGACTTTTGTGCGCATGATGCGGAGACTCTTAGGAGATAGGTCTGATGTCATCACATATATAGACGACATCTGTTTATTCCATAGTTCTTGGCAAGAACACATCACAGGATTAAAATCTTTATTAATGCTACTCAGAAAGCATGATTTGACAGTTAGACCTTCAAAGGTTCAGATTGGTTGTCGAGAAATTTCATTTCTTGGTCACCGTGTTGGTAACCACATGTTATACCCTGATGAGCAGACTGTCAAACGCATTTTAGAATTAGATATCCCTCGGACAAAGAAACAGGTTAGGAGCATGTTAGGACTCATTAACTTCTATCACAAGTTCATTCCGAACTTTTCATCTATTTCTTCTGTCCTGTCATCTTTGACTAAAAAGGGAGCTCCTAATAAAATTGTTTGGTCCGACACTTGCAGTGGAGCTTTGAACAAAATTAAAACTGTATTTTCCAAGGCACCTATTTTGGTGTTACCTAATATCACTATGCCATTTCTTCTGAGGACTGATGCGTCTCAGACTGGCATTGGTGGTTGCCTGTTGCAATGGTTCAATGATACTCCACATCCATGATTGTATGTAAGCAGGAAGTTGCTACCAGCAGAAACTCGGTATTCCACCAGTGAAAGAGAACTCTTGTCCATCATTTGGTGTATGGGCAAGTTATCACGCTATTTACTTGGCGCACACTTCTACCTCCAGACGGATCACCGTCCACTAACATCCCTAAATCAAAAAACTACGACAAACAGTAGATTACACAGATGGTTTCTTGCTTATCCAAGAATATAGATATACAATTATCCCCATCAAGGGATCAGAAAACTTTCTGGCAGACTTATTGTCAAGGAATGTAACTGGAAAGTGAAATTGTTTGTGCCAGATGTTGACATTGTCTGATCTTGTTTTGTTTTCAGGTGATATACTATTGAAACATTCATGTTACGACTTTAATTGCATTTTTTGAAAGATTGGATTACATTTTGTCTAAACTGTTTAAATATATATGTTTTCATGTCATTTGGTACTACAATTACTATTTCATATATATTATTCTAAGCAGTATGATTTTTTTTTTTTTCCTAATAGATTAATAGTTCTTGGGCTAACTATCCACTGTTCTCAAGCGAAAACCCTTGGTTTCCGCTCGGGAACAGGGGGGCAATGTTGGGAGTAGAAAATGCATTAATTTTAACGCCGAGTTTGGCACTTTGCCACTTCACCCAAATAGCCACTCTATGTCACGTGATGAGACTGGCTGGGGAAGTTTTGCTAACAAGGCAGGTAAAAAAACGAGAGAGAGTTAGCGAAGTGGGCATTGAATGACCAGCCGTTAGGCGGCACAGATGTGTGTGTGGGCATGTGTGGATAACCCTAATGTATATTCCTGTTTTTACATGGAAGTATTATAATGTATGGCATATTTAACATTCATAATTGTTCATGAAAATGAGTGACTTTTATTATTATTATTAATCTGGATTATGTTCTTATTGCCTGACCACATCAATGGGTCTAATGTGAAGTTCGTCGTCATGTGTAATAAAGTTACAAACCGTCATTCAGTTATTATTACTTTCGTTGGAGAAAGAGATGTGTGCACAAAATAAGTTAATACTAAGAGTTAATGTTTATTCGCCAGGCACGTAAAGAGAGAACCCTGGACATTACATTCCTACCAATATTGGATACACACAAAAAGTCGTGCAAAAGCAAAAGGCAGGAATGAGCACGAAAAATATAAATAACTACACACCTCTCAACAGGCATGTTATGAGAAGACGAAAGCTGGAGTATATTGTTACAGCAAGAAAGATTGAAGGAAAAAAAGACAGACGACGACAAAGAGAGAAAATTCATGTCAGTTTGACACATTGGCATTGAAAGAAGAAGCAACAGAATTGATAAATAGTACCGCAGACGAACATTGTTTGTTGATAGAGTCTACCGCAGTATTTTTAATATTAGCGATATTAGTTACTTGAAACGGTGATGGTAGCTTGGAGTGCAAGCTACTGCAGGATTTTGAACATGGGTAATAGCTATGAACTTTTCTAATGAGACCTTTGATATCATCTTGAACGGGGAACAACTACAGAAAGTTGAAAGTTTCAATTATTTAGGCAGTAAAATGACTCAGGATGGTGACACAACAAGAGAAATTCATACTAGAATTGCTTTGGCAGCTAGCGCCTTCAATAGATTATCTAACATTTGGAAATTACGATCATTGAATATACATACCAAGCTTCGTCTGTTTAATTCAAATGTTATCTCAGTGTTAACATACGGCTGTGAGAGTTGGAAAATAACAAAATCATTGGAGAACAAGCTGAATACATTCAAGAACAAATGTCTTAGAAAACTCATGAACATCAGTTGGAAAGAATTCAAGACTAATCGACAAATAAGAGAAGACTCTAGGCAGAAATATGTCTCCGACTATATAAGGAAAAGACGATGGTCATATATCGGTCATGTCCTACGAATGCAAAACAACAGAATACCACTACAGGCGCTCACTTGGGTTCCTGAGGGTAAGAGGAAAAAAGGAAGACCAAAAGAAGCACTCAGAAGAACAATAATAAGAGAAGGAAGAACGTTGGGCCTAAATAATGTGCAAGAGCTAAGAGGAGTGGCGTCACAACGAACAACTTGGAGAGCACTGGTTTCTGCCTTATGCGCCGTGTTTGGTGCTTAAAGAATTTATTATTATTATTATTAATAGTACCAGTTACTTGTAACGGAAATGATAACTGGTAGTGGAAGTAACAGTTGTATTTGTAATACATGTGATAGAATCAGTAATTGTAACTGGTATTGGAAATCACTGCAGTATTTTTTTAAAAACTTGACACATAGTTACTTGTAACGGTAAAGGTAACTTCAGTGGAAGCTACTACAATATATGTATCTAGCAATAACCCGTCAACATTGACAGGTTATTAATTATAGTGTGTTGTTTCTGTTACATGTATTACAGATGGTACTATCACTACTGTGGTCATTTCATTGCAGGCAACCGTCATTAGATATTTGTAGTGAAAATTATATGGATGTTTTAAATATGAAGACATTGAGTAACCTTACCTAAATGACATGTGGAGCCGTGATAATGATCTAATGGACCGTAAATTGACTAAATAACTAAGATTTCTTTTATGACAAATCATGAGTTTAACTTTCGCAGCTAAAAATGTTGAGTTTCGGATGGGGGGGAAGGGGTACCTGTGGGGACACTCGCCTCGGGGCCTGAAAGCTCTAATGTCGTCCCTCCTAAAAACTCATAGCGGGTACTATTTTAATCACTGCAGTAATGATGTGGTAGTTGATGAAGGGGTTAAAAAAAATGATCAACATCTTTCGTAGTGATGATTATGATAATGATAGTGATACTACATATGACATAACACTTCACTTAATATTTTTCAGCTACTTGCGGAGTTTAGGCCATCAAAAAATAGACGTGAAGCCTTCCTGTCCTGTACCAACCGTTCGTAGTTTTTTTGCATGTCTTCACCCCTTTATGTCTAAGTCTAATTCCCTCCTTCATGTGTATTTTGTTCATCTCCCTCACTTGCTGGTGAAATTGTTTAATTTGTGATGACTGTGGCCTTGCTTGCATTAGTGGAGGCTGTAGCTGAGTTGACAGTTCTTCTATAGACAGTATGACAGATTGCGCAGGTAGGGAAACACTTGAAAAATGATTACGTTAATGGAAATGACGTAAATCATGATGATGATGACAACAGCAACGACATGATGATGATGACAACAGCAACGACATGATGATGAAGACAACAGCAACGACAAAGTGACAACTAAAACCCACCTAGAGCATCCATATATGCCTCCACATTGTCTACGGACAGGAAGTTCCATTTCCCTATCAAAGCCTCAACCATGTTGACCGATGTGATGACGGGTGGGTGGTGTGGAAATATAGAAAACTGAAAGGCAAATTAATACATTTTATTATTCAAATCAAGGAAGGACCCTACAGTTTTCACTATATATATACATATTATTACACACAAATAAACACACGCACGCGCACACACACACTCAGAGTGCAGTCCACGTAAGTGGAACTCGCTTTAATCGAATTTCGCTTAAGCAGAAGATTTTCTCACAGTCCCGGCCTAATGTCTTTAGTGACGTTGTTACAAAAAATAAAAAAAATCACGCTAAGTCGAAATATGAGACCTAGAGTTTTCGGATAAGTCAAGTAATGATTCTGTCCCAACTCAAATTTGGACTCGCATAAGGAGAAGTTCTGCCTTCGTTGCCAAAGTTACAGTATTACCTGGCCGTATATAATTTTTTGGTGAACAGGCAATAACAAGTTAATAAACGTCCAACCGCCCGCCAGTTGATTACAACGCTAACATTCATTAAACCAGCAAGCACGTAATCGTCAGTCCGATTGAGCGAACACTGGTTCAACTCAGTTTGTCTAAAAAGGGCTTACGTTAAACTCTCACACTAACATGGCTACGTGTTTGAGATCTGAAAATAAACAAAGAGTGAAATCCGAAGCATGTTAATAGTAAATAATTAACATAAAACATTATTCAGCAGGCACTCGTATGTGACAGCAAGGGAACGACTAACAATAAAAGGGAAAGAATAAGGAGAATTAAAAAGTTAGTTGCTTATCCTTTACAGGACGTGGCAATCAACCCAGCTTTTATTGGCTGTTTGTGATTTTTCTAGGCAATTTTTTTCATTCAGTAGTTTGCCATTGCTTTCTGAACGGTACGGCGCTTATACCATTGTTAAAAATCCACACAAAGCGATCTGCTACCAAACCGCCTGCAGCAGGTTTCGAACCTGGTATATCTGGATTACGAAACTGCGTTCATATCCATTAGGCCACAGACGCCGACAAGGAGAATTATACTTGTAAATAGGAAGGTTCAGATATAGAGTACAAAAAGGGATGCGCGAACAATAATGCGCATGAAAGGGGTGAACGAGAATCCAGTGAAGCCCGCTTTCTCAGCAAGCAGTCCAGAAGGCGTGAGTTAGAGTGCAGATGGCACGTACGCTAGTAGCCACGTTGAAGGCAGTACTTTAGTAGTTTAGGTGATGAATATTTCACGGACAAGAAGTAGTTTGGGTAATGATTAACCCGAAATATTGAATAGTGAGAATTCTTGTCTAGAAGGAGAAACGGTGTGAGTTAGATTTTATTCAGAAAGGGAAAAGGTTTGTAGAGTGAATCATAATACATATAGACAGTAGTCATATTCTTCAGTGATGAAAGGGAAAGTAACAACCCCGGCGACGTCCGGTTCCATCAATATAACCGGAACACTGAGATGATAAAGAACAGAAGTAGAGACTATAGCACCTGAATGATCATTGATGGTTGACGGTCATAAGGTGTAGATATAACGAGATAGAGAGTGAGGAAAGGAATAAATATTAAGGAAGAACTTGCATATTACATTATTATATGATGGACCACGATTGTGGAGGTCAGAGCAGACAGCAATGATCCTCTCACATGTAAATAAACACAATTTTATATTGACTCTTGCGTTTTTCCCCGATTATACAGATCTTCTTGACTTCGTGCTCGCCAGGCTGATGTGTACCCACGTGAAGTTTAACGTTTGCTTATAACGTGTATGTGTACAGTCACTAGATAACACCCGACCATGGTGTTTGTTACTGAGCTGCGCATGAAAGTTCAGTACTAGCCTATCCCAGTGACAGTTTATCTACATTAAATGATTTGGCATGATGTGCTGTGCAAACCTGATGTCGACGCATGTCTACACATCAGATATAATTGGCGCCGTGACCAACCTCTAGCAAGCACACACACATTGTTTCTAAACAGTAGTTCAGCAACTATGCTTTATGCTGTCATCTCTCCTCGCTTCAGGCAGAAGACAGATACGTTTTGACGCTGCAACAGATTTCAACAACCACAGACGACAGATAGCCATGATAATACAGAATAACACAGACAGAAGACACCATAATACGTTTTCGGATCTGTGACAGACCCCAACAACTACAGACGGCAGAGTAGAACTCAAACGAAATTCATATTTACATTTCGATAACATATGAAAAAATCAGTGACAACAGTGAAAGTTGTAAACACAGAACAAAGTGAACAGTATCGGAACCAGCCAATCAAAAACGTCGGCCCGAAAACCAAGTCAGAATTTCCTTCTTTCAAATCGACCTGCACGAGAATAAGTCGCCACAACAAGTCAAGATTTTTTTTCTTCACACCTTCCTGCACGAGAGGGCGTCGCAAAGACAAAGCGGGTACACCATTCACTGTCCTGTAACACCAAGTCGGAAACAAACTGTTTTCATTCAAACCTTCCAGCACGGGGACGACTCATCACAGCAGACGTCAGGTCAACGTGCATCGCTCAACAAGTAGTCTTGATATAGGTCATAGAGTGCAGTACAGTAACCGATTCACGGAAAGAAGCCTGTGTGTAGCAAAACAATACAGTGTTGTAGTCCGGATGGTATAAAAATATAACAATAGTGTTTGTTAAAAAGAAAAGTCGGTCACGCGCGCAACATCGCGACAAAAAGAGTACTCCAACGCAGACGTCTTAATTAATTAGTTTAATTAGACATTGTTGTATTTATTATTGTTGTCTTATTACTATTCCTATCATTAGTATTACCATTGTAGTGTCAGATAATATTGATTTGTAACAGTGTATACATAAAATTTGTTTTGGTAACCATAACATTTTTTTTCCAGGAAACCCAGGACCAATAGAAAAATTTCCATTCATTTTCAGATGCAAGTTAGTTTAAGTTAACGATAGAAATAAGTAACTATTTTTCAGATTGTATGATGGCACAGGCCGAACAGACACAGTATAACATGCAAGACAGTCAGACTCTAGCCCTCGTAAAGACGATTACCGACACATTAGCCAAGGTAGACAACAGTGCTAAATACGCAAACATAAAAGGTAATGTAGACTTATGTTCAGGTGACCCACACGCATGCCGTAAGTGGCTTAAAGATATTGACAAATATGCAATGTCAATAAATGCAGATGAATTTGAGAAAGTAAAAATTTCATTTTTTTCGTCTACTGATCTGGTCACTGACTTTATGAGAAGGCGATTGGACACACGCCTCAAAGAAATGCGAAAAGATCTTCAAGCAGTGTATAAATCTTACGATACGAAAGGAAAAGGACATTGTCACACTTGTGATAGAGAAAATAAGGACAAAAACAAAATCCCAGAAACAGCTGCTGTACGGGCACACTGGAACACACTTAATAAAAGAAGAATAAGAATGGCGGTCAGGAATTTTGTGGCAGAAGTTAGAAAAGGGAAGTCCATAGAAATAAATAACATCAACATAGCAAACCAACAGAAGTGCCAGATAAGAACACAATGGTTGGGAAATGAAGGTAGAACCGCTAGGAGTGTGGAGAAAAATAATAGGATCTTACCAGCAACATGTCACAATAAAGGAAGAAGGTAATAGGAATAGACCATGGACAAGTCAGGATAGGACAACAGTCCAGAAACAGGAAAACATAGAGAGACAGGGTCAACGTTGGTACACAAACAGAGATAGATACTGTAGCGTCACACTTGGGGCCAGCACAAAAGGAGAAAGACGTCATGAGAGAAAATGAAACATGGTCACATGGGTTAGACAATACGAGAAAGTCTAAGATACCACGCAGTGTAAAAAGGACGAACCGACAAACGGCTAAAGAAGTAGTAGTACCACAGCATAGGGATAGCATCGAGGTAAAGAATAAGAAGGATGAACCGATGCAGATATTACTGCAAGAGAAAGAAAGATCAGCGAAGGTGGACAATAGGAAAGAGAAGATAGAAGAAATACAGGACATGGACACATGTTATGGGCGTACAAGAGCAGTACATAAGAAGAAAACTAGACATAGACAAATTGAAGGCTTGGTGAAGAGAAAGACGAAACAGGAGGGCGTAAATACAGTACATGAAAAGTACCAGCTTGACATAGAATCAGAATCCGATTCGTCAAGTGGGGAAGATAGAGTTATGGACTCCGACGAACAAGGATACAGGTCGGACGAACTCGATCATAGAACGGATGACGAAGGCAATATATTTTATTGGCCGAAAAATGAGAATAGTGATCATGGATGCATAAATCAGATAAAGACGAAGAAAATTAGTGTAAATGAGATAAAGAAGGCAATAAAATGTACCCTAGGAGGAGCCGATCTTAACACCTTGACAATAAGGGAGGTGCGGGAAATACAAGAGGTAAAGTTTGACACAGACTTATCAAAATGGCAAAGAGAAGTTCACAAACTTGTGACCAAAATTTTGAATGGAGAGACAGATGTGGAGGACACAGAGAATGACGATTATAAAGAAGAGGATAGTTCGACCAGGAGAAAAAGTCGACAGACAGTTAATGAAGCAAAATATAGCAGTAGACGGAGATGGTCGTCAGAATCGGTGTCGACTGACTCAGACAGTGTAGTGTCTGAGGAGAGTGACGGTAGTCACAGACACAAAAGGACTTATAGAAGAGGAGAGAATAGTAGATGAATTAAGGAAGAAAGGAGTAAATATAGAAATAGGAGTAGAGAACGGGAGTTTCCTAACCCTAACAACCTGGATAAAATACTTGCGGACAGAGCAGAAATGTGGAGACGACATGCAGAGACAATCAGTCAGACTAGATGGCGAGTATCAGAGGCGGATAAACGATGGAAGGAGAGATATGGAAATGGCGGTGTTAGCTAAGTCGTGAGTAGACTTTTAGTGGAGTCATTCTCCACCAAACATAACAGAAACCATAGGGAGATAGATAAGAGATGAGAGTCATGGAGAAGTGACGGGAGTATTGAGAAGCCACAGGAAGGATGTTACAGACATATAGAAGAGATAGTTCTAGAAGGAACGTGTGTAGAGGTGAGAAGCCACGGAGAAAGTGGCAAAGAGAGAGATTTTTGCGGCAGTAGCCGAGTCTTATGAAGACTTTGGGGAGAAACCATATTTTCTTTCTCCGTAATACATGAAGAGAAGAGAAATGTGTTGAGAACGTTCCAGGGAGGGAACGAAAAACACATAAAAACGTTAAGTGCGGTGTTTGCCAGACTAGAAATGAGAGTCTATTGAGGGTAACCCTCGCCGAACATATACAACATAAATTCAGACACGGGGAGACAGAGTGTTCTCGAAAAAGAAAGAAAAGAAGATAGCACAAAGAGAAGTTCCATAGAGGGAACGGACATTGAGAAGCCAAAAGAAAGTGACTAAAGAAGAAAAAGAGAAGTGAGAAGGCACAGGAACATGATACAGACATGGAGTACTAAAGAAACAGTGACAAAAGAAGAAATATGGAGAAAACATGAAACAAAGTGATAAGGAGTGGACGGAAAAATAGAGTAAAGAGAAATAGACATAAGTGGAAAAGGAAGTCAAGTGACAGGTCAGCAGTAGAAAAACACGCAAGTAGGTCAAAGCGACAAAATGGTTTAGGATAGGTAGACTCAAGAAGTTGAACATATTTCCGAGTAGTAGATCAACTTTAGAGGTCTAGTTAGCAAAGGGTGGACAGGAGGATGGCAATTCAGTGTTGCCATGATAGTAAATGGCTCACGCCATCATGAAATAAATGGAACAAGATGTGTCGTTCCAAGTACAATTTGATTGTGTTGTGAAAAGGAAAATTGTCCTTTGGCACAGACAGGAATTGGTAATGTGCTGAACTAGGGTTGTAACAACACATTGCTAAGAACTTTTGTATATAGAAAAGTACAATAATGGTTGGTAGTCATTAAAATAAATTTTTTATCCTGCGGATAAATAATTTATTTTTGGGAAGATAAGGAGATAATGTGGCAGCAAGGGAACGACTAACAATCAAAGGGAATGAATAAGGAGAATTATACTTGTAAATAGGAAGGTTCAGATATAGAGTACAAAATGGGGATGCGCGAACAATAATGCGCATGAAAGGGGTGAACGAGAATCCAGTGAAGCACGCTTTCTCAGCAAGCGGTCCAGAAGGCGTGAGTTAGAGTGCAGATGGCACGTACGCTAGTAGCCATGTTGAAGGCAGTACTCAAATAGTTTAGGTGATGAATATTTCACGGACAAGAAGTAGTTTGGGTAATGATTAACCAGAAATATTGACTAGTGAGAATTCTTGTCTAGAAGGAGAAACGGTGTGAGTTAGATTTGATTCAGAAAGGGAAAAGGTATGTAGAGTGAAATCTAATACATAGACATACAGTAGTCCTATTCTTCAGTGATGAAAGGGAAAGTAACAACTTGAAATAGGATTTATTTACATATGAGAGGATCATTGCTGTCTACTCTTACTTCTACAATCAGAATAATAATAATGTAATATGTAAGTTCTTCCTTAATATTTATTCCTTTCCTCACGCTCTCTCTCTCTGTCTCTCTCTCTCTCTCGTTATATCTACACCTTATGACTGTCAACCATCAATGATCACTCAGGTGCTCTAGTCTCTATTTCTGTTCTTTCTTCCTTACAATTTCTTAGATTGTTGTTATATGCATCCTCTCAGTGATCAGGTTATCTATTGATGGAACCGGACCTCGCCTGGGTTGTTACTTTCCCTTTCATCACTGAAGAATATGACTACTGTCTATATGTATTATAATTCACTCTACAAACCTTTTCCCTTTTTGAATAAAATCTAACTCACACCATTTCTCCTTCTAGACAAGAATTCTCACTATTCAATATTTCGGGTTAATCATTATCCTAAACTCGTCTCCTTGTCCGTGAAATATTCATCACCTAAATTATTTGAGTACTGCTTTCAACATGGCTACTAGCGTACGTGCCATCCGCACTCTAACTCACGCCTTCTGGACTGTTTGCTGAGAAAGCGTGCTTCACTGGATTCTCGTTCACCCCTTTCATGCGCATTATTGTTCACGCATCCCCATTTTGTACTCTATATCTGAACCTTCCTATTTACAAGTATAATTCTCCTTATTCATTCCCTTTGATTGTTAGTCGTTCCCTTGCTGCCACAAGCACTATTCCTTGAAGCGATAAGGCGGCTTGAGTACACGGACAATCCCCAGAGCTATGCCAGTGAGTTTTACCAAGCTAGACATGTCTGCGCGGGTAGGGGTTAGACTAAATCTAGCACCCTGCTCCTCCCGGTTGGGGGTTTTAGCACAGGGCCGACACCTCTGTCTATGTTAAAAAAAATTGCTTGCGGAAACAGCAACAAATGAAAAATTTACCGGACGGACATCAGGAGTCTAAGGCTCGTATGAGTGACAGTGGAGAAAGGGCCGACCAAAAACAACTTGTCACAGAAGTGTGGAAGCCGAGGTGCAAAGAATGAGCCAGAGCTGGGGTACTGCATGAAGAATGACCACCGACCGAGCAAATTGGATGCAGCTTGTTGCTGCCCTACAAGATGCCAGTAGGCCTGATGACCACTGACTGCTTTAACAGACAGCGCTTTACTAAAATTGGATCAAAGAGGAGTGAGACATTTTGCTTCAGAAGTACGAAAAAAGGATGGCACGAAGGCATAGAAGCTGCATATATGATGATTAATGAGGC
The DNA here is from genome assembly GCA_024509875.1 of Oreohelix idahoensis. Lineage (NCBI taxonomy): Eukaryota > Metazoa > Mollusca > Gastropoda > Stylommatophora > Oreohelicidae > Oreohelix > Oreohelix idahoensis. The sequence continues at coordinate 168,048 of JAMPIV010002725.1, read as the reverse complement.
TTCACTGGCTATGTACGAGTATATAAGCGTGTTGTGGAGGCACTTATTCCTACTTATCTGAACTGCTTAATATACTACTGGACAAAAGTTAAGGGCCGCCATTCAGTTTAGACGAGGTTTATGTAATTCTTCCTGAGCAGGGTCGATTTTCCAAATGTCCGGTAGTTTGAAATCTCTCAAGAAGCCTCTGCATGGTAGAGTGGGACACTGTTAAACGTCTTGCAACATGACGAACAGATTGACCATCCTGAATCCATGCCATGGCTCGACCACGGTCTACAGTGCTGAGACTTCTCCTTGGTGGCATGGCTAATGCAGTGATCATTTCGACCACTTGTCATACTGATTTATTGCATACCAACGGTGAACACTCTTTACCGATGATCATTTTCCACGTGCATTCAAATTCAACTCACTTTTTCTCCTTTTGAACTAGTGGGGCGTGTTGCAAAAACCACGAGTTTTTGCAGCAGCAATGGCAATTTTCACGTGCGGGTTAAAGTGACCCAGTTTTTGGACATTAAAAAAAAATTAACCTAGTGCACACAGACATGTATACACATTCTCTGAGCTCAGTTTTAATGACATTTTCACTTGTCTTTACAGTTTGCCAATAAATTATATAAACCTTGTCCAAACCGAATGGCGGCCCTTAACATTTGTCAAGAAGTATATAAATGGGGAAAATTCCATATATTTTGTCACCGAAAATCAATAGAGGCAAGAATATTTATATTAAAAAGGAACACATCCCGCAAATGAAGTATAGTGAGAAGAAATGCGCGTTGTTTCAAAAAGAGGGCAATTCAATTACCCGGCCGGAACGCGCCGTGAAAAGATTACAGCTTTGGTGGGTGTAACAGTAATGTTCTTGTTCATAGGCCATACTGCGCCATTACTGTAGGGGTCTTCTATTAGACAGTGTAGCAGTGTGGGTGGTGATGTTGTAGTACAATATACCGTTCGTACCACATATAGGAGTCAGTGAAGTAGGAACAGCTGGTACGGTTCTAACGGTTTATTATGGGACGATACAAAGCACGCTGACATCAATACATACACTGTCATCTGAATAAGGTACACAATGTCATGGACGTAATCACACGTCAATACACCTCTTTAGCAAAACACACGCCGCATAAACAGCAGGCTTCCTTAGGTAAATAAATGTCAATCTTTTCAATCATCTCCGACCAAACTGGTCAAGTACCTCTGGCAAAATAGGCTCATAGACAGCGGGCTTCTTTATGTAAATAAATGTTAATCCTTTTAATCATCTCCGACCAAACTGGTCAAGTACCTCTGGCAAAATAGGCCGCATAGACAGCGGGCTTCCTTATGTAAATAAATGTTAATCCTTTTTAATCATCTCCGACCAAACTGGTCAAGTACCTCTGGCAAAATAGGCCGCATAGACAGCGGGCTTCCTTATGTAAATAAATGTTAATCCTTTTTAATCATCTCCGACCAAACTGGTCAAGTACCTCTGGCAAAATAGGCCGCATAGACAGCGGGCTTACAAGTACTCAATGTTAATCTATATCAAAGTATTGTTTTCTGCTCTGCACTCCAGGAAAAAACACACAAGAAACACTGGCCATATCCTAGGCTTTACCGAACTATGCCAGAATCTCAATCAAGGGGAATCTTAAACATATTTAATACACACAGAACTCTGATCCCCTTTTACACTGCCAGGAAAAACATGGAGGGACACCTTCTCTGCTCAAATCGCCCAGCCAGACTCTCCAAACCAACCAGTCTTTCGGACTCGCGCAAATCAATCGCGCATGTGTAGACACCCGCAAGCCCTGAGTAACGTTTACTCATGGATCGTTCCAGAGCGTTCCCAGGAAACTGACCAGAGCGGCTCCTTATATGGGCATCTGTATACCACTTAGATATCCTTATGTGGACATCTGAATAATGTCAAGGGGAAGATAACAATTAAATCTAATCTGAACCAAAAAGTAAACAGTCAGTACCTTCCCTTTGACCGTAAATATAAAAAGAAATATAAAAAAGATCACATTCCTAACTTACAACAAACTGACTCTTAACAGTGGGTAAAGATGGGCCATGACATTACTGCTAAGGCAACTCTCTAATAATGATATATATATATATATATATATATATATATATATATATATATATATATATATATATATATATTTCCCCCCCCTCCCCCCCCCGCATGCGGTTGCATATTTTCCTCGCATGAGGTTGCATTGGCACACGCCCGACCCCGGCCCTCGTCAAGATACATGATCCTAGTCAAGGCCAGATAGTAGGCGCATGTCCCAACACAAAAAGACCCAATGACACATGTGTCACTGTAATGATCCTCTGTGTTTTCACACAAAGGACCTAATGACGTGATTGAAAAGTCACTTTTTTAAATACAGTTTTATATCCTCACTTGTATATTGGATATTACACGAAAAAAGTATTAAAAAAATTAATAACTGCCATATGACTAATACGTTCATTTATTATTCTTATCGTTATTTCCAGAAATAAAATAAAATGAAATAAAATAGTTTAAAGTTGCTTATAAACTGATGTTTCAAGACACAGCAAAAATTACTGCCTGTCACGAAATACGTTCGTTCTCTTTTTCTCGTCTTTGTCACGGGTTGCCTCCCCTTTGCTCTGCAGTAGTGGTCCACCAGTGGCCAAAACTCAAGAGTATCTAATATGGGTCTTCAAAGGTGTCTACCTTCGCACAAGATTACTCTTGGCAGAGTTGTAGATAGAAGGATAATGATGCTTCTACCTCAAGGGAGTATTTATAAGATATTTCAGATGTCAAGAACAATGCTGCATGAGGCGGAGGAATGTTAACTTTAGTATCTGACCCGCCGCCTTTTATGAAGATGGTTAACATTACTTAATGTTAGATCGTTCAAGCCCCCAGCTGATCTAATTCAGCGAAATTCCTCTTATTATTTATTTGGCTCTGTAGATGTAAATACAGGTGTATATATGTATGTATATATATATATATATATATATATATATATATATATATATATATATATATATAAATATATATATATATATATATATATATATATATATATATATTAAAGATTCTGGATCATACGCTTGCTCTCATATCTATAGTAACTGATTCAACTATGAATTTGTAAAATAACATATAACAAATTTAATAAACTATTATTCTTTAACAGTTTAAAATAAATATGAAATGATGGGTGAAATTTAGTGAATGTTTTGTCTTCATAGAGACTTGATAGTGAAATTACAGAAAAAGTCCGTTGCGTTCGCGTTTTAATAAGAACTTAGCTCTTCAAATGCGTGAGTACTGCAGCATGTATGTCGTCAAGTCTTTTGTGATGAGGGCACTTCTCTACACAACTCGTCCAATGTAGGAGGTTAGTGTCGAATATCCGCTCTTGGATCACAAGATAGTGGTGAAGAGTCTTACTTCAAACGGGTCTCGTATCACGAACAGTAATATAGTCTCGTACCATGAACCGTAATGTAGTCTCGTACTACGAACAGTAATGTAGTCTCGTACCACGAACTTTATAAAAACAATAAAAGAACTAATGCCTCTGTTGAGTACATTGTGGTCGGAAGATTGAACAGGCACCTTTTCTCGCTGTCCACCCACCAATTTCAGCCTCTGAATAATTATTCTCACTGAGTATGCACAGAATAACTCAGGGAATATGGTTAGAAATCACCGTTATTCGTCTGGTTACTTTAATGGGAAAAATGTGTCTGGACAGTGCGAGTGGACAGTTACATATTTTCGAAGTGCAGGACTAGAATGGCTTGTGGCGCTGAATTACACACGGTTAAGTAAGTAAGTAAGTAAGTTACATATTTCTCACAAAATGATACTATACACACTTTGCATATGTGATGTAATCATCACTCACTTACTCACTGCTCCATTCGGAGTCTGGGGTTACTTCTGCTGTCGGTTTTCTGTACGACTAGCAAGAAGCAATCACCAGCGCTTGCTGTAGTGGTTTATGAATATACTATTTTCATACGTTGAAGTTTCCAGCCTCGTAAGACTTGTATAACCACTTAGCAAGTAACATGTCACATTCACTTTGTAAAATATATGTTCACAACTTACCCCAAATAGGGTCTACAATCTCCTGGCATAGTAGAATGGACACAGGAACGCTGATTCGATGCTTCGAACACTTGGTCTGGGTATTTATAATATTCCTCTTAAGACTTGTGCTTCTGATTCCTTAAGTCTCCAGTCTTTGTATTTAAAATTGCAGGTCCTCTTTTAAGTTATAAAGACGCCCAGATACTTCGTTTTGTTCCTTTTTAATTTTAGAATTCTTTGTCCGATCCTTTTCTCTGGCTCCGGGGAGTAGTTACTTGACGTTGTTGAAAATGCAGTCTGATTTGTGTCTCAGATTTTGCTAGTTTATATCTCTCATTTTCCGCTTCAAGTCCCATAAGGTATTTTCGACAAACTTGCCAATGAGAGCTAATGTTTATGTTCTGCTCTCAAATGGTGCCGATGGTAAGCCTGGAACTGGGTGTGGTTGAGTATTAATCGGATTCTCCCCCGCTTGTTTAAAATTATCCTTTAAAATTTAAACTCATGACCTATCATTTCAAAATAAGGCCGTAATACTTCCGGTTACATTTTTACAAACTTACAAAAACATCTGTTAACTCATTTCCTGAATAATATCTTCCGCCAATATTGTCTCCTCTGACAGGTTATCTGTAATATTGATACACAGGAACTCCGCCTAGGCCGGTCCTAAGCCCGGCTGAAAAAGGAGGAAGGCGGCCTGCATGGAGGCCGTAAGGAGGCAGCCCCTCCATCATGCAAAGGCACAACAGGCCAATCACCTGTTTGCTTTAAACAAAGATTACGAGTAATATAAGAGAGAAAACCGGACTGATTCTAAAGGCGACGAACTGGAACGGACTACGACTTATGGAACTTGGAACACAAGAAGTATAAATGGGAAAGAAGAGGAGCTGGTGGAAGAGATGAGGAAAGCAAAACTAGAAATCCTGGCTATTACGGAAACAAAGAAAAACGGACAAGGAGTCATGGATCTCGATGGCAACACGTTGCTATACAGTGGTGTACGCACATCTGAAAGAGCTAAAGGGGGCGTGGGTTGCATTGTGGCCAAAAACCAGAAAGATAGTATCAAGGGATGGAACTTTGTCTCGGAGCGCATTATGGTTGTAAAACTAAAAGAAGGAGAAACCATAGTCAACCTGGTCATAGTGTATGGGCCAAATGAGGATGAGAGAGCAGAGGTCAAGGAGGAATTCTTCGAGCTGCTTCAAAGGACAGTGGATGACTGCCTAGATGAACTTATCATGCTCGGAGATTTTAATGCCAGAGTTGGAAATGACCATGCTAGATGGGGTGGAGTTATCGGAAGATATGGAGAAGATACTCTCAATGACAATGGAAAGCGACTCCTTAGATTCTGCAGTGAGCAGAATCTGATAATTACAAACACAAAGTTCCCCCATAAGCGCATACATGCATACACTAGATGTGAACCAACCATGAATGAGAAGTCAGTGATCGACTATGCCATTGTTAGGAGAAGCTCATTCAAATATGTCCGGGATGCTAGAGTCTGGAGGGGACCAGAGATTGGAAGTGATCACTACCTGCTAACAATCAAAAGAACAACTGAAAGAGTTGCTCAGCCTAGGAACTGCCCAACATCACGCAAGAAACCAAGTAAACGAGCGGGAGAAATGAGCATTAGGACCTACAAGCTGAGAGAGCCAGAAATTAAGACCAGATATCAGGGGCTTATTGCTGCAGCGGTGAGCAACACAGAAGAACGACCTGATGACTTGGAAACCCTCTGGATTAAATTCAAGGATATCATAAAGACAGCTGCTGCAGAAGCATGCGGTGAAGTCCGACTTGGGAACAAAAGAAAGAGGACACCTTGGTGGACAGAGGAAGTCAAAGAGAAAATAAGAGAGAAGAAAATAGCATGGAAACAATACTTAGGAGCTAAATAAACAACAGGACAAATGGAAAAATATAGAGAATATGTGACACTCAGAACAGAAGTAAAGAACAAAGTGCTAGCAGCAAAACAGAAGTCCTGGGAAGAATTTGGAGAAAAGCTAGAAAAAGATGCACAAGAAAACCAGAAATTGTTCTATAAGACCCTAAAGAACATGAGGAAGGAAATACAATGCCCTCTCAAATTTATAAAGGACAAGCAAGGCAAATTGCTTACTGCCCCGAAGGAAGTAATGGCAAGATGGAAAGAATATTTCTCAGAACTCCTGGATGGTGAGCATGGTGAAGCATCAGAAATGATAAATACTAGCACAGAAGAGAAAACCAGTGATGGTGAAGATGACATAAAGATGGAAGAACTGAAGGCAGCACTGGAGAAAATCAAGATGGGCAAAGCAGCAGGGCATGATGGTATAACACCAGAAATGGTTAAGTACATGGGAGTATCAGGCAAACTATTACTCTTAAGGGTTCTACAGGCAGCGTGGTACAATTAGACTATACCAAAGGACTGGGAGATTGCCATCATAACACCAATTTTCAAAAAGGGTGACAATCGACAGTGTGGAAACCATAGAGGCATATCCCTTCTCAGTGTCCCTGGTAAAATCTACTCTAGAATCCTAGAGCTGAGACTCCGACGCCTAGCTGAGCCACAATTGGATGAGGTCCAGTGCGGATTCCGAGGAAACCGAAGTACTCAAAACCTAATCTTCACACTCAGACAGCTGAGTGAAAAGGCCCTTGAGTATAAGAGTGAGATCCATCTTTGTTTCATAGATCTGGAAAAGGCATTTGACAGGGTCCCCTGGAGCAAACTTTGGGACTGTTTGGCAAGGAAGAACATTCCAGCACCTCTGATTCATGCTATACAGAGCTTCTACAAGTCTTGCAGAAATTATGTGAGGACAGCAAACCATAAGTCAGAAGAGTTCAGGACCACCACTGGTGTAAGACAAGGTGATATCCTGTCACCTTACCTTTTCATACTCCTCATGGACGATGTCATCAAGGCATGTAAGGAGAGAACAAGAAAGTATTCAGTGGGGTACTGGAAGATGAGACAGGTCTGTATTTCAGAGCTGGCATTTGCTGATGATGTTGCCCTGATTGCTAAATCACAGGCACATCTCCAATCCAACCTTCAAGTCTGGAAGGAAGAGCTGGAGAAGAGAGGGATGGCCATAAGCAGCTCTAAAACAAAATCCATGGTGATATCACGAGAAGAAAGAAGACATCAGATTAAGCTGGGAGAAGAGGTCCTGGAGCAGGTTGACCACTTTAAATACCTCGGAGCTATTATAGACCGAAAGGGAGGCATCAAAGAAGAGTTGGCCACTCGAAAAGCAGCAGCTGGGAGACTTTTTCAGGCCATAAATCGAGGATTCCTCAGCAAGAGAGAGGTTGGTAAGAAAACGAAGATGGCTGTATACCACTCCACCTATGTCCCAGTCTTGACATATGGATGCGAGTCATGGGCAATGACTACAACCCACAAAAGCCAGATCCAAACCTCAGAAATGAGGTATCTGAGGAAGGTGGTTGAAGTAACAAGAAGAGACATGGTACGCAACCAGACGATACGTCAAGGCCTTAAATCCCACCCCCTGCAGACCCAAGTAGAACAGTCCCAACTAAGATGGTTTGGCCATGTCTGCAGAATGGGAGAAGATCGGCTACCACGACAAGCATGGGAAACAAAGAGCCAAGGATCCAGACCCCCAGGACGACCCAGAGTCCACTGGGAGGACAACATTAGACAATCTTTGAAGGACCGAGGACTAGAATGGAGCCAGGCCAGGAGGAAGACAGCCGATAGGATAGTCTGGCGCTCTCTCTTCCAAACCTCTACACCTCACGGTAGAAGGGGAACGACTAAGTAAGTAAGTTGATACACAGGCATGTAGCGAAAGGTTTTTTTTATGAGTATAGTTGTCTGTAGAAGTTACTGATAGAACAGAAAATGAATTCTGTCTGAAAAGAATATAGTCCTAGTGTCAGAGAAGAGCACTGGTATCACAGGATAGTCACGGCAGTGAAGGTCTCTACTTCAGATAGTAATCAGATAAAAGTTAGAGCTTAAGATGCCACCTTTGCAAATAACGACCTATGATAATCAACAGTTCAATTAAACTCAAAATACAACAATTTAAAATTGATAAGTCAGAGAATTACAATTACTGAATCATTTATTATGTACAAAAATCTTTGGTTTTCTTCTTGTGCAAATATGAATAATGAAAAGTGATGAATTTGGATGAATAAAAGATTAAGTACACAATTATTCAATAGTTGAGTTGCACTTATTAATCAAACAAAAGTGCTTGCTGGAATCTTCAAATAAACAGAATGTTCTTTCAAATTTCCTTTAAATCTAAAATGTCACTTGTCTTGCCTATCTTCTAGAACAGTTTCTTCATCATGACACAATAGTTTAATTCTCTGTTGACCACTCACAATGGCTGTTTGAATTGTCACACTGAATACTTAACATTAAGTTCTGTGAATGTCCTGTGGTTATACTTTACAGCAATATCAGTTGTAGGTCTTGTACCAGGCCACCAAGCACAAATGGGGCTGGATACTCGAATAAGGATGGCAATTTATGATGCTCCTCAGTTGGTCCAGGAAGACACTATTGATCTAAAATTCTAGACCTCTGCTGGAGTATGACACGAAAGAACCTGAAGACTTCTTCTTTTTCTTCTTCGTTCCCCCTCAGATGTCAACTTGAATAAGTTCAAAGAAAGCAGTGGTCAACCTAAGGCTGTTGATATCTCCGTAGATTTTCTCCAGGATTGGTACTGGTGATGGCCATATGCACCTTTGAAGCAGATGTTCGGCAGTCATTTTATCAGTGCCACAGTCACCCTCATCAGTAGTTTCTATCTTTAATTTGTTGAATAGATGGTATCTCAATCTGGTATGACCTGTGCGAAGTCTGAAGATTACCACTTGTTCACTTCTGCTGAGCTGGTAACACGGATCATTTTTTGTGTGTGGCCTGGATGCTCTTCTTCCCACTTGTGCCTGTACCTGCGCTTGATAAAACTCTTGGCCTCCTCATAAGTTATATTTGTGTCAAGTTGAGGAAGGTTTCCCCCTTCCTTTGCCAATCTGTCAGCCTCTTCATTACCAAGGATGTTGCAGTGAGAAGGGATCCACTGTATCACGACTCTTTTGTATTGCTGACATAGTCTGTGAAGTGTTACTATTAGGTCATCCAGTTCAGCATTACTTTGACTTTTCAGCGTTGTAATTACTGACAGTGCACCTGATAGCTACTGGTCTCTCTGAGCTTTCTTCTGTCATTAAAATTTCTGATGCAGTTATTAAGGCCTCTGCTTCTGCTCTGAAGTTACTTGAAAATGTCCCTGTTGCGACTTCTATCTTTTTTGTGTGCCATTGCTTAAGCTCAGGAAAACCCCTCCACCCCCATATTCTGTTGCATTAGTTGCTGATCCATCTGTGTATGCATGTATCCAGATGTTGCTTGGGTAATGTTTCTCTACATATTTTGTGGTTAGGACTTTCCTTTCTGTTTCATTTTGGCTGTTCTTTCTCTCAATACCAGGAACGTTTTCTATCATTTCAGGGAAGCACTGTTGTTTCCAAGTTGGTAGCTTGTGTGCAGTACATATTGGCGTAGCTGTTGATATTGCGTTTATGGGGTCTGCTCTCATCTTTATTTTGACTGTCTCTACAAAGTTGCTTCGCTTCAGTCTTCCCCTACCAAGTCCATTTATTCTCTGGTGCATAGGGTGATCAGCCTCCTGAATTTCTCGGCTTGTTGCTGGGCTCTGCTATCTCTTCTATCCCCCCATAGGCTGGAGGTGAGTAATCTTGAGACAATATGTGACAAGTGGCTAGCCTTTGGTCATAGGTTCCATAAGCCTACGTGTCCATGAATGAGAGTGTTCAGAATGTTTGCATGTATATGAATGATGCATGGATCTGTTCTGATCAGGATAGCGAGACAAGACAGGCGTATCTCTGCATAAACATAAAAAAATACATGAATAAATCTAATACATTTTATACATAGTTAGGATGCTACCTTTGCCTTTCACATTCTGGAGTGCCAAGTCCATTATTCCAATATAATAACTTTTAATTGACCACTCCAAATGACAATCATGATAATTGTTGGTGTGCATCGAATTCCTTTACACATCTACAACTAAATTCAGTTCAGTCCTCTGGTCTGATCCTGATACAATTCTATTAAAATAAGCTGCAATAAAACAATTATTTATTCATCAATTTACATACCCTCTTAGGATAGATGCAAAGTACAGAACAGACTCAGTTTGGTGAGGTAGAGCTGCACGGCATATAGATGGTAAAAGGTTTTAGCCCTGGCAAGCGTCTCCTTCGTTCTGTCTATCTGTCTTCTACAGTGTGTGTAAGGTTTGAAAAGTCCGCCGCTGGCCTTTTTATAGACAGGGTGCGGTCGTATCAGGAGGGCAATGCGTTGCTACAGTTTTCTCAAACTGTTTAGTTCATCGTTTGTTGTGCAGAAT
>JAMPIV010002725.1:0-152500 GCA_024509875.1 Oreohelix idahoensis | reverse complement strand
TCTGTCATACAAACTCTGCGTGATCGTTATAATGCAGCCGGCAGTGTCGCAGAACAACGCAGGTCAGGACGTCCAAGGTCTACCACAAGACGGCAAGACACATTTGTTGTTGTATTGGCTCTCAGACAAAGAACAATCAGAACATACCCATAGCCCGTTCCTTCCGAAAAGTGGGTGACATGTGTTCACTATAGTCACGACTTGCACGTGAAAAGCAAATTTCAGCAACGTTATCAACAGGCTTTGCCATAGGAAGCATTTTCAAACATGCATTATTTCCCTTTCCACCACGTACATTTGATTGACCTTGGAGGTACGCACACGTAACACAGATTTGATTTATTGTCAGATTAACAAACATTGTGTAAGCATGCAACAAAATGCAGCAAAACTTTTTTGACTGAGTGTTCAGGTTTTAAAAAAAAACAGCTTAGTTGAAATGACCTAAAAATTGAAAGTGGCCTTTAACTTTTTTTGAGCAGTATATGTTGAGCAAACCGGATCTCACCATAAGCTGTAATGTTGATTAGGGTGAAGAAATAACAGTTTTTAAATAACAAGTGCCTTTTCAATCATGGTGTGTGTGTGTGTGTGTGTGTGTGTGTGTGTGTGTGTGTGTGTGTGTGTGTGTGTGTGTGTGTGTGTGTGTGTGTGTGTGTGTGTATATATATATATATATATATATATATAAGTGTGTGTGTGTGTGTGTTAAAATGTTTACTGCGTGCGCGCGCACGCACACACAGTGCACACAAAACTGGCGAACTATTTCCTTTACCTAACAAAGACACGTAAAGTGGAGTCTCAGCGCACACACTTGAAGAAGACCGCGAAATCTGGTACATCCGTGACCTACAGTAACAACAAATTCACTGCCTTATCAGCTGATAACACGCGCAACATTGTTGGTAGGCAAGCGTAGCTACCGCTCATCATTCATTCATTTCGTTCATCAACTGTCAGCTTTGCAAGGAGCATAGGCCTTCATCAAGCTTATGCCAAGTCTTCCGATCCTGTCCTGTGCCATCAGCAGAAGATGTTTCCATGACTTCTAGCCTTTCATATGTCTTCAGTCTCTCTTAATCACGCCTCACCGTGTAAAACAAACAAACAAAAAAATGATACAAAATCTATAATAGCAAACGCACATGAATGCTTCAAAGGAAAACACTGCAGTAGTGGTATCACGTGAAAAAGTTAAAGATGAATGAGGATGTTGATGCAAGGAAAGAAAAGGATCCCGTTACACGCACATTGAGGCATATTGGGAATATGGTGTTAGCCCCATATTTTCTCGACCATCGGCGTGTGGTCAGTATCACGGCGGCCGCCTTAACCTTCCCAGAGTTGCTCTGGTACCCAATTGGGGCTGGGTCGACCCAGGAGCATTACCGCCAGGGACCGAACCATGGACCACTGAGCTAGGAAGCCAGTGCACCAACCATAATGTTACCACGGCTCCCAGGGTGTTGATGTGCAGAAATGATAATATGGATATAGACTTGTAAGTCTGTCCGCCTGCCTTACATTCTTTGTCTCTTTCTGTCTTACGATCATTCTTTTATTATTCATGTTTCTGTTCTTCCATTTTTCATTACTTTCTTTCTCTTTTCTTCTACCGTGTTTGCCATGAAGAGTAAAAGTCGCAAGGAGTGTTCCGTGTTTTTTGTTTGTGATTAGCTCATGGGTTGATCTGATGTAATCAGCAACTATCTTCACATTGAAGATCGGTTGCAGTGGATCACCAACGTTTTCTGAGTCTTATCTTGACTCAGAAAGACTCTTTCCTTTCCATGTCTTGATGTTATCTTCCCACTTATAGCACTGTCTCCCTCTTGCACATTTGCTTTCAATTTTGATTTCCATTATAGTTTCCACAAGGTGTTATGTCCTTTGATGCGACCAAAATGTTTTCTTTGTAGATCCTCTACCGTCTTTATGATATATACATGGCAAGGTCTCAGTCTCTTCCACAGTTCAACATCGTGACATTGGAATAAAGACAACAACAGAGTTAACGCATAACAATGGGAACAGAAAGTTTCGGAAAGACATGATCATCTACGCGAAGAAGTATGGTCAGTTATTCACGGTATTTCCATTCATGATCATCTCCCGGCAACGAGAGAGCTGACAGACTAGCTTCAAGACCACTTGCAGTGGAGATACTGGATATGGATAAGGGAGAGATACTAAGGATAAAGGATGATCGCCTGTTAGAGAACGACTCCGAAATCGATGCATTATCAAGGCTAAGATTGCTGGAGTTTGGCATCAATCTAGAATGGATGGACGTATAAGGGGGAGCCCCCGTCGTGTATACAACTAGCGTGCTACAGGAACAATTAGCATTCATACGCTTCGACATTTTCCGAGGGAGACTGGTCACTTATTGTTTTGTCCGGAGTACAGTGATGTCGATTCTGGTCAACAACAATTTCGTTTTATTGATTGTGAGTTGAATTTCCCTGAGTTTAACCTTATTTTCCATGTTTTCTTTTAATGACGAGCCCGCCGAATTTGTGACCGACTGCGATTTATCGTACTGTCTGACGGACGCCTTTCATTTGTTTATTTGATAACTTCTGCATTTGACTTTCTTGGCGTCCAGGGCACGCGCAGCTATCCTTCTAAACAACAAATTATCTGTCAGTTTTTATTTCTTTCAAATCTGTTCGTTAACGTTTTCATAAGGGAAGTGAAACAAAAAGGCCCTGAGGACAAACTAGAACGTTTTAAAGTAAATGTGACAGTGCCAAAGTCATCTCGCCTGTTTTTCACCGCCATTTTGTCGTTATGTGTCAGCCATCTTGGTTTACACCTAAAAATAGCTACATCAGTATAGCTGCTTACGTATAGCAGCCAATCAGAGAGTAGAAGTGTCCAGGCTAGCGCGTCAGTTGAAAATTCTTTATTCATTCTGGTCGCCGGTCGCCGAGAGAGGACAAGCTATTGAGAAATATTGAAGTCTAGTTTAATGCAAGAACATGCCTAGGACTTGTAAGTAAATATATTATTCTCTAACATTCTAAAGTCTTGATATTGTTAGAAAGGATATTAGGTTTACCATCTTTGTGCCGTAGTATGTTAAGTAAGTATATATTTAATTTTGTGGTGTTTGTTTCGCGTCCGTTTGATATAATCCAAATCTATTCGAAAATGGCGTGGGGTCCATGTTCAGGAAATATAACACGTGACCGGTACTAGAACTGGCATATTCAGTTATTACATTTGTGTACAGGAAATTTAATGGTTAAGTATTTCCATATTGTTTGGGGTTCAGGAAACCTTCCATGAGCTTATGTAAATCCGACACGTAGTTGGTTTGAATAATATATTTAATTGTGGGGCGATTTAGACTGTTATAATTATTAACTACGGTGCGGATGCCGAAATAGTTTATTTTAGCGTGGCTAGTGCTGCAATATATTATGTTACAGCTTACTAGGATAAAGTCCTGTGCTTTTTCAGTAATGTTAGACTGATTATGTTGTGTAAGTAATGGTAAGATCGGCCATAGCTAATTGGTGTTAGCTTTCTTAGTTTCATAGTTTTACAGGGTAAAATCTCTATTGGTTATTTGTACCGCTTTATATAGCTTTGCTAAGCCATTATTTCTATAATAGTTAGTATTATAATGTAAGGTTACTATAGAATGTACAACCACGCAGCTTAGCTGGGTGTTAGCGTGGCTGTATGCCGTTCTCGCAAGATGGCGTAGCCATAGAGCGCGTGGTATGTATGAATGGCTGACTGTGGTGGGCTCACTTGGAGATATACGTATATTTCTCTTCTCCGCTCCTGAGGGAGCATGGGGCCACCAGTGTGGTTTGCCTCCGCATGAAGCATTCAGATGCTCTTGCAGTAGTGGTTTTGATAGCAACCGATGTTACATGGTGAGATTGCCAGCCTTATGCACAACACCATACTAGTATCGCTAGACGACAAGCATGTGTGTGTGCGTGTGTGTGCATGATAGTTGAATGTTCAGTTTCAATAGCTGAGTGTGTGCTCTTACAGTAGTGGTTTCGGTAGCAATCTGTGTTACATGGTGAGATTGCCAGCCTCATGCACAACACCATACTAGTCTCATTGGACGATATGCATGAGTGTGTGAGATAGTTGAGTGTGTCAGGTGGGCGCACGTGTTCTGTATGGTAAGTGTTATTACTTATGCTTTTGATTTTCACTTAGACATTGTTTTTATATATTGTTTTTCAGAAAGTCTACGAACACTGTCTGGGTGTTCGGTAGTATTAAATGTTGATCTGTATAAGGCTTTGTGTTGCTTGAATTGCTAAGTCTGCTGCTGAGAGGGTTGCAAGCAACCAATAATTGCAACCCGTCAAACGATCCTTAATAAATTTTCTTAGTGCATGGGTCTTGGGTGTGAGGTAGCCACATCGACATAAGTTCACCTCAACCACACCTAGCCCCTGTCACATAAAGATTGATTTCGTTGCTGAATATGGCCCGACTAAAGCAATAAATGTCGCTAATCGTCACGTGTTTTTTTTTAAATGTTGAACACGGATACAACCTTTACGAAACAAATTTCCTTGTCATTTTCCCCTTTCGTTATCTTTAAGCATTCTGGGAAGATTTTATATACGGTACCGACCGGTCTATTCAAGTAGGCTAATGGAATGCTAGTTAATTTATTTTGTCTATATACATCACCACACCATCAATCCATTCCTGCCGTTGGCCTCTTCGTGCAAGACAATTCTGTTGCTCTGACAATTTTCTTCTAATGACCTATCGAAAAGCTGAAACAAATAAGAAACACGTAACTAGCTAAACTACTCAGATTACCTCCTGTTGTAATACTGTATGTGGAGTTTTCTATTACTTATTTTTCTTATTATTACAATCATGTATCATTTTGGTCCGGGAATCAAATCTCCTCAGCATATTCATGTGAATTTTCATATGTCTTCACAACATGTCTCTGTTTTATCTATCAGTCTGTATATCTGTGGCACCGATAAAATGACTGCCGAACATCTGCTTCAAAGATGCCAAACATATGAGGAACAAAGAAAGCACGTATGACCGTTACCATTCCTGGAAAAACTCTATGGAGATACAAATAGTGTCAAGCTGACTACTGCTTTCTTTGAAAATATTAAAGTAGACAGCTGAGAGTGTACGAAGAAGAAAAAGAAGAAACAAAACAGAAGAGATACCACGGTTTGGTATACAAAATCCTTCGTTCTGCCTTGCGTATCTATGGACACCACCTGGATTGTGTTATCACAAAGTCTTATAAAGCGTCCAAAAACATATACATTTTCTTTTCATTGTCTCTCTCAGCTACGTTGTTTTCCCCTTCACATTATATCATCTTCAAAATGTCTTCATTCAAGAAATAACTCCGTTTCGTTCCATATCATAAGTCCACAACTGTTGTTCGCCTGCGACATTTATATTCAGCCATCGTCTGAAGCTCTGCCCATGAGATTGTTAGTTGTCCCAGGCCCCCGCTTCCAAAGTTAATATCGAGGTTCTCCTTGACTGCCTCACTCGCTTCTCTTCCCCTGCTAGTTCAAGTATAGGGCATGTCTGCCTAAATTGGTTTCGTTGTATTCTTATGTATGCCATCTTCACTTGCTCTCTTTAACCCTCTCTCCCCCCCCTCTCCCACCCCCAGCTTTATTTGTTATTATCTGGTGTACTTCCTCACGTCTGGTTCGTTATTACACCTGGCCATTCGATGCAAAGATGAAACGAAGTCGTATGTATATGAGAATTTGGGTTGTCGACCCGAACTTGAATATAATTTGTCACAGATTGACTCCCCTGCTTTGCAGTAGTGGTCCAACAATGGAAAAAACTCAAGAGTATCTAAACTTGGTCGTCAAAAGTGTTAACCTTCGCACAAGATTACTCTTGGCAGAGATGTAGATAGAAGTGTAATGACGTTTCTATCCGAAGTGAGTTTTACAAGATAATTCAGAAGTCAAGAACCATGCGGCATATGGCTGAGCAATGGTTAACTTATATCTGTCCGTCGCATTTTGTGAAGGATTTAAACAATGGTTTAGCCCGTTCAAGCCCCCAGTTACTTCAGCAAATTTCCTCTTATAGTTGTATAGCTCTGTGTAGAGGTAAATATATGTCTAAATGTATATATATACGCGTATATACACACACACACACACACAACACACACACACACATATATATATATATATATATATATATATATATATATATATATATATATATATATATATATATATATATATATATATATATATATATATATATAATATTCTGGCTTATACGTTTGCTTTCATACATGTAATAACTGAATCAACTATTTTTGTTTTGTTTTAAAATAACATGTAACAAATTTAATAGTGAATTAGTCTTTAACAGGTTAAAATAAATATGGAAACATTTGTGAAATTTAAATTAAAGTTTCCTCATGGAGGTTTGGTCGGGCGCTATAAATGTCCTTGTTTTGCTGTTGCCTGTTACAAAAAAAAACTTAACTCGAGATAAGTCCTGCAGCTATGGTTCATCCATGCTGTGATGCTGAGGGCACTTCTCCACACACTCTTCCAATGTAGGCGGTTAGTGGTGATGCTCTTTCCTCACACTAGCGGCGCTAGTACCACAAATCGTCTGATAGCTTGTGTGATGAATTTACCGTGATACAACGTTAAAATATCTCCAAATATAAAGATAAAACGTAGGGATAAAAATAATGCGTAAGATACTAGGAGACATGCTCGCCCATGCCCGCATTTCCTACCGCCATTTAAACTAACCAGTTAGACGTGCAGACGAAACGGTTTACCCTTTGTAGACGGGAGGGAAACGGAGATCAAAAAAGGAAAAATATGACTGAACACGTGTTTGAATCTAGAACGGCAAAAAGACGCAATTGGTAGTAAAAGAAAAAAAAATTCACGTCACTTGTTGACACAATGTAAGGAAATGGACAAAAAAGACCTTGGCTCTTATTCGAAACAGTCATTTCTTGGACGTTTTTCGATACTTGATTGTTTTATTTGAATTCAGCGGCAAACGCCGTGGAGAAGGTTCGCGAACAAATTTCCAAAAAAATACCCTTGAGAAAAAATATGTTTTTCTTAATAATAGAGTTATGAATATAAAACCTAGCTAGTTTGATAGCCCATCTTAAGCAGAGAACTAATATACTTTAAATTATACAGACGGATAGATAACAAGGAAGATATTGACAAAAGACTGTATTGTTCATATCAGACTAGCGACTGTACTGTTCATACTGTCACTAAAGTTTCAAATTTTCGTCCTTGAGACACGCAAATGCAAAAATCCAGCTGTAATGAAAGAGAGGGGGAAGGTGGAGAATTGTGGCTAAAAATAACTTAGGAGGCAGATTTGTGTAGGGTATTGCATGTAGAACCAAGTGTGTTTTTGTGAAAAACCAAGTAGAGACAGACGGACCAACAGACAATAATACATACTTGACTGAGATCTGACTGAAATTTGACTTTTGGTTGTAGATTTGAAAAAGTTAGGGGGGAAGTCTGTGATTGGTCAAATAAAATCATATTGGCAGGACAGAGATTCGCATTTTTGCCATTTGATACAATTCTGTCCAGGGACACAGTCGATTATTGCCTGTGGTGTTTTTCCCAGAAGATATTACATACATTTAGTGGGACGCCATCATATAGCCAGCCGCTCAGCTGATTTTTGCTAGCAATTAACTGTGTTCTCAATTCTGAATTTTGGTATGAATGAAAGTATTTATTTTGTACATTTTAATATTTCGAATGATTGATACTGCCATATCATATAAAATGATTACGACAAGTAAGTGTTCGCTCTAGGTCCCCAGCCCAAGTTCAGGGTCTAGAGACAAACAAAATATATGGACGCCTAACTAAGACTATGGAAGGCGGATCTATTATTAAGATCAGTGGGAACATATCACCTATCTTATTGAATAAAAGGAAACTATTGAACATATCTCAGATGCAATGCAGTCTTGGGGAACTAGTACTATATGAAAACAACTGGGTAAGATGTGCTGTGTGGTCAGAGAGATCTGACCCATTCTGTGTAATGTTGATGTGTTGTGCTGTGTGTAAGAGTGGTGCAGTAAATAGAGTACTGACACAGCGCACAAAATTTTGTTTCAGAATTGTGAGTTTCTGTTGTGGCACTAATGTAGTGCCACATAAGTAATCAAGGTTACACAAGCAGATGTGTGTGCAGTCAAACAGTGTGTCGGTGCAGTCTACCATTGTATTCTAGCTACCGAGAGGAGTGGGCCAACTGAATCCAGCATCAGATCTTCGCAGACAAGATGAGTGATTAGTGGCCTGCTGAGGATTCACCATACTCCTAAAGATTATAAATATTTCCCCATCACAAATATACTGAATTTTGGGAAATATAACATTTATTACAGTTTATAAGACAATGGACAAAGCTTGTTCTAGTCACAGAGTGGGTGTGATGACACCACCCCAACAGCACATCCAGTAATAGTTTCCCAGAGACACTATAAATATAATTAATATTAACCAGTCTTATAAAATACTTATGTACACACATTCCATTTTTATTATGCCATCTATTTATGCATTCCATTTATAACTCCATAACATTTCATATGTTCTGACCAAAATAAAACATTGGTTCAGAACAAATAAATTTAAAGAAAATTTTAATATTTAAACTAAACAGCCTGAGTTAGTTCAGTGTGTTATAGAATTTTATTAATATTATTAGACTTATTAATTATCTGTGTGTGTTTGTATATTCTACTACAACACATTACATTTCAGTACCCTAGAGTTTTTAACGTAGCTACATTCATAATAGTAAAAGAGATATGTTTGAGGTCGTAAGTGGTAGTAAGAAGGGCCTTCTGTAATTCCCATAAACATTTATCTCAGGAGCCTTCACAGCTGACCTCATACATTACACTAGGTAACACAACAGCCATACAGTACCATCAAAAACCACTACAGCTTGTAACCACGAACTTTTAGATAAAATAGAAAACAAATGTCTCTGCTAAGTACATTTGTGGACTGCCAATTAACAGGCGCATTCTCTCTGTCCACCCACCAATGTTAATCTCTCAGAAGAATTAAATTCCCGAGTACACAGTGTAGCTCAGGGAAGATGAATCAAATTCACCCTATTCCTCTGGGTATCAACTGGGAAAATGTATCTGGACAGCGCGAATAATGAGTTGCATGAGTTACAATTAACAAAGTGCATATATCTCACAAAAAATTATTCACATTTGTAAAATAAAGGTTTACACTTACCCCAAAGTTTTGGGAATGCACAATTTCTTCGCGCAGGGTAGAATGGACACAATCAATTAAGGTTATTTGATCTCGAATCTCTTTTGTCTGGGAAATTATAGTAATTCCTTCTTATGACGGGTGTTCTGCGATACACTTGGTCTGGAAACTGATAATTCTACTTCGACAGGTGTTCTACGATATACTTGGTCTGCGAAACTGTAAGAATTCCTCTTCGACTGGTGATCCAATTCCTAGGTTTCCAGTCTTTGTATTTTAAGTCCTGGTCCCTTAAGTTTTTCAGTCTCTGTATTTATAAAGGTGGGCTTACTTTAAAGGTTTTAAGTTTCCCAAATACTTCGATCTGTCACTTATAATATAGGAATTCTAAGTCCGATGTCTCACTGGCTGCCGAGAGTCGCTCATATGACGTGCGCTGCAGTCTCTCTGTTCTGTTTCTCTGATTTCGCTAGATTATATTTCCAGTTATGAGTTCAGATCACAGATGGTCTTTCCGCCGAGTTTTCCAATTAAATTCGATGTATATCTCGGCGCTCACTTTAAACCAATGGAATCTCTTTAGACTATGTGGGTCGGGTTGTTTAAATTCATAATCTCCCCCGCGTGTTTAAAATATTACATTTAATATTCCAACGCGTGGCCTCTTTATAATAAGACGTAATAATTCCGGTGGCATCTTGTGCACTCTCACAAACAACATGTGACCATGTTTGCCTGGCGTAATGTCTTCCGCCAAGATGTCTACCCGGACAGATTATCTGCTATAATCACACACAGGGATGGGCCCGTGAAACTATTATCTCATTATCGCCCGTGTGTTCGTACCTTCTTCAGACAGTCAAACAAAAGGGTCGCCGGCCGCTCAGACAAACAATATGGTTGTCCAACGAACGTCGTCTATTATCAAAGGTTGGATAAGCGACTCAAAGAGATGTATTTCCGATACTGGGTATTGTTACAATAATACCCCAGTTCACCTGACGAACGTAAATAAGTCTGAGGAGTGGTCACAGTAAAAGAATGTAAGGGCAATAAATGTGCCAAATAAAAGCGGTAGGTGAGAAAAATGAAGAAAAGAAATGATACTGCCGTAGTGGCTAAAAGTGTGAGAAAGCCACCAAAAGAACACGTACAGACGTTTTGTCACATAATTAAACCACATTCATATTTTGTGGGACACTTTTGATTTTCCCTTTAATTCAAGTGTCACACAAACGTTTGGTTGCTGATTTCTTGTTAAGAAATTTTCTCATCAGCTAATATAATAGATTTGACCATTTGTAAATGATTGCAGGGATCTGGGATGAAGCGTAAGACTAGCCGGGATGGACGTATAAGAGGATGCACTTATGAATTTGCCAATAGTGCAGTGTTTCCCAAACTTTTTTGGGTCACCGCCCCCTTGGCTCCCAGGGCATGTCCCCCGCGCCCCCCCCCCCCCCCTGCATTTCCCCGCATTATATAAAAAATGTAAAGAGTGAAAAATAAGAGCAACTGTTAATACAGTAACAACTAATTGCTCAGTTTATCGCATTGTAATATAAAGCTACAGATACGCTTATTTATTAACTTAATTTAAAAAGAAAAACTTAATTACTTAATGCTGTAAAACAAACAGCAGTATGCGAAAGTAAATTAGTAACAAACTTACTTCATTTTTAACTTCAGTGAGATGGATGTGCCTGGTGTAGTGATATCGGCTTTTCAACATCAGGCTGAAAGTTTCTTAGAAGGAGTCTCAGATCCCCACGTTCAGTAATCTGCAGTCTGTTTCTCTGCTTCGAAAGAAGTTGTACAACCGCGCTGAAACCATGCTCTGCTAAATAAAATGTTGGAAAGGCAATACAGAACATATGAACCTTTCCTCACACTGCAGGATAGCGTTAAGAGATTTCTTTCTGCAACCAAAAGTCTTGATGTGATTTTTTGAAATTGGTTTAAGCTCAATGTCATTTTGCAGCGATATCAGTTCCTCTTCCACCCTTCCTAGTTCCTAACTGCACGCGTCAAGGAATGGATTTATTATCCAGTCTGGAATAGTGATCAAAAGAAGATCCTGAAACCTCTGAGACATGTCTTTATGCAGCATATCTAGATGTGCACAATATACTTGAAGATTATCCTCTGGTATTTTGTCTTTCTCTTCCAACTCTAAGAGACTGGGAAATTGGATTAACTCGCGATGGCCAATATTACGTTTGAATAGCGTTAATTTGGCCAGAAACGTGGAGACGACAGATTTGACTTTTATAAGATTAATATCATTTCCTTGCAGTTGTAGATTTATTTCGTTAAACTTTGTGAATAAATCTGACAAATATGCAATGTCATGCCTGATATTCGTTAGTTCTGTACGGAGCGAAGCATGCGAATCTTTGAAGAATTCTACCACAGTTTCAAAAAGAGCATAAAAGCGTCTCAGACAATTTTATTTTGAGAGCCTCCTAACTTCTGTGTGCATCAGCAAACATTCAAACTGTTCATCATTCTTAGAACACAGCTCTCGAAATAGTCGAGAATTGAGACCATGGGACTTAATTTTGTTAATCATTGTGATACCAGTATTTAATGATTTGTGAAGCCGATCACTTAGATTTTTTGCGACAAGATGGTGTCTGTGAATTACACAGTATATTGTAAATATACCAGGTACAGCTTCTTTTAAGAAAGCGATAAACCCGCGGTAACAACCTATCATTGATGGTGCCCTATCTGTTGCACAAGCAAGAATGTTAGTAAGCGGAATGTCCTTCTCTTTGAAAAATTTCTCTACTGCACGAAATATTGACCCTCCTTTTGTATCACTTACTAGTTGCTTAGCAAATAACAACTCTTGAACCAAGCTTTCATCTTTTACGAAGCGAACATAGGCAAGAAGCAAAGATTCGTTGCTAGGCAAAGTTGACTGATCCAACTGCAATGCAAATTCTGTTGTCCTAAGTATGTTGCACAATGTATTTTCACCATTCTCAGCCATTTTATCTATTCTTCTTTGAACAGAGGTATTGCTGAGCGGAATTGCTATAATTATTTGTTCAGGTGACTTTTGCATAACTGTACTCACAAATTCCCTTACAGCTGGCAAAATCAAATTTTCTGCGATTGTATGAGACTTTCCAGCTTTAGCTATCAGCAATGAAATTTTGTATGAAGCTCGCAAACTACCACAGCTTTGTTGTGAAGTGTTGACAAACATGTCACGGACTGTTTTACGTTTCTGAAAGTTTTCACGAAGTGACTGAAAATATGTCAAACTTTTATCTGGGTGAATTTTTTTCAAATGTTCAAGTAGTCTGGAAGGTTTCATCGCCTCATTTGAAAAGGCCCTCTCACATAATAGACACATTGGCAGTTGTTGGTTATTTAGTGCTGGAATAAATTCATATTTCAGATATTCCACGCTGTATTGTCTGCACTTCTTTTTGGTTTGTTCTGCTTTTGCCATATTTGTTCTGAATTCTAGAACAAAGAATTGATTTTACAATTTTGCAGATAGAAAAATGTTCGTCGAGTAAACAACAAAAGCTGATTTAAAAGTGGCTTTACAAAAATGTTGACACAGATGTTCATACCAGTTTACTCTTCTGTTTTATAAAGTTTCTTAACCACAGCCATAAATAAATTAGAAAAATACAAGAATCAGAAAAAAAAAAAAACACAATTAGCAACAGCCACACCAACACTGAAGTAATCCAATAATCATTTCATAAAGTCTAATAATAGTTATTTAATATGAACAAAATATAAAATAACGCACTATATTGATAGGTCTTCAGATTTAAAAATTGAGAGACAGTAGCCTAACTACAAAGTGTGGAGATCCCGGTAACAAATTAAAAGGATGTAATATAATGGATTGAATAGAAATATTCAATATACGGCAAATCTGTATCAAAATGTATCTGCTTAATTAATAATTAATGTTAGTAAAACTGATGCTAGCTCTGTGCAAACAAACAAAAAATATAAGTAAGAAAACGTACCTTATCGACAGGATGAAATTGTTTGATACCCGGTACACGCTTATTTGAAACCACTGTTCACAAAAGAAAAGCTGAGAAAGTTTCTTGGTTTTGCTCATAGCCAGCGCAAAGTTGAAATAGACGGGAAACGTACATCGCGCCAGTCGATTTATGAAAGTCTGAATGTAAGGTAGGAAAGCCGGTTCAGAGGATCAAAGACTGATTTATAATGCCAAGTACCTTTAAACACTTTCTCCCTTGAACCTTTTCTCTTATTTATTACCAATCTGCGAATATCTAGTTATCACTAGCCCCCGCAAATACTGAGGCGATAAATTCCGCAACAAAGCAAAGTTGGTACTTTCTGAATCACCGGCAGGTATCTAGTTTCGTCCCTGCCATCGACACGGATCATTTCTCTTCCGTCAGGAGTGAACGAATGGACAATAGGTGTTTAGTTAACCCCCTTTCCTAGCAGTTCCAGATTACCATTTATGGTCAGCGATGGTTACCTGAGCTCAGAATGACATGCATAGACGAAACTATGCCCCGCTTAATGACCCTAGTAATACAACCATCCACATCGTCCCCGCTTCACTGATGCTGTCTCTCAAATCCACAATTCCTTTCTCCCCTGCACGTACTGAATTTAGCTTGTCAAATCCTGAAGCCCCCTTACTACTAAACGCCCACTGTTTACTACTGAACGCCCCCCTCTGGCCCATTTTTTTCTTATCGCCCCCTTGGACCCTTCCAAAGCCCCCAGGGGGGCGGTACCGCCCACTTTGGGAACCACTGCAATAGTGCAATGATATCGATTCTAATAAAAAAAAACAACAACAAAATCAAACACCATTTCTAAGAGGTTAATGAAATTCATGAAAACTGTCCGTGGCTGTCCACAAAGTCATTTCAGCGTAGGTCAGTACCTGGCTGTTACCTATACCTTCTCTAAGAGGCTCAAAATCTGCGATTTATCTTATTGTCTAACCTTAAGGGGCGTCTTCCATTTGTTTATTTGATAACTTCTGCCTTTGACTTTCTTGACAATTTATACCAGGGTTTTTTTCACCCGGGGTTTCACTGAACCCTACGGTTTAACGAGAGGGCGGGCTTGACAAAAAAATGATCCTCGTTTTCTTTGTTTGTTTTTTTTAACTCGCGTCGGGCGATGTTAACGGTTGCGGTTGTGGGCAGTGACCGAGCGTCGGGCGATGTTAACGGTTGCGGTTGTGGGCAGTGACCGGAGCCGCCTCATATGACAGTGCGCTATAGGACCGTGTTCACTTTTCACATACCCTATTTCATTAGCATCTTGTAGAGTA
Source organism: Oreohelix idahoensis (assembly GCA_024509875.1). NCBI lineage: Eukaryota > Metazoa > Mollusca > Gastropoda > Stylommatophora > Oreohelicidae > Oreohelix > Oreohelix idahoensis. Next base: position 137,926 of record JAMPIV010002725.1, on the reverse strand, counting down.
TAAATTTATGATCAGAATTTTAAGCCCATTTGGATAAGGTTAAAAAAAAAATCAAGTTGGAAATTTAATTTAAAAAAAAAAAAGAAATGAAAATCAAGTTTCTTCTACCTATGCAGGGGTTCCCTGAGACCTGGAAATTATTTTAAGCGTTTCTCAGGGACAAAAAGATCGAGAATGGCTGATTTAGACACTTAGCTCAGATACTTACTGCAACGTTTAAAGTGGTTGATAGGGTTTCAAATGTTAATCAGGTCGTTCAAAGTCTGCAACCCAGACATACTGCTCGCTTCGCAAAGGCTAGTCGATCAAGGCTCAGCTCAACATTTCCTTCGTTACAATCATCGGTTATACAGTCATTGTTCTGTGTTGTTGTTGCGACCCTGAGCTGTGTATGGTAATACAGGAAGGTCAAAGGTGATAGACGTTGTGAACTTTGAACTCACCTTGCTATGATGGTGATGTGAGAGTGGGAGTATCACAACGTATTTCCGAGTTCACAACTAACGAACTATAATTTAAAAGAGCAGAGAATTGGGTACGCAGTCCCGTTATAACATTCTGCCCGGTATATTAACTTTAATTTGGTATCCTGACATTCACTCATGACGGCAAACCCAGAGTAAATAATTTGAACAGTTTTACAGGCATCAGCAATGTTAAAAGAAATAAAAACATTCTTGCATATTGTTGCGTGATAAATTCTCGCAACATCGTTTTGTTTCAATGTCTGTTTTATAACGCAAGGGCAACAACTGCTTGGAATTTATAGTCACTTTTCTCGGTAAGCATTTGTCTTCTCGCGTTGGTATCGAATGCAGTTAAGTTTGAGCTGTGGTCATTTTTGCGCTGGACTGCGCATGACTTGTCTTGCTTCTTGGTCGATCGGTTTCCGCCCACCACTAGGGGAGTGAGCGATTTGGAATGGCGAAAGAGATGCCTCGTTGAAGAGGGGATCTCCGCTATTTTTTGTTCTGTCAGGGATGTGTAGTCCTCTTAATGGATATTTCGTTTATTCGAGATAATACCTCTAGTGTTTTCCCACATGTCGGGAGGCGTGATATTTCTGTGTATTTCATGAAAGCAAGGTAAATTAACATTTTCATTAACTCTATCGATTTCTGGTCGTGAACGATTTCTGGCTCATAGCCTGTCTTCGAAAGTCGTCGTCACGAGATGTTTTCCTAGCTCACATGTCGCTGTATTGTGCTGCATCGGTTGATGCAGGTCCCAAGGACTATTACTTGCTACTTGATTACCTGAACTAGGTTTAGAAAACCTTTATTATCTAGAGGATATTTTTGAGGACATCATTTATACTTCGGCAGACGTGTCTGTCTTGCTGAAGTCAAACTAAGGAGAGTGAACTGATCTCATACATCTGGTTATCTCCTGGCTGTTATAGAAAAGGATGGAGTTTTCCACCTGACTACATTTACAGCACTATGAAATATAACATGCATCTGACTCATCATTGTAATGCTGTCTACCGTCTATTGCTGTATTGAATGTTGCTGTGATAATGACTGTTTGATGTGCCTACACATTTGCGTAACCATTTTGTCACTGTGGCGTCCACAATAAATAATGAAGAAAAACGTCAACGGCTGTTTCAAGACTCATTGACTTTATACGTCGTGAGTTTACTGACGTCCTATGTGGATTGCCCTGTTATTGTTGTATGAACATTGTTTTGACTGAACACATCTACACACTACACAAAACCAGACATGCGGATACCATCCATCATCATATGGCATCACGCATCACATATATTAGTATACTTTTGAAAAATATTACTTTCTTGAACAATTCTACAGTAGGATAACGTACTGTATCAGGGCTGCTTAACATTTTTGATGTGCGCCATGGACCACTTGATCGTCCGATAAAGGCTATGGACCCTTTGATAGTCACATGAAGGCTATGGACCCTTTGGTAGTCTCATGAAGGCTATAGGCCACTTCCTGAGGGGAAAAAAAAAACGTGCATAAAAGCATAATATAAAAAACTTTACAATTTAAATTTTAGGTTATGTCCTCGGACCCCATAGAATCCATTTATGGGGGTCCGCGGATCACATGTTAAGAAACTCTGTATTCGAGCGTTAAAGAGAGGGGAAAATTTATTTAGTAATCCTAGTTTACACCTTCACAATGTAATCAAATTACATATTTGCAGTACATACTTTCTAACAATCTTATCTTAAAATTCATCTCCTGTGCCATCCATGTTCTCTTTATCACTTTCATTCATGTTTTCAACACTCGTCTCCATGTATTTTTAGCCCCTCCCTCCAGACCTATTATTCTGGGGGATTGTATAAGAAGAACTATCCTGTAACGCTATCAGCCGGTTTCCTCAATGTGGAGCCCGGTGCTACCTATGCTTTTGAGTCATTGTGAGAAACCCGCACGAAGCAGTCACCAGCTCCTGCAGTGCAGGTTCATGAATCCATTAATTATATATGCTGAAGTTGACAGCTTCTTATGAATCTGTACATACACAAGCAATTTACACTTTAATGCTTACTTACTTACTTACTTAGTCGTTCCCCTTCTACCGTGAGGTGTAGAGGTTTGGAAGAGAGAGCACCAGACTATTCTATCGGCTGTCTTCCTCCTGGCCTGGTTCCATTCAAGTCCTCGGTCCTTCAAAGATTGTCTAATGTTGTCCTCCCAGCGGACTCTGGGTCGTCCTCGGGGTCTGGATCCTTGGCTCTTTGTTTCCCATGCTTGTCGTGGTAGCCGATCTTCTCCCATTCTGCAGAGATGGCCAAACCATCTTAGTTGGGACTGTTCTACTTGGGTCTGTAGGGGGTGGCATTTTAGGCCTTGACGTATCGTCTGGTTGCGTACCATGTCTCTTCTTGTTACTTCAACCACCTTCCTCAGATACCTCATTTCTGAGGTTTGGATCTGGCTTTTATGGGTTGTAGTCATTGCCCATGACTCGCATCCATATGTCAAGACTGGGACATAGGTGGAGCGGTATACAGCCATCTTCGTTTTCTTACCAACCTCTCTCTTGCTGAGGAATCCTCGATTTATGGCCTGAAAAAGTCTCCCAGCTGCTGCTTTTCGAGTGGCCAACTCTTCTTTGATGCCTCCCTTTCGGTCTATAATAGCTCCGAGGTATTTAAAGTGGTCGACCTGCTCCAGGACCTGTTCTCCCAGCTTAATCTGATGTCTTCTTTCTTCTCGTGATATCACCATGGATTTTGTTTTAGAGCTGCTTATGACCATCCCTCTCTTCTCCAGCTCTTCCTTCCAGACTTGCAGGTTGGATTGGAGATGTGCCTATGCCGGTCCCAAGCCCGGATGAAAAAGGAGGAGGGCGGCCTGCATGGAGGCCGTAAGGAGGCAGCCCCTCCACCATGCAAAGGCACAACAGGCCAATCACCTGTTTGCTTTAAACCACGATTACGAGTAACACAAGAGAGAAAACCGGACTGATTCTAAAGGCGACGAACTGGGACGGACTACGACTTATGGAACATGGAACACTTAAATGCAAAAATATAAAATAATAAAATGTACAACAGCTTTCCAATGGGGTCAAATGTTTGACGGATACGTTTCCACAGGCGGTCAGACAGATTATGCGATAAAATATTATCGCCGGCCGGGTAACAACAGTCTGGGAGTGAAGTGTGAAACAATAAGATACGAAATACTCCCGTAGCAAATACTGCATAAGTGGAGTGGCGTGTTAGAGACATCACCATGCTATGTCCAGCATAGAGCAAAATAGTGAAACTAATGAATGAAAAGGCATGATTTATGCCAAATAAAAGCGATGAGTGAGAAAAATGAAGAAAAAGAAAAGATACGTTCAGACGTTGGGTCACACTTGCACAAGAAAAACATTCGAATAGTTTCAGGCTACTGGTTTGAAGAGGCCGTCTTACAGGTGGTCGGGGTATTACTTTAATTACAATCTCACTTTTATTCTGTATGTAGGTTCCTAGAACTCGTGGTTTCCAGTACTGTAGTCGAGTTTTCTTTCTGCCTAATATCAGAAGCTCATCTAATACTTGATCGTGTCCTTATGTTGGAATCATGTTTCCATTCATTATCCTAGCTGTCTGAAATGTCTTCTTCTTGACGAGATGGAAATGCAATGAAGCAGTCCCAAACTGTTGCAGATTATAAGCGACATTTTCACCCATAAATCCATCTGGTTTCGTTGGAAAAAATTGCAATCAGACGAGGTTTTTTTTTTATAGCAATTTCATCCCAATCCAACCACTAATTCGGGTCTGATATAGGTAGGAGTCTTTTTTCACACTACCCTTACCCGTAGAACATTCTGCATGACACACAAGATATTTTCTTTACATGCCATTTACAAATTCATTTGCTTGTCTCTCAAGACCATATAATGTATCGCTTCCTCTGTTTCGTCTGTCATGTTTATAAACTCACTACTTCACATATCTAACATCATAATATCCTTCCAAATGTTATTTCCTTCTAATTGTGTATTACAACACGGTCTGGGCGGAAACAGTTACGTATCTTTCCGTGCTCCAAAATTACATTTGTTATCTTACTGTCTGTGTCTTAATCTTTAACCAGATTGACATCTTCTGACAGGTCATGTCCGAACTGACAACTTATCTCCCAATATTGTCTGTCCATTCATATTGGAACCAATGAAAAACATGGTTTATGGCTTTTCCGAGAAAAAAATCTGGGTTAACAATAGGAATGTCGCTCACTGTAAACGTTTACTCCGTCTGGAGCTGGCGGTAAGCAAAATGTCAATGTGGCAAGTTCGCGCTGCGCAAACAGAAGTCAATATTGTTTCAAAAATAGGAAAAGCGAACAGATAAAATGAAGGTAGTGTTAAATTAGAACAAGATGAAATATGAAAACTTTGAACTATAAAAGTGAAAAGCAACGTCAAAGTACGAGTAAGAAAAAAAGGAAAAGATAGGGCACAGAAAAAAGATAAAAGGGTAGCACAGGAAAATGTAACGATCGAAGATTGACTCGTCACACTATATATGTCAAATCCTCCCCGATCTCCTAGGTAGTGAGGTCAGATGCTTCGCCTTCTCGGATAAGGGCAAAAAAATAGGAGACCCTGTGTGCGACTTGCGCGCGTTAAATTATCACTCGGCAGTTGGAAATCGTAAAGAGTAGGCCATACGGCCGCTGCCTGGCAAAATTTACAAATTAGGAAACCTACCCACCATAAAGAATATTTTGAGTGTGTGATTCCTGTATACACACATTGGGATCTTCGCTGCTACGGAGTATTTGGACTGTGCTGAGATCTTCCGTGTGTGATCTAAGGGAGAAGATCGGTGCACTGATGGAATTGTCCGTGTGCAAAAGATGATCCTTAAAACGAAACCAAAGCAAGTATAAGCCAAATAACACTCAAATGAGGTAGAGTAACACCAAGAAATAAGTGGAGAAGAGAACCAAAGATAGATATGAAGGGGGTGAAGAAGACTAGAAAGACATTGAGCGGATGGCACGTGACAGGTAGACTTGGCATAAGTTCGTTGAAAGCCTTCGCTCAGCGGGGAACTGAAAGGTGATGATGAATAAGGCAACTTCAACATATACATTCCTGTCTCATCATCATCATCATCATCAGGGGCCATCTTCACATGGAAGGTTGGCTGTAATGGATCTCCAACGTCTTCTGTCTCTTGTCTTGATAGTGCACTCTGATAGACTCGTTCATGTCCATCTATTGATGTTATCTTCTCTATTATAGCTCTGTCTTCCTCTTGCACGTTTGCCTTCAACTCTGTCTTCTATTATGATCTTCTGTAAGGTATTAAATGTCTTTTTACATGGTCAAACCTTTCAGCTGTCTAATTTTTACCTCCTTCATTAATACTCTTTTCATACCTAGATTTTCTAGGACCTCCTTATTTGTTTTCTTCTTTTTCCACGAGATGTGGCCCACACTTCAATTTATTCACATCTCAAGGTCCTAAATTCTTTCTTCTAATTGCTTGTTCATTGTTCTGGTCAATGAGAGATAATACCACAGTGATTTTCCTTTGCCTACAGTTATTTACACGCCGTGAGCTCATGTTCTCCACTAACTGATGGCTTAGCAATTTCTCTCAATTGGCTTGGACAAGTTCGTTATGTCAATGCCAACTGTTAGGTCGTTCTTTCTTTCTTTCTTTCTTTCTTTCTTTCTTTCTTTCTTTCTTTCTTTCTTTCTTTCTTTCTTTCTTTCTTTCTTTCTTTCTTTCTTTCTTTCTTTCTTTTCTTCCTTTCTTTCTTTCTTTCTTTCTTTCTTTCTTTCTTTCTTTCTTTCTTTCTTTCTTTTCTTTTTCTTTCTTTCTTTCTTTGTAAGATATCCAGCTACTTATAAAATACCTGAAATGTTCAAAGCAGGTGTGAAATGTTTCGCTGCAAAGTCATCGTGTTCTATTAATTTTACATACCGCCGTTAACAAGTGTTGATTCTTCATGTTTTGGTGGTATGTTTTTGTGAGATATAAACTTTAAGTTTACTAAACTTTAACATTTTCTGAATCGTGAAAACATGAACACTGGTATTTTAGGTAACCTTAAACATGAACATGAAATGAACAAAACACTATTATACACTGGACGTTTTGGGGTTATCAATCGTGAACCACAGCAAGTAAATAGGAAACAACGATAAGAAATATAGAAATCTTTTGAGATAATAGCAAAGGGTACATGAGATGTGTGATTATAAATAATAGTTTAATTCAATACCCTTTATCTCCCCAAGGAGCATAGGCCTTCAACAAACACATGCCAAGTCTTCCTGTCCTGTGCCATCCGCTCAAGTTCTTTCCATGTTTTCCTCATCATTTTCACCTCTGTTTCCAGTTCTCTTCTCTATGTGTTTTTTTGGTCTACCTCTGCCTCTCTTTCCCTGTGGATTCCAGAACAATGACTGCCTTGTAATGCTATCAACAGGTTTCCTCAATATGTGTCCTATCCATCGATAGCGTCTTCTTCTCAACTCTTGTTCCACTGGCACTTGTCTGGTTCTTGTCATCAATTCCACATTTGTGACTTTGTCGTACCATTTCAGTCCTTCTATTCTACGCAAGCACCCGTTTATAAAGGTCTGTAGCTTTTTGGTTGTTGTTTTTGTTGTTCTCCATGTCTCAGAGCCATACAATAGGACTGACTTCACAATTGAGTTGAAGATTCTTATTTTTGTGTTGGACTTGATTTCTCTTGTTCTCCATATGTTTCCCAATGCAATGAAAGCTCCTCTTGCTTTTTGGATTTTTTTTTTTATATCACTGTCTGTCCCTTCAACTTTGTCAATATTACTTCCAAGATATGTGTACGATTCTACATCTTTTAGTGGTGTTTCTTCAAGTTCAACCTTGTTATCATTTCTTGCATTTATTCTCATAATCTTTGTCTTTTCCCTGTGTATTTTCAGACCCACTTGTTGTGACCTCTCATCGAGGATTTTCATTTTCTCTTGCACCTGATTATGGTTATTGACAGAAGAGCCAAATCATCTGCAAAATCCAGACCATCAAGCTGTTTAGTCAGAATCCACTGGATTCCATTTCTGTTGTGTGATGTCGATGTTTTCATAACCCAATCTATTGCTAGTAAGAAAAGAAATGGAGACAAGAGGCATCCCTGTCTCTCCCGTTCTAATCCTAAACGGTTCTGTAAGTTGTCCTTCATGAAGAACTCTGCATGTCATGTCTTCATGGGTCTTCTTTATTAAGTTAATGATCTTCATGGGAACTCTAAACATACTTTAATTATGATGATTATTGCAAATGTATGATGTTAAATGCCTTAATAATACTTACTTACTTACTTAGTCGTTCCCCTTCTACCGTGAGGTGTAGAGGTTTGGAAGAGAGAGCGCCAGACCATTCTATCAGCTGTCTTCTTCCTGGCCTGGTTCCATTCTAGTCCTCGGTCCTTCAAAGATTGTCTAATGTTGTCCTCCCAGCGAACTCTGGGTCGTCCTGGAGGTCTGGATCCCTGGCTCTTTGTTTCCCATGCTTGTCGTGGTAGCCGATCTTCTCCCATTCTGCAGACATGGCCAAACCATCTTAGTTGGGACTGTTCTATTTGGGTCTGCAGCGGATGGGATTTCAGGCCTTGACGTATCGTCTGGTTGCGGACCATGTCTCTTCTTGTTACTTCAAAGACTTTCCTCAGATACCTCATTTCTGAGGTTTGGATCTGGCTTTTGTGGGTTGTAGTCATTGCCCACGACTCGCATCCATATGTCAAAACTGGGACATAGGTGGAGCGGTATACAGCCATCTTCGTTTTCTTACCAACCTCTTTCTTGCTGAGGAATCCACGATTTATGGCCTGAAAAAGTCTCCCAGCCGCTGCTTTTCGAGTGGCCAACTCTTCTTTGATGCCTCCCTTTCGGTCTATAATAGCTCCGAGATATTTAAAGTGGTCGACCTGCTCCAGGACCTGTTCTCCCAACTTAATCTAATGTTTTCTTTCTTCTCGTGATATCACCATGGATTTTGTTTTAGAGCTGCTTATGACCATCCCTCTCTTCTCCAGCTCTTCCTTCCAGACTTGCAGGTTGGATTGGAGATGTGCCTCTGATTTAGCAATCAGGGCAACATCATCAGCAAATGCCAGCTCCGAAATATAGACCTGTGTAACTGTACTTTTTCTCTTGTTGAGGTGATCACTGGCCCAAGACAGTATACATGTTGTTAGGTGTGTAGTGCGAGCGGAAGATGAACTGAGTGTGGGTGCGAATGAAGGCGCGAATGTGTTTAGGCTCGTATGTATGTAGACCCTGCAACCCATACACTCACATGCAGTAGTCAAGGATGCTTGGACACTGCAGACACGTTTCAAAACATTTATTGACGAGAACACACATGGTATCAACAGGAACAGTCAGTGTAAACAAGGTCATGCTGACCGGAAATCGATAGGTATACATTAGGCATTCAGCAAGCTGGTAAACATTTGAATATTCGTGCATGGTCAATACAATGTTCTTCAATAAGGACAGTTCGTGGCGTCGCCCTGGGATTACTGACTAAACGCGTCAGATACCTTAATCACTTTGAAACATAGGTGCAACTTGGCATTCCCCGCCAATTGCACATTATCAGGCTGTAGTATAATAGCCGAAAAACACAGGCCTCGTTCTGACGTCGGCTGTGTACTTCTGATAAGCAGGTTACCATCAACCCTGCAGTAATGCTTATTGTAGACATAAATATGCCGCCAATCTGCGGCTCCCACAATATATCTTCGTCACTGGATTTCTGGATGGTATGAAGACTAATAGTCTTGGATGGCTACCTTGAGCACAACATATATGTTCTGTAATGGAGGACCGGTGAGCTGCAGTTCACAGACTAGGCAATCTTCTAACATGTTCTGCTACCGAAAGCATAGTAATGGAAAAAGTCGGTATTACCTGTAACCGAGTCCACAGAACTTAACAAGGAACTCTGCTGTCATTCCAACGCACAGAGATTCACTGGGGAAAACTGCCAGTGCAGTCACTTCGAAGATTCTTCCCGAAAAACACAATGGACTCTCGTCCCTTCAGAAACCAGGACACTTCCCGGCTTGCCGGAAGTCTAACTCAACTCCCGCTTAAAAAAACCTGCCCATGGGCATACGCCCGAACTGTCTACCTTTGACCCTAAAGGTCAAACACAATGAATGAATAAACACGGGAAGACAACCCCTAATCAACCTGACATCGCAGGTAAAGACTCAATTATTCTTATGATAAAAACATAAGCAAATAACTTGACAGATGACTCCGTCAAAAATGACAGCAACATATTACTACCACCCCCTTGTAAAAAAAAAATGAAATTTTTTTTTTATAATATGTCCATGAGCAAGATTGCACAAGTATCACTTATGTGCTCATGAAAAAATGAACCTAATATCAGGTACAATAGACGCATAAACAAAGCGTCTGAAGAGGATACAAATCATCTCCCAACATAGGAGAAAATATCTCCTTTAAGCCAAACAAACTAAGGGGGTACCATTAAAGAAACCTAAGTTGCTGGCAATACCAATCATATATCAATCATTACTAAATACTATAATTATAGCAATATACAAATGTCATGAATTACAATGCTATATTAGCAACATATCACTGATGGATGGACAAAATGAAATTTGTTAAATTATCTAAACATCATCCAAATACATTTGTATTACAACATATTATGATATTATGGACAGACAAAAGTCTGAAAGTGTATCAGGAAAAACTAGGACACAAGATTTAACTGGAATCATGTGGGCATCTGGACAATATGTCCGCCATCACATTATCCGAACCACGGATAGCTCGCACCGTGAAATGGAAAGGCTGAAGAGCAATAGCATACCGAGTAGATCTCGAGCTCTTCAAATCCTTACTTTGCATAGCCTTAAGAGCTTTTTGGTCGGTTTCCATAAAGAAATGCGCGCCCAGAAGGAACCTTTGTAGCTTAAGAATGGACCAAACCATAGCCAACAATTCACGGTCTAAAACCGAGTAATTCCTTTCTGCCGCATTTAGCTTCCTAGAAATATACATTACAGGATGCAGAGTTCCTGAATATTCCTGCATTAGTGCCGCTCCAATCCCAGTGGAAGAGGCATCACTACGAAGAACAAAAGTCTTATCAATCGTTGGTAGTCTTAAGATAGGATGAGATGAGAACAAATTCTTAACCTGATCCAATGAAGATTGGCATTCCTGGGACCAACGCACCATATTAGGAGAACCTTTTTTCAATAACGATGAAAGTGGTGCCATAATGGAGGACAGATTCTCAATGAATCTTCCATAGAATTGTATCAATCCCAAGAGACTACGCACTTGCTTTTTTGTCTTCGGAACCGAGATATTTAATATCTTCGAAATGTTTTGGTCCTCTGTCTTCAACAGACCATGACCAACTCGATGACCTAGGAAGGAAATTTCACTAAACCCAACAAAAGCTTTAGAGGGTTTTGCAGTCAAACTATGCTCACGTAGAGTAGATAGCAATTCCTTTAGACCCAAATAGTGTTCTTCCCAAGTATCGCTGAAAAGACAGATGTCGTCTAAATATGCGATGACATCTGCACGATCTGATAGAATTCGTCGCATCATGCGCACGAAAGTCGCTGGGGCGTTCATAAGCCCGAAAGGCATAAAATTCCATTGATACAGACCCCTTGGTGTCGAAAAAGCAGTGAGAGGTTTGGCGTGTTCCGTCAGTGGGACTTGCCAATAACCTTTCGACAAGTCTAGTTTAGTAAAGAATTTAGCTTTAGAAAGTCTAATAAGTAGATCATCTAATAATGGCATAGGTTCAGCATCGAACTTCGTAACTTGATTTAATTTGCGATAGTCAACGCAAAGACGTATGTTATTGTCTTTCTTTCGAACAATAACTATCGACGAAGAATAAGCTGAAGTGGATGGTTCAATTATTTGCAGTTGAATCATTTCATCCAATTCTTTCTCGACTTGTGCTTGAAAATGAATAGGTATTGGGTATGGTCTTACTCTGATCGGATTACGATCAGTAAGTATGATGTCATGTTCTATGACATCTGTGTGTCCAGGAATGTCGGTAAGGACATCCTGATATGATTGTAGCGTAGAGGATACTTGACGTTGCTCCTCAAAAGACAAGTTCGACGAGATTGTAACGTTTCTCCATGATTCCGTAGAAGTAAGTGGAATCGCAGGAAGAGGTAAGTTAACGTCCGAAAAAATAGTTTCCTCATCCTGTATAACGGACAGGGATGAGATGTGACCATGTTGGACTGGAGAGTCGTCCGTCGCCTGGAAAATAGGCTGCAAATAGTCTGGACGTTCAATAAACTCTGTTAGCATATTTATATGGAAGGTTTTATGCTTTCCATCCACATCGACGATGTAGTCGACATCGGAAATTTTGGAGACTATAGTGTATGGACCTTTCCATGAAATGAGAAGTCTATTCTCTCTTGAGGGAAGTAAGACATATGCTTTGTCTCCAGGACAAAGTTGACGTAGGCGTCTTTTCTTGTTAGCAAATCGCCTAGCTTTTTCTTTCGCAAATTCGGAAGATGAAGTTGCTAACCTGCACGATTCGATAATCTTTTCTCTAAGAGCAATGACATATTCATATGACGATTGTGTATCATCGTCAATATTATCAGAAGTTATCAAATCGTGTAACAAGGACATCGGACCGCGCGGTTGCGCACCAAAGACAAGTTCGAAAGGAGAAAACCCTGTATGCTCGTTGGGAACTTCTCTATAGGCAAAGAGGACTGCAGGTAAAACCCTGTCCCAATCCAGGATGATCCTCCGTTATCTTGCCAAGTAAGTTCTTTAGTGTCCTGTTAAGACGTTCTACCAATCCATTGGACATTGGATGATAAATACTACTGAGAGACCTTTTAATGTCTAGCGTAGCCATTACCTGAGACATAACGTCCGAAATTAACTGAGTGCCGTGGTCCGACAGTATTTCTCCGGGGAATCCCAGACGAGAAAATATGAGCCAAAGAGCATCAGCGATATCGACAGTTGATATGCTCTTCAGAGGAATAGCCTCTGGCCAACGCGTGCACATGTCCACGCAAGTGAGGATAAATTGGTGTCCTCTGGCTGACTTAATCTTGAACGGACCAATGATGTCTATAGCCATTTTCTGAAACGGCCGAATCGGAATATCTGCAGCCTGAATAGGAGCAGCATGTCTCGGACCTCTAGACTTGACCTCTTGACAAATTTTGCAAGATCGGCAATAAATTCGTATGTCTTTATTAACAAATGGCCAAAAGAAAGACGCAAGGACTCTAGTTTTAGTTCTGGAAAAACCCATATGTCCAGCACACTGAGAATCGTGTGCATGCTGAAGAATTAAGGCTCTCATACACTTAGGCACAAGAATTTGCGAGTGCATAGACTTGTCCGAGTGTTGTACCATCCGTACCAATATACCATTCTTCATAGTAATATACGATTTGTGATTCGTATTTTGATTGGGATCCCCTTTCTTTGCAAGAAGGAAGAATTTCTTCAAAGAAGGATCCTCTTCTTGACGTTTAACAAACGAGTCATGGGAAATCACCAAGTGCTCGTCTTGGCTATCAACTTCATTACTATTATCCGATGAAGTTGGGGGATTAAGAGCTTGAGCTCTTGTCACCACTGCATTGACCGTTTGAATGTTTTTTTTCTCCCAACTAGAAATTTGTTGCGGGGTGCATTCCTTAACCCCATGAATACGACCGATTATAAGATCCGCAATAGGATTAGGAAGAAGACATGCATGGACATCTCCTGTGAAGAAGGGAGTGTCAATCCTAATAATAGCAGTAGGATAACTTTCCATAGTACCACCAAATGTAACACATTTGATTGTTTTTCCAGTGGCACAGCAAGGATCTATCAGAGACTCCCTAACCCCGACGGTAGTACATCCCGAATCGAAAAGTACTGAGACTAGCCTATCATTTATTAGACCTTTATGTAAGATGAGAGATCCTCTCCCATCATGCGCAACTGTAGCAGGTAGAGCAGGAAGAGGGTGACCACAACTTAGAGTAGATACAGTCGATGAGTCGAACAATGTTAAGCATTGGGGGCATTCAGTTGCTCTCCCAAAATCGAAAGCACAACCAGTGATAGCCCTAGAGTTACCACTATCATTTACTGTATTACAGGCTCCATCAAACTCTTGTTGTGCAGAGTTTGCCTGTTGGAAAGGTCTTTTTTTTGTTAAACCTAGGTCTGCCTCGATTATCATTTCCCCTGTAATTATTTCGACTATCATTTCCCCTGTAATTGTTATCATATTGCCTATTGTAATCATCATTCCGGTTTGAATCCCGGTTTCTAAATTCACCATCGTCATAATCTTGACGTCGAGAATGATTACCTCGAAAGTTCGAATAGTTATTATTTGGATAGCCTTTGCGAAAGTGTCTCAAATTATTACCACTAAAATTACGAGAACTACCATCTTGTCTCCAATTCATAGACGAAGAACCATCATGTGTTGGATTACTCCGCTTCTGAGTGTAATTCTGATTACTTCCCCTATTCCAGTTTTGTTGAGCACCCTGAAATTTTTTTTTTGAAATTAGGGCCATATGGTGTTGCCGAAGCAGCTGGCAACCCTTCTTTCACTTTAGAATTGCTAACTGTAGCATGGGGATGCGCGGTGGCATACTGACAACAGTATTCCTCCATATCTTTTAAGTTTTTAGGCTTACGCTCATGAAGGAATGCAAGAAAAGAATCATTAACAGATGACAAAACCTTATCTCGCAATAATAAGTCCATTAGACCTTCATATGTTTTCTCAGTCTGAGACAACTCAACCCATCGTGTAAATGTACGACGTATTTTTGTAACAAAATCAGAGAAATCTACTCCATTTTCTGGCAACATTGTCCTAAAACGAAGACGATAGTCTTCTTCTTTTAGTTGGTATTTTTTTAGCAATGCTGCTCTGACAACATCATAATTAGTCCTGTCATGTTCGTCTATTGTCATAAGAGTAGTCACTGTGTCACCTGTAAAAAATTCCATCAGTTGTTCAACATATTTTTCCTTTTTTATGTTATGCGTATCGCATAAAAATTGGAATCTATCTAGATAATCTGCTACGTCATCCTTTAAAGGATTGAAATGAGGCAATTTAATCCTATTAACAAACTCCTTTGTCGTACTCGAAGTTGTTTGCTGAGCACCCGTACTCGCCAATTTCAATTTCTCTAACTCCAAAGTTGCGAGTCTTTCATCAAGTTCCATCTTCTGTTTTCTTTCCTCATGTTCCATTTTTCTAATTTCAGCCTCAGCTTGAAGTTTTCTCTCCTCTGCAGCAGCTTGAAGTTTTCTCTCCTCTGCAGCAGCTTGAGCTTGAATTTTTTTCTCCTCTGCAGCAGCTTGAGCTTGAATTTTTTTCTCCTCTGCAGCAGCTTGAAGTTTTTTGTCTTCCATTTCCATCTGGAATTTTCTTTCATCAGCCTGAGCTTTTCTCTCCTCAGCAGCAGCTTGAGCTTTTCTCTCCTCAGCAGCAGCTTGAGCTTGAAGTTTTTTGTCCTCAGCAGCAGCTTCTCTTTGATACCTTTTCTCTTCAAGTTCTAATCTTCTATTCTCAGCATCTAGCTTCTTAAGTTCAGCATCTGCTCTCCTTTGTTCAGCTTCTGCTTTCAATTTAATTTCCTCTTTTTGTTTCTTTTCTTCTGACTTTAATGCAATGGCGAATTGAGCAGATGAATATTCTTCCAATTCTTTACCAGACTTACCAAGGGTCAACCCTTGCTGGATGAAGAAATCCAATGTAGACATTCTGTCTAATGAGATCAGAAACCTGTATAAATTAACGTAATTACCTGTATATCCCACTCAATGGGAGACAAGTCTGAAATGCTAGACTTGTATACTCACTTCACTTTATTTCACTCTCTTAGTCTTAGACAAAGACCTTGTATGGTCCTCTTGTTTATAATGTAACAAAAAATCACTTGAGTACCTGTGGAAAATAATTCCTTTATATCCCACTCACTATGGGCACAAGTCTTTTTTTTTTTTTTTTTTAAAGAACTTGAATATGTATTTCACCTTGTCTCAATCTTTGAGGATAACAAGTCTTTTATCAAAGAACTTGTATAAATATCTTATATAATAATATTTTATTAACAATCTCTATATGAAGAGTGTACCTTATCAATAACAATAATAATACATGACCAAGTATATGTATGTAGACTGTGTATGACAATAATGTAGTACAATCCTAAATACAAAGACAAAATACAGAACAATGACCGAAAACGTTCGCGGAAGTCAAATAAACAATACAGCAAAAAGTAAAGAAAATGTTACACAAATGTGTAATGATGACCGCGAAAAATAAACAAGACAAATGGCAACACTGTTATAAACGAAAAGGTGTAAAGAAATAAACGGAAGGAATGAGAGAAGAACAGATACAAACAAAATTAATCGAAAATCAAAGAACGGAAAAATAACGAAAACAACACTAACTGATGTCGTCACAGCTAAAAAAAAAAAAATAGCAACAAAAGTCGCTAGCAAATTTCAATTAAGAAAATTGCAATCCCTACAGAACGCTTACAGTAACCCTCGATTAAGTGGCATATTTACTGTAAGACCCACCAACCGAAAACCCGCAGAAAAACACAAGAAAAATACACAAAAACAGTAGAAGGAACATAAATAGCAATCAATATTTCAATGTGTTGCAAAATAAAGCTTAGTCACACATGATATTAAAGTAACTAACTTGCTCCTTGCGAACACAGAAACAAAATGTCAAGCGCGCACTGAATGTCAAATCCACTGTAGCATAAAGTGGTATTCACGAACAAAAGTTACTATGACCTTCTCGACTTAGGACTTGCACATAGAATGTTTACAATTTCCACGTACTGTTTACAAACACTTGACCACGAACAATATAGCTTGAATGCTCGGGCGTAGAAAAGTCTGTTGTTGACTGAAACGTGTAAACGACCAGCGGTACCGTTTACAAAAAGGGACTCGACTTGCAGTTGTGGTCCACGTAGCAAATGCCTAGATGTTAACTTCAGTACTTGTCCTGTTGTGGTTTATGTAGCATTATAACATAAATGCTCGCACTGTTTATCTGGGTCAACAGTTGATGACCTATTTCTGTCCTGTGTAGGCCAAAACTTGCAAAGCAGAAGCGATGTGTGTTATAGCTGTCCAGTGTGTAGCTTAGACCCACAGATCAGAAATGTAATGTGTACTTGTCCTTCTCACGCAAATAGCCCCATGAAATGTAAATTTCTGGACCACATTAATGTCATCAATAATGTTAATTGCTCGCTCTGTCCACAAGAAATGTATCAGAAGAGCCCACGTAACTGGCCACCAAAAATGTAACTGTACTTTTTCTCTTGTTGAGGTGATCACTGGCCCAAGACAGTATACATGTTGTTAGGTGTGTAGTGCGAGCGGAAGATGAACTGAGTGTGGGTGCGAATGAAGGCGCGAATGTGTTTAGGCTCGTATGTATGTAGACCCTGCAACCCATACACTCACATGCAGTAGTCAAGGATGCTTGGACACTGCAGACACGTTTCAAAACATTTATTGACGAGAACACACATGGTATCAACAGGAACAGTCAGTGTAAACAAGGTCATGCTGACCGGAAATCGATAGGTATACATTAGGCATTCAGCAAGCTGGTAAACATTTGAATATTCGTGCATGGTCAATACAATGTTCTTCAATAAGGACAGTTCGTGGCGTCGCCCTGGGATTACTGACTAAACGCGTCAGATACCTTAATCACTTTGACACATAGGTGCAACTTGGCATTCCCCGCCAATTGCACATTATCAGGCTGTAGTATAATAGCCGAAAAACACAGGCCTCGTTCTGACGTCGGCTGTGTACTTCTGATAAGCAGGTTACCATCAACCCTGCAGTAATGCTTATTGTAGACATAAATATGCCGCCAATCTGCGGCTCCCACAATATATCTTCGTCACTGGATTTCTGGATGGTATGAAGACTAATAGTCTTGGATGGCTACCTTGAGCACAATATATATGTTCTGTAATGGAGGACCGGTGAGCTGCAGTTCACAGACTAGGCAATCTTCTAACATGTTCTGCTACCGAAAGCATAGTAATGGAAAAAGTCGGTATTACCTGTAACCGAGTCCACAGAACTTAACAAGGAACTCTGCTGTCATTCCAACGCACAGAGATTCACTGGGGAAAACTGCCAGTGCAGTCACTTCGAAGATTCTTCCCGAAAAACACAATGGACTCTCGTCCCTTCAGAAACCAGGACACTTCCCGGCTTGCCGGAAGTCTAACTCAACTCCCGCTTAAAAAAACCTGCCCATGGGCATACGCCCGAACTGTCTACCTTTGACCCTAAAGGTCAAACACAATGAATGAATAAACAAGGGAAGACAACTCCTAATCAACCTGACATCGCAGGTAAAGACTCAATTATTCTTATGATAAAAACATAAGCAAATAACTTGACAGATGACTCCGTCAAAAATGACAGCAACAACCTGTCTCATCTTCCAGTACCCCACTGAATACTTTCTTGTTCTCTCCTTACATGCCTTGATGACATCGTCCATGAGGAGTATGAAAAGATAAGGTGACAGGATATCACCTTGTCTTACACCAGTGGTGGTCCTGAACTCTTCTGACTTATGGTTTGCTGTCCTCACATAATTTCTGCAAGACTTGTAGAAGCTCTTTATAGCATGAATCAGAGGTGCTGGAATATTCTTCCTTGCCAAACAGTCCCAAAGTTTGCTCCAGGGGACTCTGTCAAACGCCTTTTCCAGATCTATGAAACAAAGATGGATCTCACTCTTATACTCAAGGGCCTTTTCACTCAACTGTCTGAGTGTGAAGATTAGGTCTTGAGTACTTCGGTTTACTCGGAATCCGCACTGGACCTCATCCAATTGTGGCTCAGCTGAGCCTTAATAATGCTTAAAGTAAATGTGAGGATGAAAGGATACAGTATGCACGATGAGAGAAAGGAAGGGCAGAATGTCAGACGGGCCTGCGTGCCCAATACTTAACCCTTTGAAAATAAAGTTCGTTCGTTCGTTCGTTCCATAATGCCTCATCAATTTCCAAAGCGATTCTCTGTCTACACTGTCAAATGCCTTTTCATAGTCCACGAATCAGATGTATAGCGGTGAATTCCATTCCAAACTTTGTTCAACTATTATTCTCAATGTGGCTATCTGGTCTGTACAGGATCTATTTTGTCGAAAACCTGCTTGTTTATCTCTCAGTTTCTATTCTATGGACTCTTTTGATCTCTCGAGGATAATCCTGTTTAATACTTTACCTGGCACTGATAGTAACATTATTCCTCTATAATTTGTGCACTCTTGTAAATGTCCCTTCTTAAGCAACTTAACCAGATATCCTTCCTTCCATTCTGCTGATATCTCTTCCTTTTCTCAGACTTTACCAAGTAATTTATATAACATCTCTGTAGCCGTGTCGATATCTGCTTTGATGGCCTCTGCTGGAATGCCATCTCTTAGAAGCTTTATGGCTTTCTTTATTTCTTCCTTCGTTGGTCTTTCACAGTTAATTTGTAGCTCTTCTTCTGCTGGCTTGATGTCTGAGGGGTTTTGTGGAGCTGGTCTATTGACAAGGTCCTCAAAATATTCCGCCCACCTCTTTATTTGCTCTTGTATAGTGTTAAGCAGTTTTCCATTCTTGTCTTTTATGAGGCAACTTGGTTGCTTGTATTTCCCTGTTAGCTTCTTTGTGCTGTTATACAGTTCTCTCAAATTTCCTTTGGCCGCAGCATCTTCTGCCCCTCTTGCCAATTCCTCAATATACCTCCTCTTGCCTATTTTGATACTTCTTTTTACTTCTTTGTTTGCTTCTGTGTACATTTCTTGAGTCTTGGCTTTGGAACTTCTAGTTTTGCTTGTGTTTAAATCTGCTTTCTTATTTTTTTCTGTCTTTTATCTTATTGATGGTTTCTGTTGTTATCCATGCTTTTTGTTGTCGTTCCCTTTTCCCCAGTATTTCTTCACATGTCTCATTCCACATAGTTTTGATTTACTGCCAATGGTCTTCTGTTCTCATTACATCTTCCAGCTGTTGGAGCACTTGGTATTTGTTGGATATTGTGACCGCAAATTTGTCTCTTGTTTCTTGATTTTTTAGATGTCCTACATTAAATTGTTGTCTATAACTTTGCATTGCTGCACATCTCTTGAGTTTCATTTTTACTTTGGTTATCAGTAGATGGTGATCTGATGCCACATCTGCTCCTCTATTTACCTTTATATCCTGCAATGATCTAAACTTCTTCTTTATGCATTATGATCAATCTGATTTTCTGTTCTATGGTGTGCTGATATCCATGTTGCCATGTGTATTCTCTTATGTGGAAACATGCTTCCTCCTATAGCCAGTTGATTTGAAACATAGAAGTGTGTGAATAGTTCCCTATTTTCATTCATTATTCCTAGCCCATATTTTCCCATGAATTCTTCAAAGCCGGTGTTGAACTCTTCTTTTTATTTTATCCATAATAACTTGTAGTCTAGTATAAAAGGCTTCTTTCACAGACTCTTCTTTGTCATTAGTTGGTGCATAACATTGGATGACATTTACATTTATTTTCTTTTTAGCTGTTTTGAAAGTAGCTGTTATGATTCTGGGTCCCACGGCTTCCCATTCAATGAGTGCGTTCTGTGCTTCTTTAGATAACATAAGAGCTCTCTGTTCACTATGGTGTGAACTTTCGTCTTCGCGTCTCGAGGACAGCACTAATTCACCTGTGTTGAGTTTCTTTCTACCTCCTTCCACTTTGTTTCACACAGTCCCAGGACATCGTTCTTATATTCCTTCATTTCAGCTGCTACCTGTGCCGTTTTACCTTGTTCGTTCAATGTCTGAACATTCCAGGTGCCAAATCTGGAGGTTCTCCTAGAAGAGAGAAGGTTAGTCAGCAACACAGACTCCTTTTGGTTTTCCTTGTGTTGCATCATAGACCTCCCTGCGAGAGGATCTCCCCTGTCTTGGATGGCTGAGTTTTATTTTCCTTAATGGACTCGACCATGTTTGTTGAAGTATTTGTGGTTTAACATATTTTTACATTATGGGGTAACCAGCCCCATGCTCAACCCAATTTATTCGCTTTCTACGAATTGCTCGGTAGGGAACAGTGTTACTATTCTTTGCTCCCTTTTCGAGCCCCGGTAACACACGGTTTGTTATTGCACCTGGCCATAATATACCTCCTGGGTGTTTGTTATTATATGAGGTCATTATATACCTGGCCTGTTTTTGTTATTACACCTATTCATTATATACCTAGTCCGTGTTTGTTATTACGTCTAGTAAAGATATACCTGACCTGTGTTATTTTATTATACCTAATCATTGTAACTGTGTGTTTGTTATTACACCTGCTATCCTTTCTTTCCCTCAGTGTGTGTTCAGTCCATCGCTAGTTTCATCTTCTCACTTCTTAATCCATTGGGACAATAATCGCCACCAGACCATGTATATTTGTTAACATATACCATAATGTATCCCACAAGTATAGTGTCTAGACCGGAAGGAGCGCGCCTCGCCGAAACGAAGAAAGCATGTCGTGAGGTAATTTCAATAATGTATATGGAAATTAAAATCAAATCTGCCACCAACACAAGTATGATTATTTCTAACACACCCACAAAAAAACTATGGAAAGCCATGCACGCTATTCCAGTGTATGCGTTATTCATCTTCCACGGTGCAATGCACGCCTTTTCCCGAAATGTTTGTGGGAATTAGGAAGTTTCACTTGTTACGTTTCACATGGAAAATTAGGAGGTTTAATTTTAAAAAAAATTATTTGTCTTGTTTTTGCGAGGCACACTCTGTTCTGCCTAGACACAGGGTTCGTCGGTTATATTAGGGCGCATTTCCAAATATAAAATACCGAGTGGTGTGATCATTTTACACGTCTTTCTGCTGACCAAAAGCATTTCTTAAGTTTAAAAAAAAACCACACATACACAAGAAGCCAAAAAGAAGATAAGAATGTTTACACAAAACGTTGCTATGTTTTTACAGATTACTAACCAGATCATCAATAGCCAGGACTGTTGTGGAAATAGTGACAAAGATGTTAAGCAAGTTGATTGTGAAGCAAACTGTGGTAGCGATGTTGGCAGGAGTAGTATTGATCAATTCTTGTTATGTGAGTGTGTATATAGACAACATATCTTTCTGTGAACGTCAGTTTTTTTTTTAGTGTCGTAAAATGTGCGAGCCCCACATGTAAGAAGGATCTGAAGGACCTTCTTAGAAATCAAGATCTCGCTTAGATTGTGATGAAAATATTAAGATACTTTTATTATATCAAAGATTGGTTTAATATCTCAATCAAGCAATACCCTTTAGCTCTCCAAAGGAGCAAATGCCTTCAACAAATACATGTCGAGTCTTCCCGTCACGTGCCATCAGGTCAAGTTCTTTTCACGTTTTCCTCGTTATTTTACTTCTGTCTCCATTTCTTTTCTTCATGTGTTTTGTTCTACCTCTGCATGGAGGTTTCAGAACAATGACTGCATTGTAATACCATCAACAGGTTTCCTCAAACATGTGTCCAATCCCTCTGTAGCGTCTTCTTCTCATCTCTTTTTCTACTGGCACTTGTCTGGTTCTTGTCATCGGCTCCACATTGGTGTCATAAGGCGCCTATCCTTATCGCTCTGTATCTTTTCCAACATCTTTCTTATTTTGTTTTCTCTCTCATTTTGCTTTTTCATCATTGTTAAAGTAATCTTCCTCAATCACGGCTCGTACCTAAGTGTAACTTTACACGCCTTTGATTTATTACCACACCTTTCGTTATCTTGTGAAACACATCAGACCTCGTTAGACAATTTGTTATTTACTTTGGGAAACGCCCGGATAGGCAATAGAAAGAAATCGTTTAATGCCTAATCAGCTGTTTAAACAACACGACTGTCGACATGTGATTTCTGTATTTGGTGGTTAATCCAAAACAACGGTTTATCTAACAAACGAACACGCAGCACGGAGTAAAGAATTGGCTGTGAGAGCCCACCAACTTTTAGCTAGTGACATGCGCTGATAAGGCACACGAGTATGCCAATATCACTGGACAAGAGGGACGCCTAGATATTGGATTAGAAGGTGGAGTCGTACGACACAGGCCACGACGTCTGACACTGGCAATCCCGAAATATAACGAGACGCCTGTCAGAACTCAGTACGGAGTTTTTAACATACGTTGAGCTAGAATGTTTTCCCAAAGCTTAGCCTGTTCTAATATTTAATTGCTGTTTGGATATTTGATTCTTATCTGAGAAGTTTAATTTTATAATGTTCTTAAGGAATTTGTGTGTATGGGAGCAGCGCTGGTGTAATGGTTAAGACGTTGTGCTAGCGACCAGGTTTTCAAGGTTCAAGCCCGGGTGCCGGCATTTGTAGGAGTGTCATCGACCGGGAATTTGACTGAATAACCTGAACGGCTCCTGCAGATAAACCCTCTGTGGATTGGAAGGGCCGGGTTGGAAGGAAAGTCCACTGTCTCCCCAGCCTTGCAATGACATGTCATTGGGCCAAAAGGGCTGGAAAGCTCGAGTGCCGCTGGTTAGAGAAAAAAGAGGAATTTGTGAAGGGAAAAGGAGCTTAGTAAATCTTATAAAAATTATTAATAATTTTCTTACTTCGTTATTTAAGATTTATTTTTTCACTTAGCTTAATGTTCGAAAGACTGTTTTTGTCATTACTTCTGTTCGTAACGGATTAATCAAATCAGAGATTTTGCCTCTAGGATCATATAAAATAATTCATAGTTGTATATTTCACCTTCATCAAATTTGTTAGATCATCATTATAGACTTACCTGAGCACTCACTTTCATGCGCAATATATTTAACACTTATCATATCCGCCTCATGTCATACATCATTACCAGAGCATTAAAAATAGAGAGATCAGTAGTGAGGAATAAGATAAATGAAAGTCAACCATTGGTATTAGACGTGAAACCTATGAAGCCACTGGTGTATGTCTTCAGTCCAAAAGAAGTCTGAGTCTACGCATTACATGTACGGCATCTAGCCATAAAGAAGCTAGCAAAGCATTCGTTAGGATAGCAGAATTCACAAGATAGGGCATCCTCCACTTCCTATGTTACAAGGAAGATTTCTATCTCTGCGTTTGTAAACGTTGGTTGCGCTGCACTTTATTCACCTGTGTGTTAAGTGTTCACAAGTTGAACCTATATACATATAAAGTTCAACTCACTCAGCACCTTACCGTCTGAGTCAAGTTAAAACACCCACAGGTTGATTCTCATATTTATATCAAGTTCAACTTACTCAAAAGCGTATTCCTGTCGTAGATTTGTGATAGGTGAATTAAGACTTAGGTTTGGTCCCTCTGAATAGACATAGAGTGATAGCTCAGTGAGAGGTGATTAAATAGATATAGATTTCATGAGTGAGGTGGAGGAAATATAGTAGATTCTGTCTCTGACACTCGAGAAGCTTCTCCCAGTCAGCCTATCATCTACAACAGAGTTAGATTAGTCAGACAAATCTAATATAATATATATTAATATATATGTTCCTCGCATACCCACACACATAAGTGACGACAATAGACGCACAAACGTGAAACTATGACAATGAAAATATAGCTATTTGGGAACGAACTGACCGCCACACTGATTAAGCTTAATTGAATTTTTAATTATCATAATAAACTTCCATCACAACACATAACAAAATTACATTTAAGCATATACAGATAGTCATAAAGTCACTGAATTTCTACAAGAATGATAGACCCATTGGTATGATCTATCCCCTCGATGTATAGCCCACAGTCCTGTTAGAAGAAAAATGATAGCCCCAAAGAGTCACGGATACATATACTGAAGTCTTAGATTTCCCTTTAAAGGTATGGACATACTTTGATACTCTAATCTATCCTAAGGACAATCTTGTTAGCAACAAAACTTGCATAAAGAAATTACAAAGTGGGTGCATATATTAAAAAAAACATCACTCAGTCTACTCTCACTCTGTTCTTTCAGCAGGGATCCCTGTCTCACTTTCTTACCTAACGTCTGGATGGTGTTCGCCGTCTGGCGCACTTTATGACACACTCAACGTAAATCTGCCTTTTCGTTTGATGAAGCAGATACCCAGCTCTGCAGATCTTGGTTTCATCTAATGGGTCCTGGGAGCGTCCTCTTCATGCGATATTTTGCTCAGATTTAGTTATTGTCACTTTACTCAGTTCAGGTAAGAATTAGTTTTAGCGGGCCCACAATGTCAGAACCACGAGGTTTCCCGTATTTAGGAAAATGACCGGTTGGTAACTTCTCTCAAAAAAATTAATTATTGTTCACACCACCATTTGTCAAAAATCGTCGGAAAGTTAATGCTGGTAATATTTTTCGCCACAGAGGCTGCATGTACTTGATATTTTATCAGGAAGAACTTAATCTGGCTCGGTAGGCGCAGTTATTCAATTTGTTTTAAAGTTTGGGAAAATGGGTACTCTGTCGTTCTGGATGCAAACACAATGCCAGACAGGTTTTACTTTGTACACCCACACGTCTTTAATTAAAAGAATGTTTAGTTCTTCACAAACATTTCTCATCAGTACTTAAACGCTGGCAAAGTTGGGTTACCCCAGTTTCACTGAATAAAGAGAAAACAACATATAAAATACTTATACATACTATTCCTCGGGTATAACTTACATTATACACTGCAAGCGTAGAGCTTGTCTTATCATTTAAATCTCCCGTGAAATAAGTTATAATCATAAAATCAATCACCATGAATTAGAAATACATACGTATTTCGTCAATACTCAATGATGAATCAGTGCAGTTATAAGTTAGTTTAAAATATTCTCGACTGTTTACTAGCAGTTTAATTAAATTCATTAATAGCCGAATGAGTTTAAGCTGGAAATTATAATTTATTCTGCTTTCTACTGTAACATGTCGACTAGCGAATATAACAGACTTATAAATTATTTACTCTGCACAGAAATCTACTAGATAATGAAATAAGCGGTTATCACTGAATCGCTCAATACCACTTGATATAATATATTTACCTCCAAACAGAACTACGGGTATCACAACGAAACTAAGAGTTTCACTTATAAATATAAGTATCTAGAACGAAGCGACCACGTCTACTGCAACTAGGAGTACGAAGGACTAGTCTAAAAACTCCGGGTAAGATATATCTTAAACAGACAAAGGATCCCACGTTATTTCGCAAACCCCCGTCTCCCCCTCTCCTCTCTTAACACTTAACTAAGACGCAGGCCATAACTGCCACAACGCGTCTTCGACACCTCCAGCCGACATGTCTCATTTCTGAGCTATGCATGAGGGCGCCGTTCACACCTAACACCGAGAAACTAACCGTAGAGCGCCGTGTCAGATGAAAATGTTAGACGATATGTCTGCCATCCCATGTCTATCGAGACGAATTTCACAGTATTTCGAATCGTCCAGGGACTGACACGATTATGCAATAAAATGCGTTTCTAAATGAGAAAAGAAACAGGCGAAAGTTTGAATGGCAAAATATATTTAGTAGCAAACGAATGAATGCGAAAAACAGGAAAAGGATAAAAGAGCGATAATAAAGTAGAGGACACGGTGTTACAGGGTTGTGTTCCCAGTTGATGCGAGAGTTTGCTTGTTTATACAAGGGGGTCCTTAATGATTATTGTTTCAGACTGTTTATACTGGCTCTTCTATTTATCCCTTGTCTTTCTCAGTCAATTATGATATCGTGCTAGTGATGGTAAATTACGCGAAGGTGGGATAGAATATTTGTCGACTTCATAATATAATCAAATTCCAACGTTAGAGACTTGATAAGTCATTCCTTGAGTCCACATACATTTATTATATCAATTCCATACACGAACAGTTCACATATGGTCATCATGAAGAATTATACATAATAAGTTGCAGTTCATACTTCATATATTATTCCTTTACAAATCAGTCCTTTGTCTCGTAGTAAGAAGAAAACATAATAGTCAGAACAACATAACTGTATGCACGCGTGGTTGGTAATTCCAACGACCGACAGTGAGATTATGCGTCTGGCATTAGAATATCTAAAGCGGACTGTTAATCCATCTTGACAAGGTTTAGTCACTTACTAACCTGTAACTTCATCTTTCTTCATCATCACATTGGACTGACCCATGTCCATTATTTAATACAATATAATCGTGCGGCAATACATGCCCGGCAATATAACATTCCAAGGACACGTCTTCTCGGTTCGACGGTCGTCTAGAAAAGGGTCCCGTCTCTTGGTCACCGTGCGTGACTACTAACGCTGAAACGTCACAGCGTTCACTAGACTAATAATACTTTTACATTACATTACACGTTGTAACCCCTAAAATCGCATGCTGCTAACCTCTAGCACACCATGCCAATTAATCTACTGTAACAATTCCCTGTCCACCGGGGGAAAAAAAATCTATTAGATAGATTTTTTTTTTTCAAAAACCTATCTGAATGAATATCAAAAAATTTAACAATATTAAAAAATTTAACCAAAAATGCGGCATATGGCCTACGATGTTCTGTCTAGAACAGTGTCGTGGTCATGTCGACTTACTAACAGTCATCTAATATATTAATCATCATATTATACATAAATGTTATACATAAATTTTATATGAACTAAAAGAGAATGGCTAATGTTGATATCTAATTAAATAATTAACTTAAAATATGTCGTAATGAAATGTCATCTCAGACTAATCTAAAGAGTTAAAATTAAACTAATTAATTATATTGAGTGTGTAATAAGAATAAAGTTGTTGAAAATCTAATGTAAGAGAAATGAAAGGATATGTTAAGGAGAGAAATAAATAAATGAAGAATAAAGTAGCGAAAGAAAGTAATGTATAAATTTAACTTAGTTATGTGTGTTGGACATCAATTAAGTGTAGTATTAAGTTGTTAATACCTATCTAACTACTTCCAATAATAATATAGTATGTAATGTATCAACATAATCTTTAACTATATAATATAATAGTTACATACAATAATAGTATATAAAAATCATGTGAGTTCTTATTTTTTTTTTCTTTCTTTCATTTTTTTTCAAATTTCATCTTTTTTTTTCATATTCATCTCACTTTTCATTTTAATTTCCATTATTTTAATGTACTTAATTAAAATTAATTAAAGTTGGATATGATGATCCATTCGTAGGCTTGATCCTTGTGAATTCCGATTAGAAGAAATGTTTATATGTTTTAGTTCATAAGTATCGACGTTTTTGACAATAGTTCATGTCGTATACTGAGTTACCTTGATATTGTTTTCTATTATTTTCACTTGATGCACGGAAATGTGTCCAATAGTTTTATCATAAATGGATATCAGGCAAAGTCCTGGTGTAAGTACGAACATAGTTTCAATTGATTTTGTATTCACTATGTCTTTATTAGACAGATACGGGTGTTGTAGGCAATAGTTCATGTCTATGTAAAACAGTCAATATAATTCTACGTCTCTTGAGTAAGTATCTGTGACGTTACTATAGTTGAGGACTCGACATCAGTAGGATTTCGAGATAGAGTGTCTGCCAGGACGTTATCTGCTCCTGTTATGTATTCGATTGAGAAGTCGAACGGTTGGAGGAGAATAGCGAATCTGGTGAGCTTTGGACTTTTATGATTCGCCCGTCGTAGTGATGCTACGGCCTTCTGGTCTGTTTGTACTACGAAATGGGCTCCTAACAGGAACTTCTCCAGTTTCGTTATCGCCCATACCACTGATAAAAGTTCGCGGTCGACAGTTGAGTATTTGACTTCCGGTGGTTTCAGTTTCCGTGAGACGTACAAGTTTGGATGGAGGATGTCGTCATGATATTGGAGCAAACATGCGCCAATTCCGTAGTTACTCGCATCTGTGCGGAGAATAAACTTTTTGGAAGCATCAGGTAGTCTCAAAATTGGTGGGTTTGAAAATATATCAAGTATTTGACGGAAAATTCTATCACATTTATTAGTCCATGTCACCTTCACTGGCATGTCCTTCTTTAATAATGAGGACAAGACAGCCGTGATAGATGACAAGTTAGGTACGAATCTACTGTAATATTGGACTAGACCTAACAAGCTTCTAACCTGTTTCTTCGTTTGAGGAACGGAAATGTTTAAAATTTTTGAAACTGTACTGGGTAGTGTTCGGATATATCCTGCTCCAATAATGTGACCCAAAAAAGTTATTTCATGAAATGCCACTTGTAATTTTGTGGGTTTAGCAGTTAAATTGTTACTTCTTAATGTATCCAAAACGTATTCAAGACCCAAAAAATTTTCCTCAAAAGATGAACTAAATAAGCATATGTCGTCTATGTATGTAATAATGTCTGGTCTACCTGAAAAAATGTGTCGCATCATGCGAACAAAGGTAGATGGAGCGTTAACAAGCCCAAAAGGCATAACATTCCACTGGTATAGACCTTGCGGAGTGGAAAACGCTGTGTAGTATTTAGCTTTTTCGGTTAGTGGTATCTGCCAATAACCTTTAGTTAAGTCTATCTTAGTGAATATAGTTGCTGTCGATAGACGTGGCAGTAAGTCGTCGAGAAGTGGATGTGGTTCGCTATCAACTATCGTTTGTGCATTTAATTTTCTATAGTCGACGCATAGTCTAATGTTATTGTCCTTCTTTCGGACAATAACTAATGGAGAAGAAAATGGGGAATTACTAGTTTCAATAATTCCTAAAGATAACATCTGTTCAAGTTCCTTAGTAGTTTTAGTAAGAAAGTGTAGAGGAACAGAATATGGATGTACCCGAATTGGAGTATCATCATTAAGAGTGATGTCATGACTAATGACTGATGTGCGACCTGGAACGTCGGTCAACACATCTGGGTAAGATTGTAGAAGTTCAGCAATCTGTTGATGCTGTTGCGGTGTAACCGACGAAGAGATGGTTACGTCCCGCCAAGATTCACTAGCCTGTACTACAGGTACAGGTAATGCTAATTGTACCTCAGGAAAAGAAGATTCTTCTTCCTGGATAACAGACAAATTAGAATAGTGACATCTAGGTACGCCAGTGTCATCTAGGTCATGAAAAATAGCTTGTAAGCGTTCAGTAATAGAAAATATACAATATTTAATTCCCAAGAACATAAATGACCAATAAAGGAAAGAAATGATGACTGACTATGCTGAGTCATCAACGATATGAGAAAAAATGTGTTACCATAACCTGTTATCTGCGTGACGCAGCATTAGGTACTAATTGTAACCGTAGACAATGGTGGTTAAAGTAAGCACCATTATCCCGCTCGATGACCATTCGAGCATCTCTATTGTTACGAAATGTAACTATAGCTTCACCATACCTGTCATTGGTAGGTGACAACAAACGTACAAACATAACGTCTGCCGTGTCATTAAAGAAATTACTAAGTGACTGCCATCTGGTACCTTGTGGCAGATTGCGCACTAACACGGTGCGAGAATATGCACACTTCCCAATGTAAGTGGGATCAGTGTCACTAACATGATAAATAGTTCTTCTATTTAATCCTTTGGATCTGGTAGTCTTATGAGATGATGTCTCATAATGATTGACATATTTATTTGTCCTAAATTTATTAGATAAGTTCATAAGAACTACACCATCATTACCCTTGTTTGGGACATCTTTTCTTTTCCCAATTTCAACAATTTTATCCAGATCACTGTTAATATGATCCTGTCGCCAATATCTATCTTCCGACTTGGCGGCACTCTTTAGAGAAAAGGCATATCTGCCTCGAAATGATTCTATAATCTCCCTGGATGTGCTGGTAGTTTAGTATCATTTTTTTCTGTATGGTCCAATGAAATGACGATTAACTAATTCTCATGCTATTGATACCTCAGGAAAGAAGATTCTTCTTCCTGGATAACAGACAAATTAGAAAATAGTGACATCTAGGTACGACAGTCCTAGTCATGAAAAATAGCTTGGTACTCATCCTTCTCCTCATCGATTTCCAAATGGTACTTAGACTGAAATTGGAGGTAAAGACTGAAATTGGAGAAAACTGAGCCACATGTATTTATTTTGTTGGCTCGTAATGTAGCTGTTGCAATGACAGCGTTAGCATTGCAATAAAATTGCACATTATTTAATTCCCATTCCTCAATTTCCTGTGGGGAACAATCCTTACTACCATGGATGCGTCCCAACATCAGATCTGCAATTGGATTCTGAAGCATGCATACCTTAACTTGTCCTGAAAAGAAAGGTGTATTAACATGGACAATAGCTGTGGGGTAAAACTCAATAGTTCCCCCAAAAGTCATGCACCGGACATATTCCCCTGTTGCACAGCTAGGATGTACCAGAGACTGCCGCACTCCAATTGTTGTGGACCCCGAATCTCTCAATAGAGAAACCATTGAACCATTAACTATCCCTCTGTTGAAAATCAGAGAGCCTGTCCCATCATTGGATGCAAGACTGACTTCTGGTAGAACGTGTCCGCAGTTCAGAACTGTCTCTTTTGCCTTCTGAAATATAAGATTACATTTTTGGCAACTATTTGCCACGTTATAAATAATTGCAAAACAAGTAGACGAAGACTGTATTTTGTCATTAGTAGGTGAACTCTGAACCCCAGGGGTTGTAGCAGTAGTAACGGCTGCCCCTGTATTATGATTATAATTTGTCGATCTACGAGAATGAGAACGATGACGAGAATAATCAGTTGAATTATCCTGTTGTCCTCTATTGTAACTGTTATCTCGATGTCTCGAGTTATAATTATCGCTATTGTTCCACTTGTTACCATTATTATAATTATATGACCGATTATAACTTGAGTTACGTGGATTACTGTTGTATCTGGACTGAGGTGAATAATTTCTGTTTTGTGGTCTTCCTCTATTAAAGTTATTGTTATAACTATTACGCCCCTTATGAAAATTAATGTCATAGTTTCCTTTAAACCTACCTCTGTCCACACTGTGTGTTCTAGGTTTGTTATTACTATGATATGCCATATTGGAGGCTACAGGAAGTGGTTCTCTTATTAACGAGCTAGAAATGTTAGCATTCGGATGAGCGGTGCAGTAATTTAAAGAAATTTTTTCTAACTCATCAATAGTTTCTGGTTTCCGTTCTTGCAGATAAGCAAAGAATGGTGGGCTGACAGAAGATAACACTTTATCCCTCAATAACAAATCGACTAACTTGTCGTAAGATTTGTTGACACCTGCCAGTTCAACCCATCTGTTAAAAGTATTGCGTATGTTAGCAATAAACCCTGTAAAGTCTTTATTATTATCTGGCAACAAACTTTTGAAACGTAATCTACATGCCTCTTCGTTCAAGTGGAAACGACGTAATAACAGCGTCTTAATGGCCTCATAGTCTGTGGCTAATGTCGGATCAATATTTTGTGCTGCACTTGCAGGTTCGCCATCCAGAAATTCTTTGAGTTTAAGTGCCCATGCTGTTTTGTCAAGGTTATTTACCTTACATATATCCTCAAAGCGCGCCAGCCATGATGATAGGTCGTCCACGTGTAATTTGAAAGGTGGTAGCTTAAAGTAATAATTGCCCTTAAGTCGGTTGGAAGAAGATCCCGATTGAGCATTATCATTTTGGCTTGCTGCAGCACCCTGCGAATTAAGTTTTGCTGTTTCCAATTTAAGCCGTTGCAATTCCATTTCTTGCTGCAATATGATTTCCTGTCGTTTCAATTTATTTTCTTCTTCAATCCGTAGGATTTCATCTCTTGCCACCTTTCTTTCTTCTTCTTGTCTTAATTCTTCTTTCTCTGCCTTAGCAATAGCTTTCTTTTCAGCCTCTTTTCTTTCAAGTTCTTCCATCTCTGCCTTAGCAATAGCTTTCTTTTCAGCCTCTTTTCTTTCAAGTTCTTCCATCTCTGCCTTAGCAATAGCTTTCTTTTCAGCCTCTTTTCTTTCAAGTTCTTCCATCTCTGCCTTATATTTTGCAAGTTGTTGTTCTGCAAATTCCAGGAGTGCATCTCCCTTTTTGTTACAATCTTTCCCAATTTTAATGAAATGATCCAAGGTAAGCATTCTTGAAGTTGAATTATTTAAGTATTCAATTACTTATGTCTAGTAATCACTACTAGAATCTATGTCGATAATTCTAATTACTTAAAGAATGGTTAATCAATATAAGAAATTGCAATATTCCTGTACTGTTATTTATAAGTTCAACAAATCTATAATATTTTGTAAAAATATTATATATATACCCACTAATATCTATCATAAATAGTTATGATAGTTAGTTATATAAGGTGCCGAAATTATATCATGCACTTAATATTAGTATCCAATAATTATGTGTTATATCCCTAAATAATTAGGTTATTTAATCTTAATAGTTATTAAGTTCACACTGTAGTACTGAGAAAGTGTACTAATTAACATTAAATATGTCTTAATATGTTATAAAGTTTTAATAATTAATCATTATATATTATGCCATAATCATGAGATATAAAGTGCATTGCCCATTTCTTGGACTACCACTGCCAATTGGTGCAAAGTCCCCAATTCCTCCTTAAAACGCATAAAAATCTAATCATATTAATCTACACTCTTATTAATGAATAAATTATAGCATTAATATTAAATTATAAATGGATGAGATGAAAACAAACAATACAATGTGTTAAACAAGGATTACAGAACAGTATTACCATACAACAAAGACATTTTCACAATAAAACTGCATTAATAAATAAGGTGACTAAACCGGAAGTGAGAGATTAAAGAATGAACTGAATAGAACGTTAAGCTGCGTACACAACAATTAATGACGTATACATGGACTCGTTAACGGTTGTACAAAAAAAAAATTAAACTGAATGATAGTAAGGTCAGAAAAAACACGATAGATTACAAACATGATTACAGAAATGAATAAAAATTGGAACTAAATACACTAAAATACGCCAATTATAACTTGACTGGACATCTAACATGCAAGGTCAATTAATTGCAATTACGAACGAACGAAAATCATCGGAAGGTCGTCGATGGGTTCTTCGTTAAAAGCAATTAACTAACGGCCTTAAGGAACATTCAGAATGAATATCGGCATCCTTAGAGCCATGTTATTCATTCCAAATCGCCACCCATCCATACCCACGAATAAAGGACAACATCAACGGACAAAAAGAACAGATATAACATCGATAAATAATTAATAGAAAGGACATGCCTGCAAAAAGACATGGACTCAGTATTGTGCTAATGAATGACAATCGTCCTAAGTCTAAACTTATCTTTAGAAGGCTCCGGCGATGTCAAGTTCATCAACGGACTAGACTAGTGCCTAGTACTGTTTGCTCATGATTGGCTGATCACAGTATTCTCTTGTCTGGTCTTCTTGATTAAGCAAATATTAATCAAAACTGGAATGAGTTGACGGTTGTTCTTTTCGAAGCGTTGCATCTACGCATGATGTAGTGACGTCAGATTTGCATTTCGTAGTCATGTGTTCAACGTAGTATTATGCAAATCATGTGACTTGCTTGTAATCGTAAACAGTTGGCAACACATGTAAACAAGAAAAATTTTTCCTTCTTCTTTCGTCCCCGCGATGGCCAACCAGTTGTTACTGGGTTATGTTCCCAGTTGATGCGAGAGTTTGCTTGTTTATACAAGGGGGTCCTTAATGATTATTGTTTCAGACTGTTTATACTGGCTCTTCTATTTATCCCTTATCTTTCTCAGTCAATTATGATATCGTGCTAGTGATGGTAAATTACGCGAAGGTGGGATAGAATATTTGTCGACTTCATAATATAATCAAATTCCAACGTTAGATAAGTCATTCCTTGAGTCCACATACATTTATTATATCAATTTCATACACGAACAGTTCACATATGGTCATCATGAAGAATTATACATAATAAGTTGCAGTTCATACTTCATATATTATTCCTTTACAAATCAGTCCTTTGTCTCGTAGCTTGAAAACATAATAGTCAGAACAACATAACTGTATGCACGCGTGGTTGGTAATTCCAACGACCGACAGTGAGATTATGCGTCTGGCATTAGAATATCTAAAGCGGACTGTTAATCCATCTTGACAAGGTTTAGTCACTTACTAACCTGTAACTTCATCTTTCTTCATCATCACATTGGACTGACCCATGTCCATTATTTAATACAATATAATCGTGCGGCAATACATGCCCGGCAATATAACATTCCAAGGACACGTCTTCTCGGTTCGACGGTCGTCTAGAAAAGGGTCCCGTCTCTTGGTCACCGTGCGTGACTACTAACGCTGAAACGTCACAGCGTTCACTAGACTAATAATACTTTTACATTACATTACACGTTGTAACCCCTAAAATCGCATGCTGCTAACCTCTAGCAGACCATGCCAATTAATCTACTGTAACACACGGGTAGAAAAGAAAAGAATATAGAAAATTTATTGATCATAAATCTCTATGCGACAATTCCCTGAATCAAGAGTACATCCTCACAGGCTGTTCAGTCTACCTACCAAGGTCACTTAGTCACAAGTTGATTCGCCAATATATCAAGCTAAAATCACAAATTCAGCTACTCACTACTTCATTGCATGAAGGGAATTCATTTACTTTTAAAGTATATTGCACGATATAAATTCACTCTGACCAGCTTCATTACACGAAACTCACTTGTTACCAAAAGAGTTCGTGAAAAGCTCCATTCAAGTCAGTGCCTTTCCAATATCAAACAGCATGCATTTTCTTGAGACAACGGTAATTGGTTTGTCAACGCTAGAGAGATTTATGAAAACTGAATTACTGTATATCGTCCAAGTTCTCATTACTACACAGTTTATCAGCAGTACGTCCTCGTCTTGGGGATAAACCCACACGTTACACCATACACCTACATTGCGCAGACTATGTATATTTGTGCAAAATCAAATAGTGGAGGAAAATTGAGAGACACACATACAGTGTAGATTGGACATCAGTGTGGTAGCACTTAGTATATCACATCATCATTTCACTATTGACATTGGTTCACTCTCATATTTAACTAACTACATTATTTATATCTCATCTGTGTGTGTGTGTGAATTGTCTTTCACCATCATCACTTTTTATTTTCCACTAACCCTATATGTGTGTATATTTTATTAATAAACCCAAAAGCCGTTTTGATCATTATCTAGTTCGTTAATGTATCACTCGTGCTGTCGGTGTTAGATATTCACAATTAGGTAAAATTCTGCGTTTAGATGAGGTTGGAGGGCTCTGTCTTTATCGAGATCTGAGGGCAGAAGCTAAGGTCGTGGGGAAATAGAACACTTTCCACAATGTAGTAGAAAACACTATCTAGTGGAGAGCATTCGCATTCTCTTCTTCTTGTCCTTATCTCGAATAGGTCTCTATCTTCATTAGAGAGCCAATTTCTGGAGACCTTATTGATAACATTGCATACGCTATCCTCAGCAACAACTACTGTAGTAGATGCACCAGTACGCAGGTACGGCAATTTGTAACGCTCGTCGCGGGATACTAGATCCCTACCATACAGTTGCGAGAGTTGCAAAAATTTTTGCAGTTTTCAGGGATTACTTCTTAGACTGAATTTTTAAATATTGTCTATTTCGTAGTGGGACTAATCTACATCTCTAAAGTGCGAGTGATACTAGTTTCTTAAAATGAAGTATAAAACTGATAGTGTAACCATTTTTTGAGAACAAAGAATACTGAAGGGAATCGAAAAAAATTTTTTCCGTAACTGCCGAATACATTTTTATTATAACTGCTTGATAAATATTTACATAGTAATAGTTAGAAAATCTGGTATCTAAGTTTTTCCCATAATACGTTCAGTAAATGATTTATGTAAAGTAAATTTTGAACTGGTTTACCATTTTAAACCTAGCTGTTTTAAAGAGGTAATTACGTTTACTAGTCAAATAACATTATTGGAAAGTCACAGCCAATCTTTCCCTTTACCAATTTTTACTGCATATCATGGCAGACGTCGGAAAAACAGAGCTAGTTTAATGGACGCAGGGCGGGAATTCAGTTTAATTGGATATGAGCTGAGGAAGTTTGTAAGCTAAGAGACCGATAAACTCCATGCAAGAGAGGTTGACCTAGGGAAATTAGCAATGAAGAAGGATAAGGCCGATGCCGTGGCAGTAGAGCGGAAGGAGAAACTCGCAGCAGAAGCAGCAGAGCAGAAAGCCATTACAGATGCAGTGGAGCTGAACGAGATGGCTGACAGGGAACATGCACTTAAGATGAAGTAACTGAAAATCCAGGGACAAACCAATCAGATAAAGTTGGCAAAATGTGCATGACTTCCAACTCTGCTCGAGGTTCTTCACCATGCTGAGACGATGTGCATCCTTTGCAACCTATGCCATCCAATTCTATTAACATTCCGCTGGAACCTTTCTCAGAAAGGAACGATACCATGGACCAAATTTGGACCGCTTCGAACGCTTTGCCACAGAGTTTGGGCTGGAAGAACGGAATGGGAACTTTAAATTTTCCCAGAGTCTGAGAGGAGCAGCCTACGAGGTCTTTAATAAACTACCGACAGGAGAGCAAGATGACTATGAGGCATAAAAAAAACTCTTGGTGAGATGTGAGCTTCATTCACTCTGGAAAATGTTTAGAGGCTCTAAGAAAGAGTAACACTGTATCCTACCATGCATGTCATAAAAAGCGATTAAGGAGGGTTGGGAATGAGGCTGGTTACCCCATCCCGTAAAAAAACATTTTACCACAAAAACGTCGACAAACATGGACAAGTCAAATAAGGAATATAAATCATCTCAGCCGCCCAAGACAGAAAAAGGTCCTCTGGAAAATCTGGATTTTGCAGATGACAGCTCTTCTGTCCCATAACCATAATCAGATGCAAGAGAAAATGAAAGTCTTCGATGAGAGTGGGCCTAAAAATACACAGGGAAAAGACAAAGATTATGAGAATAAATGCAAGAAATGATAGCAAGATTGAACTTGAAGAAACATCACTAAAAGATGTAGAATCGTACACATATCTTGGAAGTAATATAGACAAGGTTGGAGGGGCAGACAGTGATCAAAATAAGAATATAAAAAGCAAGAGGAGCTTTCATTGCATTGGGAAACATATGGAGAACAAGAGAAATCAAGTCCAACACGAAAACAAGAATCTTCAACTCAGATGTGAAGTCAGTCCTATTGTATAGCTCTGAGACATGGAGAACAACAAAAACAACAACCAAAAAGCTACAGACTTTTATAAACTGGTGATTGCGTAGAACAGAAGGACTGAAATGGTATGACAAAGTCACAAATGTGGAATTGATGACAAGAACCTGACAAGTGCCAGTGGAACAAGAGTTGAGAAGAAGACGCTGGCGATGGACAGGACACACAGTGAGGAAACCTGCTGATAGCATTACAAGGCAGTCCTTGTTCTGAAATCCACAGGGAAAGAGAGGCAGAGGTAGACCAAAAACACATGGAGAAGAGAGCTGGAGAGATGAAAATGACGAAAACATGGAAAGAACATGAGCGGAATGCATAGGACAGGAAGACTAGGCACGTGTTTGTTGAAGACCTATGCTCCTTGCGGAGCTAAAGGTATTGATTGTTGATTGAAGAAAGAGACA
Organism: Oreohelix idahoensis; assembly: GCA_024509875.1. Taxonomy (NCBI): domain Eukaryota; kingdom Metazoa; phylum Mollusca; class Gastropoda; order Stylommatophora; family Oreohelicidae; genus Oreohelix; species Oreohelix idahoensis. The sequence continues at coordinate 99,754 of JAMPIV010002725.1, read as the reverse complement.
GGAGAGTCCTTCTCTCAGTTTGCAGAAACAAATTTCCTGAGCATGCGCCGAAACAACCAGCTCGCCCACAACCAGGGCAACGACTCTTCCTCAAAATGCTGCATGTCTGCAGACAAAATCTTTATCCCGGAAGGAGCAGAGTTCGTCAATGGAAACCCCCCTCACCCTCCCGTTATCAAATCGTCCTCGTAAACGGACAAGCCATGGAATGTCTTTATGATACGGGACTTGATTTCGATGCAGTAGTCAGGGCATCTCTCGTCATCCCAGACCAGATGGCAGAAGAGAGTGTTGACATTCAAGGTCCGTCGAAGGATGTAGCACACGATTACACTGTCAAAAAGCCCTTTTCTTCTTGTCTTTCACATGAAGTCTCTTGCGTCGTTCTATGGCGGGGGCCGGCTTCTTTTATCTCTTTATGCATTATCGTTAGGTAATCAGTATGCTGGCTCTCACAGTCTACAATCTGGCAACAAACATTCCTGTGCGTTTCACGAGTCCTTTGTGGCGACTTGCTACTGTGTCCCAAGGTGGTGACAGTCGTGGTGTTCAAACAGCGAATTAGGTATTATACAATTTCTTTCTATAGCCAAGCCGGGTGTTTCCCAAAGTAAATAATACTTGTCTAACGAGGCCTTGTGTCTTTCCAAGATAACGCAAGGTGAGGAAATAAATCAAACGTGTGTAACGTTACTCTGTGGTACGAGCCGTAATGGAGGAAGATTACTTTAACAATGAAGAAAGAGCAAAATGAGAGCGAACATACAATAAGAAAGAAGTTGGAAAAGATACAGAGCGATGAAGATAGACGCTTTATCACAGAAGCCTCCCAAAATAACCAGCTCGCTCACAACCAGACTGTAGCGTGAGGTTTTTATTGGCTCTAGGATCAGTATAGTACTGACAATACAGAAGTAGAATTTCTGCAGAATATGGTGAAGTCCCAGTGTATGAGAGAACTACTGGTATCACAAATTAGTTAACGGCTGTGAATGATATAATCTCGAAAAATTAGTAAAGAGGAGACAGTCATAAAATGGCACCCCCGCTGTGTAACCAACTGTGATATTAAAAAAACAAGGAAACAGATTTTACTCAACAATTATAAAATTGACAAGTCGTTCAAATACAATTTCCTTATTATTTATTTAGTATATACACTATCTACTCTTGTGCTGAAGGGTGGTGTAGCGAAATTTGGTTCCTCTTGCTTTGTTGTGAAAACAAAATGTGTAGCGCGACTCCCACACACACACACACACACCAGCGCAAGGTCAGCGCGGCGGTCTTTCTTTGAAGTTTGTAGTAGACGGGAAATGTGAATTACGGTTAAAAGCCATACAGTATTACTGAAGAATGGGGAAATAGCTAATAGGAATGAATGGCGGACTTTCTAAGTTTGCATTTACTGGACATTAAATTATTCACTACAGGAGAACGCCTGGTTGGAATAATATTAAATAAAAATAATTCAACAAAGGAGATAGACTAGGAATTATATCCAAAAGGATATTATTCAAATATAAATAGTTTTAAAGATAATTAATATTTTTCACCTTCATCACATCGGCTAAAAGTTAGCTAATAATCTTTAAAAATGTATTACACTTTTGTATAAAACATGTAATGAAAGCTAACATTATTTCTGATTGATTGTATCAGATATAATAAAAAAGAGAATGACGCTAACCAGAGATAACCTTCACCGGTATTGTCAGGAAGCATAACCATTAATTGGTTAGCCAAATATATCATGGCTAATTCTTGCCTGGAAGCTTACGACATACCAGCAAGTAATTAAGTGACTTGACATCAATAAGTGGAAGGCAAAGGTTATATCGTACCCATGTATCATAACCTATGATTTATTCATGTAATTTGTTAATTCTGCACAGTATACATTATCTTATCATGCTATCTCTGTAACATACTACCATGATTCATTCATTTATATACAAACACTGAAGACATGGTCGCATCATGAACAGTAGTTGGTGGTGAGATTGTTGGAACAACATGGCCACCTATTACTTCTTGTTCCATGTTTTTATGATCAATGTTTATGATCATTCCTGATCGAGAAACTAAAGACTTGAAGAAGTTGATCCAGCTCACTGAAGCCTAGAGGTCAACCAAACTTCAACACCTTAGTCCCCCGTAGTTATAGGGCGGGCTGAAGGAAAGTCTTCCGTACTCCAGTGTGTCGGAGGAACCTCGAGCAGACGTGGCTAAAGTTGAGTTTCTTTGTATCCATCCAACAAATCCTGTGAGCAGTTTCTAAAACGACTGTCTAATGATGACAACTAGATGGCAAGAGATAATGTGACAATCCTTTTGTTGTAAATTCAGTGGAAGATAAATCCAAGACTTTTTCTATTAGTTATTTTAATTTGTAACTGTAAATAATCATATATTTTACCATCTTCCAACACCCATTTATCATTACAAGAATATATAGATGTACATAATAAATTGGATAATTGTACTCATTTGACTTGTTAAATTTTTAACTGTTAAATTTTGAGTTACCTTTTCAAATTTAATTATATTATCACATAGGGTTACGATAGCGAAAGTAGCTACTTATACTTCTGAAGCCTAAATCTATTGTCCAGCTCAGAGTATTCACAGCTGTAACTCACTTGTGATACCAGTGTACTTCTCGGGCACTGGAACTTCATACTTTCTGGAGAGAGATTCTACTTCTGCTCTACCACTATTATCATAATAGGAAAACCTTTCGCTACACTGGGGGCTCTTTCGCGGGATATTATTTTTTTATCATGAGCCACTATCTATGTATTCTTCTATCTTGAGCCACAAATAGTTTGTAAAAATAAATTTTTTTTGAAAAAATTCTAAAACTTAGAAATTTTTTTCGTAATATAGTACCATTGAGTACGAAGGAAATAGGAAACGCTCACAAGGTTTTAAGGATTTGTCTTGTTCAAAGTAATTAATTGATTTTAATTAAGTTAGTTGGTTAGTGAAGATAAAATTATATACCCTCTGGTAAGTAAGCATCATGGCTGAATTGGTGAAGTTTAGAGCTGCGATTATGCAGGAAGGAAAAGACTTGGGTATGACAGGAGATGCTCTAATTCGACATATCACAACTGAAGTGGATAAATATTTAGATAGAGAGACTAAAAGAATGGAAGCTGAAGCTGAACGAGAGACTAAAAGAATGGAAGTTGAGGCTGAAGCTAAGAAATTAGAGGCAGAAAGAGAAGCCAAAAGAATGGAAGCAGAGAGAGAAGCCAAAAGGTTAGAAGCAGAAAGAGAGGCCAAAAGATTTGAAGTTGAGGCTGAAGCTGAAGAAAGAAGGTTACAAAGAGCTCATGAGTTAAGTTTAAAGGAACTTGAACTCCAGGGAGCAGCTAGCAATCATGGTGCTAGCTCACCTCACTCTGAGAGCTCCAACCACAGCACAGCAAATGGAGCCATGAGTTTCCACCTGGATCCATTTATTGAGAAGGAGGACGCCATTGAGTCGTACCTGGATAGATATGAGAGACTAGCCTCTACCTATGGATTAGAAAAGGAAAAATGGAGCCTTAAACTGTCTCAGGAGTTGAGGGGAGTTTCATACGATGTTTATTTAAAACTCTCAAAAGAAGACCAGGAAGATTATGAAATCTTAAAACAAGCTTTATTGGTCAGGTACGAAAAGAATTCTGAATCTTATAGAAAGAGATTCCGAACTGCTAAGCTACTTCCAGGAGAAAACTATCACCAGTTTTCTGCCAGATTGGAAACTTATCTGACAAAATGGATTAGCTTAGGAAAATGTCAAGATATAAAAGAAATGGTCATGATGGAACAACTGAGAGAATCCATGCCTCAGGAAATGAGAAAATTTCTTATGGAGCAAGGAGCTGAGAGATTGGACGATATTTTAACCATGGCTGAAAGATATCAAGCAGCTCAGTCAGAAGTGTCAGGAAATAAGAAGAAGCAGGGTGAGAACTTCAAACCTTCACAAAACTTTACCAACTATGAACACAGGGACAATTCCAACAAGAACAAACACAGAACTGATTATAAAGACAAAAACCCTCTAGGATCAGAAAAGAAACCTCCAAGAAAGGAAGGAAAGTGGTGTAAATCTTGCCAAATGAGTAACCACAATACTGCGGAATGCAGACGGAAAAACCCTCCTCATCACGCTGCATGCCTTACAACAGAGAACAAGGGAAGGAAGGACCTGGCAGATAGTCAGAAGGACCTCCATCATCCCCCTGTCTGTGAGGAAGTGACCTTGAATGGCACCCAAGTACTGTGCTTATATGATACAGGCTTGGACTTTGACTCAGTAGTGTGCTCTTCTCTGGTGAGTCCGGAACAGATAACCACAGAAACAGTGGAAATCAGAGGACCAGTCAAGGGAGCAGGAACCATGACACTGCCCATAGCCCGTATCAACATAAGATCTCGCTATGTGGAACGAGAGATCAAAGCAGCAGTGATGGACAACCCTATCTACCCATTAATACTGGGATGTAGATATGTCTTTCTAGGAGAACCTATAAGACCCATAGTGATGGCAACAGTCCAGACCAGGGCAAGCTCTAAGAAAGAGGAGGACACTATCATAAATACTCATCCAGAAGAGATGAGAAAGGCTCAAACTGCTGACAGTACATTGAAGCCTTGCTTTGGCAAATTACCTAAAAGCCATAACCCTCCAGAGAAAGGAGACTTATATATGAAAAATGGCCTACTATATAGAAAAGCTGGAACAGGACCAAAAGGACATGGACAGCTTGTAGTGCCAAAATCATACAGGGAGCAGGTTATGAAGCTAGGACATGCTATACCCTTCAGTGGACATATGGGAATAGGGGCCACTGGACAACGGATAGCCTGTCACTACTTTTGGCCAGGGATCACAGAGGACATAAAGAGGTATGTGAGATCCTGTCCAGAATGCCAAAGAGTAGCTCCTAAACATAGGACTGCACCAGCAACACTGGGAGAAATGCCCATCATGGGAACGCCCTTCGAACGTGTTGCCGTGGATATTGTTGGACCCCTCAGTAGGACCAAGAAGAGAAATGCATATATCTTAACCTTGGTCGATACTTGCTCTATGTGGGGAGAGGCAGTAGCAATGTCATCGATAGATTCGAACATGTGGCAGAGGCACTGTTAACAATATTCACCCGATTAGGTTTCCCACATCAAATATTGACTGACAATGGTTCTCAGTTTAGGGGAAAGCTAACACAAGAAGTATTCAGGTTATTTCAAGCTAGACATTATCACTGTAGCCCGTACCACGCCCAAGGGAATGGTCAAGTAGAGCGGTTCAATGGCACGCTCATTTCAATCCTTAGAAAGTTGGCTAGTGATAAACCTGAAACTTGGGACACATACTTACCCTCAGCACTATTTGCCTATAGGGAAGTCCCACATAACTCCACAGGATTGGCTCCAGCTACATTGTTGTTTGGACGACCAATCAAAGGTCCACTGGAAGCATTGTTGCGGACATGGACTGATGAAAAAGCAGAAGAAACCGTGACTTCTTCATACCAATACGTCAACGAGTTGACATCTCGATTGAAAACAAGTTGGAAACTGGCAAATGATAACTTGAGACAGGCCAGGAGGAAGCAGGCTGCTTACTACAATAAAACAGCAAAAGATAGGGAACTTGAGGTGGGAGAAAAGGTTCTGTTACTGTTGCCCAGCAGCAATAATAAATTGCAAATTGGATGGCAGGGACCCTACGTCATATTGGAAAAACTTTCCCGGACCAACTATAAGATTGACAAGAAAGGAAAGGAGAAGGTGTATCATGTCAACCTTCTTAAAAAATATTATGACAGGGAAGCATCAGAAGTTGCCCATATCATGACCCTGGCCATTGCAACAGAAATGCAGGATGAACCAATTTCCTCCATGGAATACCCCCTAACAACTACGGAAAGCTATGCTCAGGTTAATGTGAGTGAACATTTAACTCTTGAGCAGAGGAAAAAGGTTCAGGAGGTGTTAGAAATCCATGCTGATGTACTCACAGATAAGCCGGGGTGTACTAATCTGTTAGAGTATGACATGACGATTACTGACCCTACACCAGTTTGTATGCGGACATACCCTATACCTTATGCTAAAGGACAGGCACTCAAGGATGAGATTGACTATCTCTTAAGAGAGAAAATTATTTCAAAGTCTGAATCTCCCTACAGCTCAAGTGTGGTGCTATTAAGGAAACCTAGTGGTGAACACAGGTTATGCATTGATTATAGGAAACTAAATGCTATCACTGAATCTCAGGTAGACCCATTACCTGACACCAATCAGTTGTTTGCTACATTGAGTAAGGCTCGGTATTTTTCAAAAGTAGATCTAAGCAAGGGATACTACCAAATACCAGTAAAACCAGAAGTTAGGAAACTGTTAGCCTTTAGTACACCGGATGGACATTACGAGTTCAATGTACTCCCATTTGGTTTAAAGAATGCTCCAAGTATCTTCACTAGAATGATGAGGAAATTGTTGGAACCATTACAAAATCCTCATATCACCAACTTCATGGATGATATTCTGATTGCTACCACTACCTTCGAGGAACACGTAGTAGCACTCTCCATGTTGTTGGATAGACTGAGAGAAACGGGATTGACAGCACGTACAACTAAGTGTCATATTGGATGTGAGACATTGGAATTTTTAGGTCACACTATCTCTACAGGGCAAATGTCTCCCGACCCAAAGAATGTAGAGAAAATGAGAAAAGCACCAAGACCACAAACTAAGAAGGATGTAAGATCCTTTGTGTCACTGTGCGGGTTTTATCAGAAATATATACCCCATTTCAACTCATTGTGCGCGCCATTAACCGACTTAACCAAAAAAGGTCAGCCAGATAAAATACAATGGACTGCGGAGTGTGAACAGGCTTATACAGAGTTGAAAAATAAGCTGACAAATAAACCTATCCTTGCCCTTCCCGATCTCACACAAGAATTCGTACTAAGAACGGATGCTAGCAATGTAGGCATAGGAGCAACATTACTACAGCGGGCAGACACACCGCCACATATGCTATTACCAGTAGCTTTTGCCAGTAGAAAGTTAAATACAGCTGAAAGAAATTATTCTACCGTTGAACGTGAATGCCTCGCTTTGGTCTGGTCGATCAACAAATTCGCCCCTTTTCTTTACGGGAAACACTTCATTGTGGAAAGTGATCACCAGCCTTTGATGTTTTTAGCAGTGTCTAAAAAATTAAATTCACGACTTTTAAGGTGGAGTTTACTGTTATCTCCATATTCGTTCAATGTGAGATACATTCCAGGACGGGACAATCTTGGACCCGATTTTTTAAGTCGTCATCCTATCAAAGGAGATATAGAAAAACAGAAAAGTAAGGAGAAACTGCAGCATGAGTTACCAAAAAGTTAACTGTGCATGCACTGTTTTAAAGAAGAGGGCTCTGTAGCGAAATTTGGTTCCTCTTGCTTTGTTGTGAAAAAAAAATGTGTAGCGCGACTCCCACACACACACACCAGCGCAAGGTCAGCGCGGCGGTCTTTCTTTGAAGTTTGTAGTAGACGGGAAATGTGAATTACGGTTAAAAGCCATACAGTATTACTGAAGAATGGGGAAATAGCTAATAGGAATGAATGGCGGACTTTCAAAGTTTGCATTTACTGGACATTAAATTATTCACTACAGGAGAACGCCTGGTTGGAATAATATTAAATAAAAATAATTCAACAAAGGAGATAGACTAGGAATTATATCCAAAAGGATATTATTCAAATATAAATAGTTTTAAAGATAATTAATATTTTTCACCTTCATCACATCGGCTAAAAGTTAGCTAATAATCTTTAAAAATTTATTACACTAACAAGCCTCAACGGATTTGTATAAAACTTATATGTAATGAAAGCCTCATATGGGGAAAAGGAAATGATACATAGAAAGGACGGAAGAATATAAGTGTGTAGTGAACAGAAGAAAAAAACAAGTACAGGAAAAACACAGATTGCTTCAAATAGCCTCAAACCAGGAGATGAAAAGAAAATCTTTTGGGACTTTTAGAGGTGCTTTCTCGTACGCGCGAGAGACTGAAATATAAGGACAGAGGGACGCGTTGAAAATCACACACACCAAATCCAGAAGCCAAAGTGAGAAACTGGAAGACAGTATCTGCAAGAAAAGTTATTTTTTCACGCTGCATGCAGGGCAGATTAACTTCAACCAAAATAATCTCACCGTGAGCTTATAGATCCTAAGAGGGTATGTAAGTTTATTAAAGATATATGTATGAATAATATCATTTTATTTCAGATTTTATTTCTGATTGATTGTATCAGATATAATAAAAAAGAGAATGACGCTAACCAGAGATAACCTTCACCGGTATTGTCAGGAAGCATAACCATTAATTGGTTAGCCAAATATATCATGGCTAATTCTTGCCTGGAAGCTTACGACATACCAGCAAGTAATTAAGTGACTTGACATCCATAAGTGGAAGGCAAAGGTTATATCGTACCCATGTATCATAACCTATGATTTATTCATGTAATTTGTTAATTCTGCACAGTATACATTATCTTATCATGCTATCTCTGTAACATACTACCATGATTCATTCATTTATATACAAACACTGAAGACATGGTCGCATCATGAACAGTAGTTGGTGGTGAGATTGTTGGAACAACATGGCCACCTATTACTTCTTGTTCCAGGTTTTTATGATCAATGTTTATGATCATTCCTGATCGAGAAACTAAAGACTTGAAGAAGTTGATCCAGCTCACTGAAGCCTAGAGGTCAACCAAACTTCAACACCTTAGTCCCCCGTAGTTATAGGGCGGGCTGAAGGAAAGTCTTCCGTACTCCAGTGTGTCGGAGGAACCTCGAGCAGACGTGGCTAAAGTTGAGTTTCTTTGTATCCATCCAACAAATCCTGTGAGCAGTTTCTAAAACGACTGTCTAATGATGACAACTAGATGGCAAGAGATAATGTGACAATCCTTTTGTTGTAAATTCAGTGGAAGATAAATCCAAGACTTTTTCTATTAGTTATTTTTTAATTTGTAACTGTAAATAATCATACATTTTACCATCTTCCAACACCCATTTATCATTACAAGAATATATAGATGTACATAATAAATTGGATAATTGTACTCATTTGACTTGTTAAATTTTTAACTGTTAAATTTTGAGTTACCTTTTCAAATTTAATTATATTATCACATAGGGTTACAATAGCGAAAGTAGCTACTTATACTTCTGAAGCCTAAATCTATTGTCCAGCTCAGAGTATTCACAGCTGTAACTCACTTGTGATACCAGTGTACTTCTCGGGCACTGGAACTTCATACTTTCTGGAGAGAGATTCTACTTCTGCTCTACCACTATTATCATAATAGGAAAACCTTTCGCTACAGGTGGATATTTTAAGATGGAATGCAATGGATTTGTAAGTTTACATATGATTTATATATATATATATATATATATATATATATATATATATATATATATATATATATATATATATATATATATATATATATATATATATATATATATATATGTGTGGTAGGGTTGGCGAGATGATGATGATGATTATATTGTGATATGTTTGATCACTCTCTTGTCACACTCGCACCGAAACTAATTTCTAGGCGTTATTATGGCCTTTTCATCAATCTTGAAGAATTTACATCCCAGCATGCTTCGCGCACATCGAAAATATGGGCGATAAATGTGCCACTCACAATGAAGGGGGAAGCTGGGGTGTCTTCCCGTGAAGGGGTAAGCCGGGTGTCTTTCCGGCCCTATCACATATCTCCCTCCTGATTTTGTTGTCGTCCCGACAACATCACTACTTCCGGCGCTTCAGTCGAAATCTCTCGGATCGTTGGTGCTGCGCCTGATTATTTCTCAGCGGCGATGTTTTGGGCTCAGATTCTGTATTCGGTACAACCCGGCTGGGGACACTCTTGGTCGTCATGTCTCCAGTTGTACGTTGTTGGGCTGTCAGCCGCTGTGGTCTTGAAGACTCGCTCACCGGTGCCGCGTCGCTGCCTACCCGTGACATCTGCTTGTCAGTGCTTGCAGCTGTCGACTTTGAAGGGAGATCGCTCTTGACGTGTTTTCCACTCATTTTGTGTGGACGGTGGCTTACGTTCCCCACAATCTGCTTTTGATGAGTCTCCTCTGCTGAACCTTGATTTGCACTCCCTCCTATCTGCTTAGGACGGGTTTCCTCCTTTAGACGACGGCCAATTTTCTCGGCGCCCTTACTGTGACAGGTGACGTGGCCCTCTCTTGGCTTGCGCCCTAAAGGCAACCTCGTTGTGGCAGTACGTCTCGGGAAAGAGCTCCTTGAGGGACAGGCGGCTATCAAGTGTTCAGTGGACTTGCATCGAAAACATCTCTTCGGAAGCGGGCCTTGAGGGCACTTGGCTGCCATGTGGTCTGACAGGTCTCCACAATTGTAGCATCTTATCTTTCTGGGCTTCCTCTGTGCCATGGGTCGCTTCCTGCTGCCCTTACACTCTTGACCGCCAATGCCGCATACGTTAATGTGCTTCCATGCCCTGGGCCGATGGTTTGCTGTCAAACTCTACTCGTTCATTCCTCGCCAGACTCCGGAATCCCTTTCTGAAGATCTTGGTTTGATGTACGAATACATCAATACCTCCATCATCTGGCGTGATGAACCCCCATCCCATGTGGACACTATACCACTTGCAAACTCCTTTTCGCCTTGTCGGTGTAGCTGCGTTTGTTGGTGCTGTCAGCTCACAGCTTTCCTTGACAACAGCCTGACTCTCCCATACAAGAAGGTCTAGTTGATGTTCCTGCGGACACACCTCCTCGTCTTGCTTTGACTGCTCCCGCGGACACACCTCCTCGTCTTGCGTTGGCTGTTCCCGCGGACACACCTCCTCGTCTTGCGTTGGCTGTTCCCGCGGCTGGCATGGTGCTCTCTTTCTCTGCACCTCCTCTTGTGCTGGCGAACTGGACTGTGACATCTGTGCTAGCTGGGCCTTTAGGAGAGATAATTCTGCTTTAAGTGCCTCCTTTTCATTCTGATCTTCTGCACTTGCTATCTGCACCAGTGTCTCTGGCTTCTTGACTTCACATAAAACAGCACATTCCCTAGGCCCCTGACTCCCGGCCTGGAAATTCCTAGTCATCTCACTGACTGGTGGTTGCTCGCTGTAGGCTCTTTCTATTATCTTGAGTAACTGCTCAGGGCTGGCCTTGGCTCCGCCATGTATCCGTAATTCTCTAGATACCCATGGTGTGACGTTTTTCCAGATCATGTCTAACTTGTCATCTGCTCAAAAAGGCGCCACCTTCCACGCGGCCTCTACATCTTCCACAAACTCTTGCCAAGTGGGACTCCCCTCTCCCCTAAATAACCTTATCTCTGGCCCCTTCACGTACACTACCTTCACAGGCGCATTGGTCGAAGCCATCTTGATGCAAGACTGCACTGCTGGGTGTTTACAATATTTGTTCGTTTGCTTAGTGTCACTGTCTGCCTTATCCTGCCGACGACGCCAATTGTGGTAGGGTGGGCGAGATGATGATGATGATTATATTGTGATATGTTTGATCACTCTCTTGTCACACTCGCACCGAAACTAATTTCTAGGCGTTATTATGGCCTTTTCATCAATCTTGAAGAATTTACACCCCAGCATGCTTCGCGCACATCGAAAATATGGGCGATAAATGTGCCACTCACAATGAAGGGGGAAGCTGGGGTGTCTTCCCGTGAAGGGGTAAGCCGGGTGTCTTTCCGGCCCTATCACACACACATATATATATATATATATATATATATATATATATATATATATATATATATATATATATATATATATATATATATATATATATATATATATATATATATATATATATATTACAACAAGTTTTCCAATTATAGGAAACAAATTTATATCAGCTGTGCTGTTAATTAAGTATATAAAATTTATCAGCTATGCTGTTATTCTTGTCTCTGGCTACGCTAACTCAGTTTTTCGTCCTTGACCGTTAAATGCTCACAATTGCCGACGGAAATGGTACTAATGTGTACTCATCAAACAGTTGCCACAACACCCGCTGACGGGGGGACTAAAGAAAAACACTGTGGTACTAAAACCCTGTGTACTCATCTTCCTCCAGGTTGGCTTCGTGTTGGTGTGTGACAAGAGACTGGTAAACGTTGCTCGTTGATTGGCTGGGGCATTGTTGTATCTCGACAATGTGTATTAACAAAGAAGTAGGTTTACACACACGTTTTACGACACAGACCAACAAAGCAAAGGACCACACCCCTCATTTCCGTATTCAACATTTTGATATCATTGTCTGTCCCCTTAACTTTGTCAATATTGCAGCCAAGATATGTGTATGATTACACATCTTGTACGGGTATTTCCTCAAGTTCAATCTTGTTATCATTTCCTGCATTTATTCTCATTATTTTTATCTTTCCTATGTATTTTCACGCTCACTTGCCGTGATCTCTCATCGAGTATTTTCATTTTGTCTTGCATCTGATTCTGGTTATGGGGTTCATCGTCTGCAAAATCTAGATCATCTAGCTGTTTAGTCAGATTCCACTGGATTTCACTTCAGTTGTGGGATGACGATGATTTCTTAACCCAATCTATTGCTATTTACAGACAACACGTTCTTTGAAGAAATCACGGGAAAACATACGAAATTGCTGTATACAAGTTGTGACGAGTCAATCTTTGATTGTTACATTTTCCTGTGCCATCCTTTAACTTTTTTCTTTGCCCTTCCTTTTCCTTTTCCTCAAAAGCTCTGTGACATTGTTTTCGCTTTCATAGTTCAAGGTTTTCTTATCACATTTTGTTCTAATTTACCACTCCTTTAATTTTTATCTGATTGCTTCACCTGATTTTGAAACGACATTGACGTCGTTTGTGTAGAGCAAACTTCCCACAATGATAGTTCACGTATCGCTAGCTCCAGATGGAGTAGGAGTCTACATGGAGTGACATTCTTATTGTTAACGCAGACTGTCTGGGAAGATACACGCTACCGGGTTGCCGCATGATAAGATGCACGGCAAGTGTCACTGGGGTGTAGGAAATGACAATCTTGGTAAAGATTAAGACACGGTGTGACATAATTAGTGAGCTCTCTTCTCTTCTTCGGCAGTATTGAACGACATTTGTTTTGCGTACTGAATTATGTGCATTATTCAATTGTTAGAACATTCTAATTCCCTACCTTCCGACAGGTAATTCGTATTTTTTGTGTAAAAGTTAACACTCCTTCTATTCATTCAGTTGTGTTAGTTTACCTGAGAGCTGCATCAGCCCAGCTTGGCTCGCGAGGCCATTTTTTCGGAGTGACCCCGTGTGTATTTACACAAGGAGTGCCGATCTGGTTGCAGGAACAGACATGAATGATGTTAGGAAACTTCCGGACAAACTGATTATGATCAGAATAAATGAAAGAAGTTGTAAAGTAAGCATTACCAAGAATTGTTGGAGGTAGCAACACCATATACGGAAGATGACTGAAATTTTCAAACACATGAGTCATACAGAATACTACATGAGGATAAGTTTTCATAACATGAATTTTTGAATGTATTAGCTGGCATTTGAGGCGCCAATAAACAATTGCTTTGGTTGGTAGTTCGTCGAAAACACCGTGTAGAAAAAGTTTGACATACGGCTCTGCACTCCGGAAATCGTCAATATAGACAGCTCAGACCTTGCCACAGAAAAGAATAGAGTTGGATTCTGAATTCATAGGAGCGGACAAAACGTATTAAGAGCATATTTGTACATCAGCAGAATACTCGCCAATATTAATACGGAACTCAGAATTCTATAGGTTATTTTACTCACAAGTCACAGAGGGATTTTGAAATAGAAATAATACCCCTGACATGTATTTGAGGCATCTGTGTTAAGTTGCCAAGAATATTCTACTGAGCAAGAAATCTATCATTCCTATTGGAGTAAGTTGCAAACATACATTTTTCGCTGTGAATTTGATATGTTAATGCTTGCTAGGGGTGTTAAAGATGCATACTGGCAACCTCAGCATGTGAAAAGATATATTCATGAACCACCACAGCAAGCGATAATGATTGCTTCATGCTCGTTCTCACGGACAATTCAAAAGCAGAGGTAACGCCAGACTCCGAATGGAGCAGGGAGTGAGTGATGATTACATTAAGCTGTGCATAGTTGTTTATTATCATTTTGTGAACGTATGTAAACTTTCGGTCATATAAAAAGACATAATAGTCTGGAAAAAATAGTGATGGAAGGCATGGTCCCTGGAAAAAGGGGAAGGGGTCGACCTAGACGACGGTGGACCCAGGACATCACAGAGAGTCTGAACTTGTCTTTGGCTGATGCAAGTCGACTTGCCCAGAATCGTGATGCATTCAGAGCAGCTGTAATGGAGACAACGTTCTGGAAAGAATACGTCACGTGATGATGTAAACTTAATATGTTCCTTCAGGCACAAGCCACTGCCGCTGTCCAGCCATAAATGTTTCATTAAAGTAAATGACACACTGGTGATTTTTCATCACATGCCTTGAGTGATACGATATTCGCTCAGGGAGAGTAACAATTATGTAAAACAAACGGCAGACGGACAGTGGGAAAAGGCGCCTGATTAACATCAGAAAAACAGATATTTAGCAGCAGAATTTGTTCCTTTATTCCCTCTAACGTTTGTAGTACCAGTCCGATGCGACCCGATTATTTGTGTTACGACCAGGAGAGACCTTTTGCTGTACTACTAGACTGTTGTTCGAAGCTTGAGATCAACACCTGAAGATTCTTGCACTGACTAGGAGAGGTTACTTCCTGAACTTAACTGGAAACGTGCCCTTCACCACAGAGACAAATCTACTGAAAAGCAGCATCGGAACTTCAGCATTTTGGCAAGTCCAATTTTTAACAGGCCAAAACCAAAGAACTGTATTCCAGCCTAAAACCCAGTGTCAGTGACGAAACTTAATTTTTCATAATCTTACTTACTTTACTTACTTACTTAGTCGTTCCCCTTCTACCGTGAGGTGTAGAGGTAAAGCATAATCACCAGTCATATTTATTTACATTTGTTTCAAATTAATTGATCATTAAATTGTTATATGTTGATTATGACAAATTCATAGTTGAATTAATTATCACAGAGCGAACTGCACACGCGTGAATCCGCATTATATATATATATAATATATATATATATATATATATATATATATTTATATATATATATATATATATTATATATATATATTCTTCTTTCTTCTTCTTCTTCCTCCTTAGCCACCAACCGGCAAAGCAGTATGTAGCCAGTACATCTAGTGACATCTTAGGGCAACAACAAATTGATCAAACTATGTATGTTTCCAACACTCCTAGGGGCGTATGTGTAGAAGAAAAACAGACCAAACAATCTATCATTGTTTCCATAATCAGATTGGTTGGCAAGCAGGTGATCAGCCCACTGTGCATATATATATATATATATATATACATATATATGTATATTTATGTATATATATGTATATGTATATATATGTATATATATGTATATATATACATATATATACATATATATACATATATATATATAAACATATATATACATATATATATATATATACATATATTTATATATATATATATATATATATATATATATATATATATATATATATATATATATATATATATATATAGTTATATCTACATCTGAAGCGCCATTAATAACAATAATAATAAGAGGAATTTCGCTGAATTGAATCAGCTGGGGGCTTGAGCGAGCTAAATCATACAATATACTTCTTCACAAAAGACGGCAGGTCAGATAAAAAGTTAACGTGCTCAGACCCATTGAGCAGTGTTCTTGACTTTTGAAATATCTTGTTAATACTCCCTCGAGGTAGAAGCATTATTATCCTTCTATCTACAACTCTTACGTACTTACTTAGTCGTTCCCTTTCTACCGTGAGGTGTAGAGGTTTGGAAGAGAGAGCGCCAGACTATCCTATCGGCTGTCGTCCTCCTGGCCTGGTTCCATTCTAGTCCTTGGTCCTTCAAAGATTGTCTAATGTTGTCCTCCCAGTGGACTGGGGGTCTGGATCCCTGGCTCTTTGTTTCCCATGCTTGTCGTGGTAGCCGATCTTCTCCCATTCTGCAGACATGGCCAAACCATCTTAGTTGGGACTGTTCTACTTGGGTCTGCAGGGGGTGGGATTTAAGGCCTTGACGTATCGTCTGGTTGCGGACCATGTCTCTTCTTGTTACTTCAACCACCTTCCTCAGATACCTCATTTCTGAGGTTTGGATCTGGCTTTTGTGGGTTGTAGTCATTGCCCATGACTCGCATCCATATGTCAAGACTGGGACATAGGTGGAGCGGTATACAGCCATCTTCGTTTTCTTACCAACCTCTCTCTTGCTGAGGAATCCTCGATTTATGGTCCGAAAAAGTCTCCCAGCTGCTGTTTTCGAGTGGCCAACTCTTCTTTGATGCCTCCCTTTCGGTCAATAATCTACAACTCTGCCAAGAGTAATCTTGTGCGAAGGTAGACACCTTTGAAGACTCACATTATATACTCTAGGTTTTGGCCACTGTTGGACCATTACTGTAGAGGCAAGGGGAGGCGACCCGTGACACACGGACAGTGGTGTAATACAGAGCCGTTGGAACAAGGAATGAGAAGAAGATGTTGGCAATGCAAAGGACACACATTGAGAAAAACCTGTTGATAGCATTACAAGGCAGTCCTTGTTCTGGAATCCCCACGGAAAGAGAGGCAGAGGTAGACCAAAAGCACATAGAGAAGAAAACTAGATACAGAAGTGAAAATGATGAGGAAAAGATGGAAAGAACTTGAGCGGATAGCACGTGACAGGAGGACTTGGCATGTGTTTGTAGAAGGCCTTCGCTCTTTGGTGAGCAAACGGGTATTGATTGATTGAGTGGTGTAATACGTCCATACTAGAATTGCTTTGGCAGCTAGCACCTTCAATAGATTATCTAACATTTGGAAATTACGATTATTGAATATACATACCAAGCTTCGTCTGTTTAATTCAAATGTTATCTCAGTGTTAACATACGGCTGTGAGAGTTGGAAAATAACAAAATCATTGGAGAACAAGCTGAATACATTCGAGAACAAATGTCTTAGAAAACTCATGAACATCAGTTGGAAAGAATTCAAGACTAATCGACAAATAAGAGAAGACTCTAGGCAGAAATATGTCTCCGACTATATAAGGAAAAGACGATGGTCATATATCGGTCATGTCCTACGAATGCAAAACAACAGAATACCACTACAGGCGCTCACTTGGGTTCCTGAGGGTAAGCGGAAAAAAAGGAAGACCAAAAGAAACACTCAGAAGAACAATAATAAGAGAAGGAAGAACGTTGGGCCTAAATAATGTGCAAGAGCTAAGAGGAGTGGCGTCACAACGAACAACCTGGAGAGCACTGGTTTCTGCCTTATGCGCCGTGTTTGGCGCTTAAAGAATTTATTATTATTATTATTATTATTAATACGTCCGGCAGATGAAATTGCCTGTAATAAACAATTACAGGGAAATAACATCTCGGGGAAGATTATAAAGTTAAATTTGTGAAGTGGTGAGTTTGTAAACATGACGGACGAAACGGAAGAAGAGAGACCTTAGATAGTCATGAAAGACAGGCTAATGAATTTGTGAATGACATGAAAAGAAAATATCTTGTGTGTCATGCAGCACGTTCTACAGATGAGGGTAGTGAGGGGAAAAAGACCCCTACCGATATCAGCAACATACTGTATTCGTGGTTGGATTGGCATGGAAGTGCTAAAATGAACCACTTCTGGTTGGAGCTTTTTTCCAACAAAATCATATGGATGTGTGGGCGAAAATGTTGCTTATAATCTGCATTTTAAGATTACTTCACTGCATTTCTATCGCGCCAAGAAGACATTTTAGCCAGTGTTGTGTCCCTTGTTGCCAGTGTTATGCATTTTCCATTCACAAAATAATAAATAAGTCGTATAAAGAACCACCATTTAATTACTTCAATAGAACACACATGTTGACAACTAAGATGAATATGTACACAATGACAAACATGATAAGGAACGTCTGTTCCTAGCTGAACTGTCACCCAGCACCACACAGTGTAAGAACGTGCTGCTGTTCGCGGGTCATCTCAACAACATCCGGTTCATGCGGTCATCGCACATTACCGCACAAAGCCGTTATAGCAGGAACGAAGCTGGCGTTCCGTTCTAAACTTTAACAGTTCCTCCCCAGCAATTAAGAGCTAGGATCGAATCTGACTACTGGTCTTCGTTGTCTTTGAGATCTTCGTGGAGGTACTGCAACATCCACCACACTTCTGTCTTCTGTAATAGGCTCTGGAGCGTCAAGCTGTAGATTAGGTGCTGCCTTGGTAACTTGATCCATGATGGATTTGTTGAGTAAAAAGTCATCATAGCTATCGTCAGTGGGTTGTCTGGTCTTCATGAGACTTCCCGGTCTTAACTGGTTTTGATGCTTCCGTATATTCATGTTGTTAATCAGACGAACTGTATACACCATACGACCGATAGTTCTTATGATGTGACCATACGTCCAAGGATCACCTTTTGAGGAATAGTTCCTTACCCACACAAGGTCTCCAATTCTGAATCTTGAGCCTTTAACTCCAGCTAGTGTACTTCTTCGTTCTTGCTGAGGCATTATCAATGACAATTGCGTTCTTGGCTGACGGCCTTGTAACAACTCGGCAGGGGACTTGCCTGTCAAAGAATTTGGTGTTGTCCGGTAGGCGAACAGTTGTTCATCCAGAGCTCGATGTCGTGTCTTCCCTCCCCAGCAAATCTTTGCTATTGAGGTTTTGAAGGTGCGGACAAAGCGTTCTGCCTCTCCATTTGAACCTGGATGAAATGGAGCCGTCATGAGATGCTCAATTCCATGTAGTGAACAGAATTGCTGAAACTTGACCGAAGTAAACTGTGTTCCATTATCTGAAACAATTGTACCAGGAAAACCTTCGTGAAGGAAGATCTTAGTTAGAGCTTTTATTGTTGTCTCAGTTGTCAAGGAATTCATCGCAACAATATATGGATATTTAGAATAATTTAGAATATGCATTGACAACTACCAGCCATTGTTCATCCATAAAAGGACCTGCGAAATCGATGTGGATTCTCTCCCACGGACGTTCAGCTATTGGCCATGACTGATAATGTTGATGAGGATTACTCTGGTTTGCTCTGCATGCATTACAGTTTACTGATAAAGATTGTATGTTCTTGTTAATGGTGGGCCACCAAGAATGTCGTCGAGCCAGTTGTTTCATTCGGATTATGCCGACGTGTCCTTGATGAAGTAAGTGAAGTACTTTTTCACGAAGAGAAGTGGGTACAATCACTCGGTTAGACTCAGCCTGCCATAACAGAATGCCTATTAAGGCGCCTATCAAAATAAGGTTTTATGTCGCTGTTATTTCGTGACAGTGATTCTGGTCAGCCACTGAGCACAAAATGTTTGACTTTATGAAGAATCTTATCTTTAGCAGTTTCAGATTCTACCAAAGCAGAGTCCAGCGAAATATCAGCAATGGCATCGTTATTTTCCATGCTGACATTATAGCATGATGCTTCAGACTTGTCAAATGCAGGATCTGGTCCAATAGGTAATCTTGACAGCGCGTCAGCATTAGCATGTTTCGTTGTTGGCCTATGTTTGATGACAACGTTGTATGACATCAATAGAATGGCCCACCACTGCAATCGCTGCATGGATAAAACAGGCAATTTGTGATCAGGCGAGAATATAGACAAAAGAGGCTTGTGGTTTGTCTGAAATTCAAAAGGTTTTGTCAGGCAATAGATATACTGGTGAAATTTCCGTACTCTAAAAGTTATTGACAAGCCTTCCTTCTCAATTTGGCTATAGTTTTTTTCTGCTTCGCTCATGGCCTTTGAAGCAAAAGCTATTGGTCTATCAGAACCATCTTGGTAACGATGTGATAATACTGCTCCTATTCCATATGAAGATGCGTCTGTAGCAAGTATAATGGGCAGGTTTGGATCAAAACGTACCAATCTAGTTGCAGTTGCGATGGCTTTCTTAAGAAAGCTGTTCTATAAAATGCTGAAAACGCAAGTCTTTGGTACTGGTACAGTCCATGTTGTGTATTGATAACAGCTAGGTTCTTAGACTCTTCATCTAGTTCAATTTGAAGGTAAGCATCAGACAGATCTAATTTGGAAAATCTTTTTTCCATTTTGAAGTTTATGAAATAACTCTTCTGGTCTTGGTAAAGGATACTGTTCAACTTGAAGCTGGGAATTGATAGTAACTTTAAAGGCTTCACAGATTTGAACAGCGCCGTTAGACTTTGGAACTACCACTATTGGTGCAGCCCAATTGCTTGTCTGAATTGGTTTAATGATACCAAGCTCCTCCAATCTTTGTATTTCTTTCTTTACTGCTTCTTTCTGAGCAAAAGGAACTGGTCTAGGCTTGTGGAACCTTGAGATTGCCCCTTGACGTAGCTGTAAATGTGCCTTAAAAGTCTTGCATGTGCCTAGTCCATCTGTGAATACTCTAGGTCATCTAGAACACAGATGGTTCACCTTAGATAATGCTTCTGATGCATGTGTTCGAACTTTATCTCCTAATCTCACTTCTACGTTTGTCCAACCTTTCAGTGGTATGTTCACAGCGCCATAACCCTTAACTTGTGAGTTAACTGGCTGTAACCTCGGCATACCTATCTGCTCATAACCCTTCAAGCTTACCATGCCACAAGTGCATCCTGTGTCAAGCAGAAATATCACTGGATGGTTATTCACCAGAACATCAATGTAAAATTTATCCTTCTGTTCTTCAATGTTGGCTGACCCTTCCTTGACCTACTAGTAAACTTGTCTAGACTAAGCACATCGACGTGAGTTGTTTACATGTGTAGTGCCCGTAGTTTTCACTGAAGCACACACGGTTGAAAAGTGCCCAATTTTTCCATAAAAATTGCATCGAGACTGTCTGTACTTACAATCTGATCGTTCGTGTTTGCTATAGCATGAAGGAAAAAACTTCAGTTTATTTAATTTCAAGCTCTGTGACTTGATTTTGCCTGTAGCTTTTCTATTCAATGATGTGGCACGCGTTTGTTTATAACAAGGATTCATCACATTAATGTCTGAAGATACAGGTTTCTCATCTCCTCTTAAAGTTTCACTTGCAGCCAAAGTTGTTTCATATAATGCTGCTATCTGAGCTATCTTCTCAACGGATGGATTTGCTTCTGACAATGCAGATCTTCTTATAAATTCATGCGGCGTGAATTGAAGAACCATGTCTCTAATATGTTCTTTTACTAGTGACTGTCCACAACCGTTCTTTGGGCATGTCAAAGGATTGCCTCCCCTTGCTTTGCAGTAGTGGTCCACTAATGGTCACAACGCAAGCGTATCTAAAAGTTGGTCGTCCAAGGTATCTACCTTCCCGCAAGATTACTCTAGGCAAAGATATAGATAGAAGATGAATGGTGTTTCTACCTTAGGGGAGCCTTCACAAGATATTCACAGAAGTCAAGAACAAACGCTGCTTAAGGGTTGGGCAAATTTGTTAACTTATTATCTGGCCCGCCGCCGTTTGTGAAGGGTTTATACAATGGTTCTGGCCCGCCAAGCCCCCAGTTGGATTAATCCAACGAATGCCCTATTATACGTAATGGCTCTATATTTACGAGGGGCGTTCAGAAAGTAATGCACCACATCGTTTTTCTCAGCTAATAATGAAGATAGAAGCATGACATTTTGCACACTTCAAATATGGCGTGTGCTAATTGTGTGCACCAAATTGCACTGCAACCGGCCAAATAATACGGCTGCCCTAAACCGTTGAAATGGAGCGTGTTAGCAACTTGCGTTATAAACGGCGAATTGTGATAGAATTTCTCGTTGCAGAGAAGGAAACTGTTGTGAATATTCACAAGCGTCTATGTGATGTGTATGGAAGTTTTGCAGTCGACAGGAGTACAGTCAGTCACTGGGTTCAGAGAATCAAAGAATCAGGAAGTGGAGATACGGAGCTGCTTGATCGGTCGCGCTGTGGACGTCCTGCCACAGCCACTAATGCAGAAATGTTGAAATGCGCTGAGGGCATTATTCTTACTGATAGGCGAATCACTACTCAACAATTGGCCTTACAGCTGTCAGTCAGCATTGGCAGTGCAAATGCAGTTATAAAAACTCTCGAATTTTCTAAGGTTTGCGCAAGATTGGTTCCTCGAAGTCTCACAAATGACCACCGATTGCAAAGGAAAGCAAATTTTTCTGAATTGTTGGAGCTTTCCAATGCTGATGGAGAGAACTTTTTGGCTATGATCGTTACAGGTGATGAAACCTGGGCACATCATTTTGAACCTGAGACAAAAAGACAGTCAATGGAGTGGCATCATCCGCAATCACCACGAAGAAAGAAATTCAAGACAATTCCTTCAGCTGGAAAGGTCATGATCACTGTCTTTTGGGACATTGAAGGTGTGATTCTTGTGGACGTTATGCCAAGAGGAGAGACAATCAATTCGCAAGCTTACATTAAGACATTGAAAAAACTCACTCAACGTTTTCGCAGAGTTCGGCCGCACAAGAATCCAGCAGACCTGCTTCTCCTTCACGACAATTCGCGCCCTCACACAAGTCTGGCAACACGGGAAGCAATCACCAAATTGGGTTTGACAGTACTACCCCATCCACCCTATAGTCCCGATTTGGCACCCTCTGATTTTCATCTATTTGGTCCACTTAAAGATGCACTCCGTGGGACAAGGTTTGAAGATGATGAAGGAGTGATTCATGCAGCGAAGAAATGGCTACATGATCAAGACAAAATCTGGTACGGGCTAGGAATACATGCACTTGTTTCGCGCTGGCATAAAGTTGTACAAGTTGATGGGGATTATGTTGAATAATACCGATGTTTACATGACATATCCATGTATATTGTGTATAAATTTCATGCTTTTTGAATAAACAGCTCCTGAGAAAAACGATGTGGTGCATTACTTTCTGAACGACCCTCGTATATATATATATATATATATATATATATATATATATATATATATATATATATATATATATATATATATATATATGTATATATATATATATATATATATATATATATATATGTATTTATCAAGAAAAACTGGCTCACACGTTTGCTGTTGTACATATAAACTGAATCAACTATGATTGTTTAGTTTTAAAAAACACAGAACAAATTTAATAGTCAATTAGTCTTTAACATGGGAAAATAAATTTGGAAAATTGGATGAAAATTGAAATTAAGGTTTCCTCACTGAGGTTTAGAATGGGCGTTAATAATGTCGGTATTTTTGCTGGAGCCTGTTATATAAAACTTAGCTCCAGATGAGTCCTGCAGCTGTGGTTTACGTCACGTCTTGGCGATGAGGGCACTTCTTCACTCAGTCAGTCCGATTTCGGTGGTTGGTGGTGATGCTTTTCTCTCACACTAGCGGCGTTATTACCACAGTCGTCTGGTTGCTTGTAACAACAAACTGTGACAAATTAGAAAGAAACAAATGCCTTAGTACATTTGTTCTCCACAAACTAACAGGCCCATTGTCATGCGCTCCACCCACTAATGTTAACCTCTCAGAAGAATTAAATTCCCGAGTACACAGTGTAACTCAAGGAATATGATGAAAATTCACCAATATCCTTCTGGGTGTCAACTAGGAAATTGCGTCTGGAGTGCATGAATAATGATTTGACTGAATTACAATTAAAAAGGTATATAAATCTCACAACATGATTCTATACACTTTAGGCACATGTGATGTAATCGTCACTCTTTACTCATCCTTACACCCGTCTGAGTTCTGGGGTCATCTCTGCTGTCGGTTTCCCCGCACGACTAGTCAGAAACAATCACTAGCTCTTGCAGTAGTGGTTCATGCATATACTCTTTTCGTATGGTGAGGTTCACCCGTGTGTTACCGGGGCCCGAAAAAGGAGCAAAGAATAGTAACACTGTTCCCCTGCCAAGCATGTCGTAGAAAGCGACTAAGGAGGGTTGGGCATGGAGCCGGTTACCCATCCTGTAAAAAATTTAAACCACAAAAAACTTCAACAAGCATGGACAAGTCAATTAAAGAAAATAAAACACAGCCATCCAAGACAGAGGAAGGTCCTCTCGCAGGGAGGCGTATGATGCAACACAGAGAAGGCCGAAAGGAGTCTGTGTTGCTGACTAACCTTCTTTCTTCTAGGAGAACTTCCAGATTTGGCACCTGGAATGTTTGGATATTAAACGAACAAGGGAAAGTGGTACAAGTAGCAGCAGAGATGAGGGAATATAAAATCGAGGTTCTGGGACTGTGTGAAACAAAGTGGAAGGGGGTAGACAGGAAGAAACTCATCACAGGTGAATTGGTGCTGTCCTCAGGACATGAAGACGAAAGTTCACACCACAGTGAAGGGGTAGCTCTTATGTTATCTAAAGAAGCACAGAGAGCACTCATTGAATGGGAAGCCGTTGGATCCAGAATAATAACAGCTTCTTTTAAAACAGCTAAAAAGAAAATAAATGTAAATGTCATCCAATGTTATGCACCAACTAATGACAAAGAAGAGTCTGTGAAAGAAGCATTTTATACTAGACTACAGGAAATTATGGAAAAAGTAAAAAGAAGAGACATCACAACTTTGATGGGCGACACGAATGCAAAGATAGGTACAGTCAACACCGGCTTTGAAGAAGTCATGGGAAAACAGGGGCTAGCAATACTGAATGAAAATGGGGAACTATTCTCAAATTTCTGTGCTTCAAATCAACTGGCTATAGGAGGAATGTTTCCACATAAGAGAATACACAAGGCAACATAGATATCACCAGACCATAGAACAAAAAATCAGATTGATCATATATGCATAAACAAGAAGTTTAGATCACCATTGCAGGATGTAAAGGTATATCGAGGAGCAGATGTGGCATCAGATCACCACCTTCTGATAGCCAAAGTAAAAATGAAACTCAAGAGATATGCAACAATGCAAAATTATAGACAACAATTTAATGTAGGACATCTTAGAAATCAAGAAACAAGAGACAAATTTGCGGTCACAATATCCAACAAATTCCAAGTGCTCCAACAGCTGGAAGATGCAGAGAATACAGACGACTATTGGCAGCAAATCAAAACGGTATGGAATGAGACATATGAAGAAATACTGGGGAAAAGGGAACGACAACAAAAAGCATGGATAACAACAGAAACCATCAATAAGATAAAAGACAGGAAAAACAAGAAAGCAGATTTAAACACAAGCAAAACTAGAAGTTCCAAAGCCAAGGCTCAAGAAGTATACACAGAAGCAAACAAAGAAGTAAACAGAAGTATTAAAAGAGACAAGAAGAAGTATATTGAGGAGTTGGCAAGAGAGGCAGAAGATGCTGCAGCCAAAGGTAATATGAGAGAACTGTATAGCAGCACAAAGAAGCTAACGGGGAAATATAAGCAAACAAGTTGCTTCATAAAAGACAAGAATGGAAAACTGCTCAGCAATATACAAGAGCAAATGAAGAGGTGGACAGAATATTTTGGGGACCTTCTCAATAGACCAGCTCCACAAAACCCGCCGGACATCCAGCCAGCAGAAGAAGAGCTACAAATTAACGGTGAAAGACCAACGAAGGAAGAAATAAAGAAAGCCATAAAGCTTCTAAGAGATGGAAAAGCGTCTGGACCTGATGGCATTCCAGCAGAGGCCATCAAAGCAGATATCGACACGGCTACAGAGATGTTATATAAATTACTTGGTAAAGTCTGGGAAAAGGAAGAGATACCAGCAGAATGGAAGGAAGGATATCTGGTTAAGTTGCCTAAGAAGGGAAATTTACAAGAGTGCACAAATTATAGAGGAATAATGTTACTTTCAGTGACAGGAAAAGTATTAAACAGGATTATCCTTGAAAGATTAAAAGAGTCCATAGACAAGAAACTGAGAGATGAACAAGCAGGTTTTCGACAAAACAGATCCTGTACAGACCAGATAGCCACTTTGAGAATAATAGTTGAACAAAGTCTGGAATGGAATTCACCACTATACATCGGATTTGTGGAATACGAAAAGGCATTTGACAGTGTAGACAGAGAATCACTTTGGAAATTGATGAGGCATTATGGAGTTCCCCTGAAGATCATTAATTTAATAAAGAAAACATATGAAGACATGACATGCAGAGTTCTTCATGAAGGACAGCTTACAGAACCGTTTGGGATAAGAACAGGAGTGCGACAGGGATGCCTCTTGTCTCCATTTCTTTTCTTACTAGCAGTAGACTGGGTTACGAGAACATCGACAACACACAACAGAAATGGAATCCAGTGGACTCTGACTAAGCAGTTGGATGATCTGGATTTTGCTGATGACTTAGCTCTTCTGTCCCATAACCGTAATCAGATGCAGGACAAAATGAAAATACTCGATGAGAGGTCCCAGCAATTTGGTCTGAAAATACACAGGGAAAAGACAAAGATAATGAGAATAAATGCAGGTAACGATAACAGGGTTGAACTTTCAGAAGCACCAATACAAGATGTAGAATCGTACACATATTTTGGCAGCAATATAGACAAAGCTAGAGAGACAGACCGTGATATCAAAATAAGAATAAAAAAAGCAAGAGGAGCTTTCATTGCATTGGGAAATATATGGAGATCAAGAGAAATCGGATCCAACACGAAAATAAGAATCTTCAACTCAAATGTGAAGTCAGTCCTATTGTATGGCTCTGAGACATGGAGAACAACAAAGACAACTACCAAAAAGCTACAGACTTTCATAAATTGGTGCTTGCGTAGAATAGAGGGATTAAAATGGTATGACAAGGTTACCAACGTGGAACTGATGACAAGAACTAGACAAGAGCCAGTGGAACAAGAGATGAGAAGAAGACGATAGCGATGGATAGGACACACACTGAGGAAACCTGTTGATAGCATTACAAGGCAGTCCTTGTTCTGGAACCCCCATGGCAAGAGAAGCAGAGGTAGACCAAGAAGCACTTCAAGAAGAGAGCTGGAAACAGAGGTGAAAATGATAGGGAGAACGTGGAAAGAACTTGAGATGATGGCATGTGACAAGAGGACTTGGCATGTGTTTGTTGAAGGCCTATGCTCCTTTGGGAGTGGAGGGTAATGAATGAGTGAATGATGAGGTTGCCAGCCTTATATATATATATATATATATATATATATATATATATATATATATATATATATATATATATATATATATATATATATATATATATATATATATATATATATGTCGTGAAATATTCTAATCCACATATATAAATTAAAACGTAAATATAAAGCCTAACAAATAAATTTAATAAAGGAAAGAAAAATGGTAAAGAACAGTGCTGTCACAATGACTGTACTCGAAATCCCCCTTGTGTTCTCCTGCGTCTGCAAATTGTAACGTTTCACGTTGATAGTAAAAGCCTTCTGCAACATACACGCGTTTCCCAAACACCCTAAAAAATGTACTCCATTTCTAAGAAAAACCTTGAAATACGCAAGTTGACCTAGATTTAAAATTCCATTCATGTCTTTTTCTACACTATGTTACCAAAAACAAAAGACAGATGGACTAAAGGATAGAGAGAAGGGAGAGGCAGAAAGCAGGGACACAGGCAATACTAACACGAGTCGCGCGATACACAATTACTACCATCACGCGTGTAAGGCCACTAGCACTAACTTTTTCAAATCGACAGTGATAAAATTCACTACCCATACCAGAGTTAGGTTTTAAAATCCTGAAAAACGCTTATTGGGAAATATGACATTATACTGGTTTACGTTTGAAAACATTACAGTACCCAGACAGCACATCTTCGAAGTAAACAGGAGGTAGAAGAAATTGCATATTTTGAACGCAGCCACTTAGCTCTTTTAAATTTGTATATTTGGGTTCCTTAGGACTTGCTGACAAAGTATATGTAAAACGTTACGCAAATAGTCTAGGAATTACCAAATTATAGCCAAAATAAAATAGTGAGGGTGTCAGACAACACCCAAATCAGAATCGCTCAGTGGCAGATTTTTAGGCCACCATTGTACGGGAAATGAGTCTCCATGTTAACTCCTATTTGATTGGAGCGCAACAAATGTAAGGCTAAACACGATTAGTCGGACTATAAATACTATCTTTCGTTGTCAGGGGAAACGGGAGTAGAAGTACTTTTTTTCAAACGATTGGGTAAACATGGCATGATTGGTTAGAGCTGCGAATATACTCAATTCAGAGCGTCTGTTCCATGCCACATCTTGTAATAAACTTACTACAGAATCAGTGCGTTGAGCACCAGTGCATATTTTTCTAAATAAAAGCCTGGGACATCGGCAGATCGAAGTTGTGCTATATTCATTGCCATTCAACGTCACTGTGTATTATTTCCATGAATTGTGGTAGGTTTGAACTATTTGATATCTTTTTAAATGAAAATTGAATGTAAATTGATACTTATGTCTGTATATATGTGTGGTTCAGTATCGAACATGAGGTAAAGCCTATAGTGCTCCAGCCTGAACAGAAGGTGTCGGAGGAAAGTAAAACTACATGGAATTGCCAAGCAGTACACTGACACCTAGATTATTGACTAGAAAGAAATAATGCTGGAATTGCAGAGGCGTAGTAACCATTAAGAGGAATATACTGGTGTAAAGTCTTTCAGATGAAGCTGACAGTTGGCCTAACGCTCTGAACTCAGGTTTGTTATGTATTGTGCTCAGTGTAGAAATAGAGTATAAATTAGTTCTGAAGTAGGAGGTACAACCTTCTTGTTTCAGGGACCGTGGTCTTAAAGTTATTGAGCAGCACATGGTCAGAGCTTTGCTGAATCCAGAGGCGGACAGCATACTCCTTGGTTCATATAGCAACCAGTGAGGTGGCTCCAGAACTCATTAAAGTAATCGAGCAGAGGAGTCTTTTACTGCAGTCATCACGAAAGTTAAGAAAGTGTGGCCATGGAGCTCAACATTATGTACCCCCATCTTAAACTGACATTGTAAAATAAAATTAAGAGGGGAATTTAATTGTTTTAATGCCAGGAACTGAGAACATCTCTAATACTAGTTCCAACAGAAACAAACTATTGAAGTCATGATGACAAATACCAACAGAGCTTGAAAAAACAAAACAAAACCAGTATTACCTCATATTACTACTACACAACTGACACACATAGGATACTATTAATAATATATGTCACTACAAGATTCATATTGATAAATTCTGTACATATAACTTGTAATTAAAATTGATTGTGATTCCTGGTTCACTTTGTATTTGAATCAGGACACATATACATTAATGACAGCACTGAATACATATTGATATTTGAAAATTTTATCAGTGACTTATTTAAGATATTCTCATAGAGTGTTATATGTATGTGAGTGTCACAGTGTTGTCAAGTGTGGTGGAATAAATTAAATTGTTTATCTGTCTGTTGTTGTTGTGACTTACACTTCATCATATACATACCCTAGACATTCAACGTAGTCATCACTATATTCCAGAATAATTCTGACTGAGGTAGAAATATGTGGTAGCAAGTAAGGTCATCTATAATACATTACCCTTATTAGATATAGATAACTTCACAGCTGATCTCAGTCAGTACACTAAGTCCCCTATAAATATTTATAACATCCCACTTTACCACATATATTGGGGTCTCGCTCTCGGGATTTTGAATCTTTCCCTATTAAAAATATTGGGGGTAATTCACTTCAGGGAATAATAAGAATTAAAAGGTATCCTTGGGTGAAAATAAATAAGGTTGAGCTCACAGTGCCTGTGTTGTCCTGAGTTAATTAGTCATAGATAAAATTGTTTAGTTAAAAATTTTAGACATTTATCTGTTAGACAATGGCCGACCTGGCAAAATTTCGATCTGCTGCTGTACAGACTGCGAAAGAGTTAGGAATGGACGGGCAAATTATGATTGCTTATGTCACTGCTGAATGTGACAAATATATTGAACGGGAAGAAAGAAGATTAGAAAAAGAGGCCGAAAGAAAATTAGAGGCTGAAAAAGAGATTAAGAGGTTGCAGATTGAGGCTGACAAAGAGGCTAAAGCATTGGAAGCCGAGGAAAGAAGACAGGCTGCAGAAAGGGAAGACAAGCGATTAGCTGCAGAAAGGGAAGCAGAAGATAAAAGATTACAAAGGGAACATGAGTTACGACTAAGGGAGTTTGAGTTTCAAGGCCATGCTCCTGAAAATGGTGCCAGTCCCTTTACCTCTGATGCCACTGCTAGTCAGGGAGCCTCAACCTCAGCTATGAATTTTCATTTAGATCATTTCGTTGAGAAAGACGATGATATTGAGAGCTATCTAAATAGATACGAACTATTAGCTACCACGTATGGGTTAGAGAGAGAAAGGTGGAGCTTAAAGTTATCTCAGGGACTTCGTGGGGCAGCTTATGAAGTTTATGCTAAAATGAGCAGAGGTGATCAGGAAAATTATGACATGCTAAAGCAGGCTCTTTTGTTAAGATATGAAAAGAACGCAGAATTTTATAGGAAAAAATTTAGGAATGCTAAACTACTGTCAGGTGAAACCTATCACCAGTTCTCTGCACGGTTAGAGACATACTTGGAGAAATGGACTTCTCTGGGGAAAACCCAAGATCTTAAGGAAATGATCCTTATAGAACAATTAAGAGAGTCCATGGCTCCAGACCTGAGAAAGTTTCTCATGGAACAAGGTGCAGAGAGGCTGGGTGAGTTGCTAAATGTTGCTGAAAGGTATCAAGCAGCTCAGGCAGAAGTATCAGGTAATAAAAAGAAACAGGTGGATAATTTTAGGGCACCACAGAACTTTAATGAATTTGATCCTAGAGATCAAAACAAAGGTAAGCACCAGTTTGATAGGCCACGGTATGACAATAAAAATAAAATCCCACAATTCGATGAAAGGAAATATGATGAAAGAAAATCTTTCAACCAAGGAAAAAGGTGGTGTAAGAATTGTCAGATGAACAATCATGACACTGACCATTGTAGAAGGAAACCTGTGTATATGACCACCCTTCAGGTCAGGTCGACCTCAAGAAAGGAGGAGGATATTATGTTAGATACCACCCCAGAAGAGATGAGGAAGGCACAGGCTGGGGATAAGACCCTCAAGCCTTGTTTCAGGAAATTGTCAACTTGTCATACAACTCCAGGCAAGGGAGATTTTTACATGAAAAACAAGTTGATGTATAGGAAGACTGGAGCTAGATCCAAAGGTCAGGGACAGCTGGTACTTCCAAAGAGATATAGGACAGAATTAATAAGGAGCCTACATGTGAAAACAGATGGGGACCATGAGAAGATAGGTACCATCATCCAAAAGGTGGCTCACAATTATTATTGGCCCAAAGCAAGATGGGACATTGAGAATTTTGTAGAAAGGTGTAGCATAGCACATGAGGGAACACCCACAAGTGGGAACATTGATCAGGACCTGGACACGCCACGGGGCAAAAGTAGGCCTGAAAATAAGAAGAGAAATAAATTTGATAAAGTGGACCAAAGGGAATGGGAAGCCCCTTTTCACGGACAAGCTTCACTTAACTGTTTTACAATGGCCACTATGCGGAGAGTGCAAAAAGATGTCTTACCCCAGGATAAGCCGACAATCCCTCAATCGGACTTAAACAAACTGGAGGAAGAAGATGTAGAGAGGAAATCTCTCATCAAGAATTTTAAGTGGGGAGAAAGCCCCAAAAGGAAAATTGGTAGCGGTCGTTTTGTGACTGATAATTCTGGGAAGAAAAATCATCACTATAGCGCTTCTAGTGGAAGAGACCAAACCGGTGCATGGACAAATAGGTCCACACAATTACAGGTCCATATGTAACGCTGTTAAGAACGTGGACTGATGAAAAGGCAGAGGAAAATATTACATCTTCATACCAATATGTGAATGAGCTGACCACTCGTTTAAAAACTGGCTGGAAACTTGCCAATGAAAATTTGAAACAAGCCAGGAAGAAACATGCTGCCTATTATAACAGGAAAGCTAAAGACAGAAATTTGGCTGTGGGAGAGAAGGTACTGCTTCTTCTCCCCGGTAGTCAGAATAAGTTACAAATTGGATGGCAAGGGCCATATACAGTTCTAGAGAAGGTGTCTAGAACAAATTATAAGATAGATAAGAAGGGGAAAGAAAAAATCTATCATGTGAATCTCCTGAAGAAATATTTGGAAAGAGAACATCAGGAAGAGACACACTTGTTGACCTTGTCTATTGCCATGGAGATGAAAAAGGAACCACTTTCATCATTTGAATATCCATTACATCCCTGTGAGACAGCTGCACAGGTGAAAATCAGTACACATTTAACGAAAACACAGAAAGAGAGAGTGCAACAGGTTCTAAATAATCATGCAGAGGTGTTAACAGACCGACCAGGGCATACAAACTTATTGGAATATGATATGAAGCTGATAGACCACACACCTGTATGTATGGAACCCTATTCGATTCCTTTTGCTAAGGAGAAAGCTTTGAAGGAAGAGATAGACTATTTGTTGAAGGAAGGAATTATTTCACACAGTGAATCCTCGTATAGTTCCGGTGTTGTACTCTTAAGGAAGCCCTCTGGAGAACATAGACTCTGTATAGATTACAGGAGACTGAATGCTATTACAGAAGGACAGGTGGATCCATTGCCGGATACAAATCAGTTGTTTGCCAGGCTAAATAAAGCTAAATATTTCTCAAAAGTGGATCTGAGTAAATGATACTATCAGATTCCAGTAAGACCTGAGATCAGACAAAATTGTTGGATGTAAACATTTCGGAGGAACGTAATGAATCCCTGAGTTGCCTCTTTAATTGAGGATATTCCGAATGTTTCATACAGGCTAATAAGAGGATTATGGGATCCCCTACGAAAACTCTGCTATCACCCGGTATATGTTATCTCCTCATAACGTACATTTTGAGGAAAATCTAATGTTCTCTGGACATGTCATTGCGCAGACTCAGAGAAGAGAAATGGTGAATACGGGTTGTGAAGCAGCATTAAGACAAGCAGTCACACTTGCGGCTGTTCAGTAACATAACCGAAATATATTATTGGTTGTAGAAGTCTGAGGCAGATTTCATGAGTAGTGCCTACTCTGAATGGACCCAACTACATAAAACCATGATAGCACCACAGCAGAGTAAAGTCAAGTTGACTTACATTTATCTATGTGTATATGGAATAAAGGACTGACATGGGATGTCTGTTTTAAGAGGGGAGATGTCGTGAAATATTCTAATCCACATATATAAATTAAAACGTAAATATAAAGCCTAACAAATAAATTTAATAAAGGAAAGAAAAATGGTAAAGAACAGTGCTGTCACAATGACTGTACTCGAAATCCCCCTTGTGTTCTCCTGCGTCTGCAAATTGTAACGTTTCACGTTGATAGTAAAAGCCTTCTGCAACATACACGCGTTTCCCAAACACCCTAAAAAATGTACTCCATTTCTAAGAAAAACCTTGAAATACGCAAGTTGACCTAGATTTAAAATTCCATTCATGTCTTTTTCTACACTATGTTACCAAAAACAAAAGACAGATGGACTAAAGGATAGAGAGAAGGGAGAGGCAGAAAGCAGGGACACAGGCAATACTAACACGAGTCGCGCGATACACAATTACTACCATCACGCGTGTAAGGCCACTAGCACTAACTTTTTCAAATCGACAGTGATAAAATTCACTACCCATACCAGAGTTAGGTTTTAAAATCCTGAAAAACGCTTATTGGGAAATATGACATTATACTGGTTTACGTTTGAAAACATTACAGTACCCAGACAGCACATCTTCGAAGTAAACAGGAGGTAGAAGAAATTGCATATTTTGAACGCAGCCACTTAGCTCTTTTAAATTTGTATATTTGGGTTCCTTAGGACTTGCTGACAAAGTATATGTAAAACGTTACGCAAATAGTCTAGGAATTACCAAATTATAGCCAAAATAAAATAGTGAGGGTGTCAGACAACACCCAAATCAGAATCGCTCAGTGGCAGATTTTTAGGCCACCATTGTACGGGAAATGAGTCTCCATGTTAACTCCTATTTGATTGGAGCGC
Organism: Oreohelix idahoensis; assembly: GCA_024509875.1. Lineage (NCBI taxonomy): Eukaryota > Metazoa > Mollusca > Gastropoda > Stylommatophora > Oreohelicidae > Oreohelix > Oreohelix idahoensis. The sequence continues at coordinate 65,520 of JAMPIV010002725.1, read as the reverse complement.
AACAAATGTAAGGCTAAACACGATTAGTCGGACTATAAATACTATCTTTCGTTGTCAGGGGAAACGGGAGTAGAAGTACTTTTTTTCAAACGATTGGGTAAACATGGCATGATTGGTTAGAGCTGCGAATATACTCAATTCAGAGCGTCTGTTCCATGCCACATCTTGTAGTAAACTTACTACAGAATCAGTGCGTTGAGCACCAGTGCATATTTTTCTAAATAAAAGCCTGGGACATCGGCAGATCGAAGTTGTGCTATATTCATTGCCATTCAACGTCACTGTGTATTATTTCCATGAATTGTGGTAGGTTTGAACTATTTGATATCTTTTTAAATGAAAATTGAATGTAAATTGATACTTATGTCTGTATATATGTGTGGTTCAGTATCGAACATGAGGTAAAGCCTATAGTGCTCCAGCCTGAACAGAAGGTGTCGGAGGAAAGTAAAACTACATGGAATTGCCAAGCAGTACACTGACACCTAGATTATTGACTAGAAAGAAATAATGCTGGAATTGCAGAGGCGTAGTAACCATTAAGGAGGAATATACTGGTGTAAAGTCTTTCAGATGAAGCTGACAGTTGGCCTAACGCTCTGAACTCAGGTTTGTTATGTATTGTGCTCAGTGTAGAAATAGAGTATAAATTAGTTCTGAAGTAGGAGGTACAACCTTCTTGTTTCAGGGACCGTGGTCTTAAAGTTATTGAGCAGCACATGGTCAGAGCTTTGCTGAATCCAGAGGCGGACAGCATACTCCTTGGTTCATATAGCAACCAGTGAGGTGGCTCCAGAACTCATTAAAGTAATCGAGCAGAGGAGTCTTTTACTGCAGTCATCACGAAAGTTAAGAAAGTGTGGCCATGGAGCTCAACATTATGTACCCCCATCTTAAACTGACATTGTAAAATAAAATTAAGAGGGGAATTTAATTGTTTTAATGCCAGGAACTGAGAACATCTCTAATACTAGTTCCAACAGAAACAAACTATTGAAGTCATGATGACAAATACCAACAGAGCTTGAAAAAACAAAACAAAACCAGTATTACCTCATATTACTACTACACAACTGACACACATAGGATACTATTAATAATATATGTCACTACAAGATTCATATTGATAAATTCTGTACATATAACTTGTAATTAAAATTGATTGTGATTCCTGGTTCACTTTGTATTTGAATCAGGACACATATACATTAATGACAGCACTGAATACATATTGATATTTGAAAATTTTATCAGTGACTTATTTAAGATATTCTCATAGAGTGTTATATGTATGTGAGTGTCACAGTGTTGTCAAGTGTGGTGGAATAAATTAAATTGTTTATCTGTCTGTTATTGTTGTGACTTACACTTCATCATATACATACCCTAGACATTCAACGTAGTCATCACTATATTCCAGAATAATTCTGACTGAGGTAGAAATATGTGGTAGCAAGTAAGGTCATCTATAATACATTACCCTTATTAGATATAGATACCTTCACAGCTGATCTCAGTCAGTACACTAAGTCCCCTATAAATATTTATAACATCCCACCCACTTTACCCAATTACCCTTATTATATATATATACCTTCACAGCTATCTCAGTCTTCTTCTTCCGTCCTTAGCCACCGACCGTCAAAGCAGTCAGTGGCCATTACGCCTAGTGGCGTCTTAGGGCAACAGCAGATAGGTTTTCTTTGCCATTGTTTCCCATCACGCCTATTGGCGTCTTTAGGACAACGGCAAATCAATCCATTTGCTGTTGTTTCCGTAATCGAAGTGACTGGCAAACGGGTGATCAGCCCGTTGGTATATATATATATATAACCACTTAGCAAGAACCTGTAAAATTTACATTAGTAAATAATTTGTTTACACTTACCACAAAATTTTGGGAATACACACTTCTCCTGGCGCAGATTTAGAATGGACCCACAGCCCTTTAGTTAGATGCTGTTTGAATCACTGAGGTCTGAAAAAATAAGTTAATTCCTCTAACGGCTGGTGTTCCGCAAATTCCTGGCCTGGGAAAACTGTTTGTATAATTCCTCTTATGACTTGGTCTGGGAAATATGAGTTAATTCCTCTGACGGCTTGTGTTCTGCGAATTCCTGGCCTGGGAAAACTGTTGGTATAATTCCTTTTATAACTAGGTCTGGGAAATATGAGTTAATTCCTCTGACAGCTGGTGTTCTGCAAATTCCTGCCTGTGAAAACTTTTGTTAAAATTCCTCGCTGACTCCTTGTGACAAAATTCCCAAGTTTCCAGTCATGTACTAACATGGTGGGTTTACTTGTGAATTCCAAAGTTGCCCAATACTTGATCTGGTACTTCTAGTTGTGGAATTGTAAGTCCTATCCTCTTTCCTCTGGCTTGTAGTAGGTGTTTAGTTGACGCTGCGATGCAGTCTGTACTGTTCTGTGTCCGATTTCTACAGTATATCTCACAATCCTGAGTTTCAAATTCCAGCTGTGTTTCCTGCTAAATGTTCCAATCACTTCATTGTAACTTCTGGCGAACCAATCAAATCTATCTAGCACTGTTTGGGTGGGGAAGTTTATCATAACTCATCCCACGCGTATTTGAAAATATTAAATTTAATATACACGCGTGGCCTTTTACAACAGTGATGTCAAATCGTTACATAAGACTTCCGGCGCACCTCTTTATATCACAATATTGAGACCCTGTGTTTTCCTAGCTGAATGTTTTCCGCCCAGATGTTTATCCCAACAGATTATCTAATTATCCCCTTTATCTGCATGCCTCCGCCAGACAGATGTCTAGTCATACAGTGTTGTCTTCTTTCATCGTACACACAATACAACCTTGTGTCAACATGATCAACAGCTTTCCAATGGGGTCAACTGTTTGACTGACACGTTTTCACAGGTGGTCAGACGGATTAAAAAAGATCAGCGGGTGACCGGTCTGACGACTGGGTATTTTACGATAATACCACAGTTCAGCTGGCGAAAAGTAAACACGTCTGAGGAGTGACAAACAAGATAAAGTCAGCCCTATAGCAAATACTGCCATAGGTGATTTGCGTGTTAGAGACTTCACCATGCTATGTTCAGCATAGAGCAAAATAGTGAAACTAACGAATGAAAAGGCATGATTTATGCCAAATAAACGCGATGAGTGAGGAAAATGAAGAAAAAGAAAGGATATTGCCGGAGGGCTGAAGTTGTGAGAGATTTGTTCAGAAATATTCAAAACGCGATGAGCGGAAAATGAAACACGCATGAGGGCTATAAGTTGTGACACAAGGCATGTTCAGCGATAGAGACTACTGCCATAGGTGAAAAGTATAGCAGCAAAATAGTGTGCATTTGAGACTGACGAATGAAAAGCATGATTTATTTCCAAATTACAACGCGATGTCAGCAAAAAAAAGTGAAAAATTAGATCAGAACATTCCGAGGGCTGAAGTTGTGAGAGATCACACAAAAGAGCATGTTCAGACGTTTTGTCACATGGTATACAAATCTACAGTCAGTGGATAGACCACGAAGGTCAGCAATCCATTGTGCATATGACTGATCTGATTTCTTCCTGGATTGCCAAAATTTATGACGAACAATGATCAGATGTGTTGAATGTCAGAAGTATGTTGTCAGCTTAGATGTCAGTTCTGTAAATGCTAATTCGGATAGATCTTCTGTTCCACATATCTTCTGCGTTAGCTGAAATAAAGATGAGCCAATCCAAGAAAGGAAATAGTTTCTTTTTATCAGGTCATCTGTTTGCTGATGAGCATCAAAATGATGATTTAGTCGCTTAAGATAAATGTCACATTTATCCTGTTCTAGCTTAAATTCAGGAATTTGTTCTTTGCTTGGCGTGGAATGTGGTGCCAATGCTCCATTTGAGCTGCTGAAAATTGTTTGCCTCTGCAACAGGAGATGTAATATTTTTCTTTGGTCTTCACTTTGCTGTTTCATTTGGTCATTTTGCTGTTTCATTTGTTCCATGAACATTTTAAGCAACAGGGTCATTTCTGATGCTTGCTCTGCCATACTGTGAAATTGCTTAGTATGGAGAACCAGTAGTAACTTTGAAACCGTGAAGCTTGAATTGGCGGGAAAAAAATGTGAACGTAAGGATAAAATACTGCAACCTGGAAAATCTCCGTGCAACAATGTTCTTGTTACTAGAAGCTTGTGTGTATTTATCGACAACGACGTGTTAGAGCTTTAGTAAAGATCTTAGAGATTATCCTGGTTATATGTTCACTTGACCACTTACGTAGATTAGGATTTCATGATGAAATATTCCCACAGTAGTTCGTTTCCCTCGTAGCCAGCTTTGTGTCCCTTGTTGCCAGTGTTGTGCATTCCATTCACAAAATAATAAATAAGGCGTTGTATAAAGAACCACCATTTAATTACTCCAATAGAACACACATGTTGACAACTAAGATGAATATGTACACAATGACAAACGTGATAAGGAACGTTTCTTCCTAGCTGAACTGTCACCCAGCACCATACAGTGTAAGAACGTGCTGCTGTTCGCGGGTCATCTCAACAACATCCGGTTCATGCGGTCATCGCACATTACCGCACAAAGCCGATATAGCAGGAACGAAGCTGGCGTTCCGTTCAAAACTTTAACAGCTAGGATAGCGAATAGAAACAGGATTCCAACATTAGGACAGAACCAAGTATTAGAGGATCTTCTGATATTAGACAGAAAGAAAACTCGAGTAAAGTACTGGAAATCATTGCTAGGAACTTATATACAGAATAACGGGGGATCATAATTGAAGTAATACACTGACCCACTGTAAAAAAGTTTCTACTTCTGTGATAGTGATTATCATTTCTGCTGCTTAACCTTGCTCACAGGCAAAGAACTCTGAGAAATATTCTTTCCATCTTTCCATCTGGGTAGAAAGCAAACAGTCTTATTTGCCTTTTATAAGTTTAAGAGGGCACTGTTTCTCCTTCCTCAAGTTCTTTAGGGTCTTATAGAACAATTTGTGGTGTTCTTGAGCATTTGTTCTAGCTTTTCTTCAAATTCTTCCCAGGATTTCTGTTTTGCTGCTAGCACCTTGTTCTTTGCTTCTGTTTTGAGTATCACATAGTCTCTATATTTTTCCTTGTTTTTTTCCTGCCGTGTTTTTTAGTTTCTAAATATTGTTTCAACGGTTTTTCACTTCACTTATTTTTTGCATAACTTCTTATGTCACCAAGGTGTGCTCTTTCTCTTCTTCCGAAGTCGAAATTCACCACGTGCTTCTGCTGCAGCTGTTTTTATGACGCTCTTAAATTTAAACCAGAGAGTGTCTATGTCATTTGATCGTTCTCCCAGGTTTCTCACTGCTGTAGCATTAAACCCCTGATAACTTCTGTCTCTCTTAGCTTCTAGGTCTTAATCCTCATCTCTTCTGCTTAATTATTTTTTGTTGTTGCGTGATGATGGGCAATGCCTAGGCCGAGCAACTCTTTCAGTTGTTTTTTTAATTGTCAGCAGGTAGTGATCACTTCTAATATGTGTTTCTACAGTTCACAAACAATTATTATATAACATAATAACTCATTCTGTTTCACAACATTTGTCTCCGAAATTCCTCAAGTTTGATGCACATTACTTATGTCTGCTGAATTATTATGTATGGCTAGTGCCTGTTTTTAAAACATCACTTATTTTATTTTAACCGCATCCATTTTAGGGTCTGGGTAAAACCGAAAAAACTGCATGGGATAGAAATAGTTAAAATGCACAAAAAATGTTTAAAACAAAGGACTCATTGGTTACTTGGCCTCGCAGATAACCTAATTAATTAAATAAAGATTGTTATTGTTTGAATGTGCATATCATCCTTCACCATCCTACACACACCCCTTTTCATTTCCCAGTTAGTTATTGCTCTTACTTTAATGAAGTTATTTATATTAATATTATGTATGGTTATATAACATCGACTGTGTCAATGCAGATAAAACACTGTACCATTAAATGGAACAATTCAGCTACTAGTGGAAACTAGTTAGAGCTTTGAACAACGAAGAACTTTACAAAAATCACATCACAATCAAACAAGGTGAAAATATGCTCTCGGGAAAAAAAGCTGCAAATGCACTCATGGAATACTATGCTAGTGCAAACCACATTGATGTCCTGATAGACAGAAGAAAGGCAATCATTGATGAACAAAGGAGTCATGACAACAAAAAGCTTGCACCAGAAGAACACATGATGGCAAAGTTAACAATGCAAGAAATGGAAGAGGCAATGAGGGCGCTAAAGAAAAAGAAGTCACCTGGAAAAGATGGGGATAACCAATGAAATGCTAACAGGCCTAGGAACAAAGGCAAAAAAGAAGCTACTGGCCATCCTAAACTGCAGCTGGAAAAGAGGAATAGTACCACAGGCATGGAAAGACGCCATACTGATTTCCATACCTAAGAAAGACAAAGTTCAGACAGAACCAAATGGCTACAGACCTATCAGTCTACTTAGCTGTGTTGGAAGATTGATGGAGCGCATAATTAATACCCGACTAATGTGGCATCCAGAGGAAAAACATCTCCTACCCCCACAGCAAGCAGGATTCAGAAAACACAGATCCACTGACGATCAGATCACTTATATAACTCAGAAAACTGAGGACGCTTTCCAAGAAAAAAAGCACACACTGGTGGGTTGGGTGGACTTAGAAAAAGAATTTGACAAAGTGTGGAAAGATGGACTGAATGTCAAGCTGCAAAGAAGTGAAGTGTGTTGGAGAATGTTCAGATGGATCAGCCACTATCTTGAGAATAGAACGGCCAGAGTCCAACTACAAGGACAGACCAGTCGGAAGATGGTATTGGAGCAGGGTGTTCCCCAAGGGGGAGTCCTGTCACCCTCGTTGTTCCTCGCATATATAAATGACATATAAGAGAGCAGTCGGATGCAGCAAACCCTAACATCATTGGAGTAGTGGGCCAAGGCATGGCTAGTAAAGATAAATGAAGGGAAAACATCATACACAGTGTTTTCTCTCTCAAACAAACCACAGAGCTCCAAATTGGTGCTAAATGGGAAAAACTACCTCTGGATGAAAACCCAAACTACCTAGGCATTACGTTTGATCGTCCCTTGACTTGGAAAACCCAGATTGAAACAAACAGGACAAGAGCAAGGCACAGAATGGCAATCATGAAAAAACTTGCTGGCACGGGTTGGGGAGCAGACGAGGGAGTACTAAAGAAGATATATACTGGGCGAGTGAGACCAGTCTTAGAATATGGCATTGCAGCATGGTCAACGGCAGCTAAGTCGAACTTTGACAAAATAAACAGAACCCAAAATCAAGCCGATCATTGGGAAAATACCAGTTGATTTTATTCTAACAAAAGCGTGAAACTTAAATCATTGTACGCGCATTCCTGTTAATTATAGTAAACTAATTTTGTACAAAGTCTGACCATGCACGCCGTTCACATTGCGCATGCACACCAACATCTGCACACTTTTCTTTGTCGAGCGTTACTATTTTTGGGAGAGTATTAAATTCGAGAACAAATGTCTTAGAAAACTCATGAACATCAGTTGGAAAGAATTCAAGACTAATCGCCAAATAAGAGAAGACTCTAGGCAGAAATATGTCTCCGACTATATAAGGAAAAGACGATGGTCATATATCGGTCATGTCCTACGAATGCAAAACAACAGAATACCACTACAGGGCTTACTTTACAGGGTACAGGAAAAAAGAATGGGAAAAGAAACATCAGATAACAATAATAAGAGAAGGAAGATTTGGGCCTAAATAATGTGCAAGAGCTAAGAGGAGTGGCGTCACAACGAACAACCTGGAGAGCACTGGTTTCTGCCTTATGCGCCGTGTTTGGCGCTTAAAGAATTTATTATTATTATTATGGATGGCATCCATTCGTCTGATTTTCAAAAAGCCTTTGTGTAGTCTACACCGCCCATCATTGTGTTCAGATACAAAACAATCTATGGTTTTCCAACAAAATATGTGGCATATCCAAAGCGCTATATGACAATGCAAGATGTTGTGTTAGAACAAATAAAGGGAATACAGAATGGTTTACAGTAGAAACAGGGGTGAAACAAGGCTGTATTATGTCACCACTACTTTTTGGAATAGCTATTGATTGGGTTATGAGAAACTATACCCACAATGAACAATTGGGTATAAAATGGACAAATGGAAAATTCCTGGGGGACCTGGATTTCGCAGATGATGTAGCATTCTTAAGTTCAACACCAAGACAATCCCAAGAAGCAATAAATAATTTGTGTCATCTCTCGGATAAAATTGGTCTCCAAATAAATGCCTCTAAAACTAAAGCTATGAACTTTTCTAACGAGACCTTTGATATCATCTTGAACGGGGAAAAACTACAGAAAGTTGAAAAATATCCTCTAGATAAAATGACTCAGGATGTTTTCAAACAAGAGAAATCCATTTAACTAAATTGCTAGGCAAGTTCAATGGTCTAACATTTGGAAATTACCATGAATATACAACCGAAGCTTCGTCTGTTTAATTCAATGTTATCTCAGTGTTAACATACGGCTGTGAGAGTTGGAAAATAACAAAATCATTGGAGAACAAGCTGAATACATTCGAGAACAAATGTCTTAGAAAACTCATGAACATCAGTTGTTAAAAAAAGTCAATTTACCTAATCTTTCAAATAAGAGAAGACTCTACAGAAATATCACGTCTCCGACATGTATAAGGAAAACACTAGAGGTCATATATCGGTCGACCTAAAACGAATATCAAAAAACAGAATACCACACAGGCCCTCACAGAACAAAAAAAAAAAGGAGATCTCCCTCAATAATAAAGAAGGCAACGTCTTTCGCCAAATTCCAATGTGCAAGAGCCCAAGAGGAGTGGCGTCACCGATCGACGAACAACAACAAGCACTGGTTTCTGCCTTATGCGCCGTGTTTGGCGCTTAAAGAATTTATTATTATTATTATTATTATTATTAAAAAACCAAAATATTTGTTTTACATCCGAGGTTTAAAAAAAAGTCCGAACACGCCGTTCAAATTGCGCTTGCACACCGTGCTTTGCGCACTTTTATTTGTCGAGTGTTACTATTTTCGGGCGTTATTTACAGACATAAAAAGATGGGATATTATATAATTAATAATTATAATCATATAATATTATATAATTATATATAATATAAATATCACATCCCTTTTGGGATGGCCTGGATCATGTTTGGTTCCCCCGCTTCTGCCCAGCTCACGTATGGCTCCCAGAGTCTGCTTGTGTACGACAGCGCCACCCACCGGGCAACGGCTTTGGCTAGCCGGCTAAACTACGCTGAGCAAAGTAAGGAAGGAAGTTCTCTCCCCCCTCATTAGTACACACAGCTGCTGGCGGAAGAGATGGATGATCGATTTATTCGACAACGACTTTGAAGGCAGGAGCTGGCTCGGCCTGGTATCGGGCTTCAGGGCGCACCAGGGACCAAAGTTGGTAAGCGGCCAGAACCGTTCAGAAAGCAATGGCAAACTACTGAATGAATATTGCCAAGAAATCATGACAGCCAAGAATGATGATGGAGGAGGCAGGAGGGCTGGCTAGAGATCGAGAGTCTTTCAGGCGGGCTGTGATGAGAGCGACGTTCTGCAAAGGACATGCTACATGATGAATGATGATGTATGTATGTATGTATGTATGTATGTATGTATGTATGTATGTATGTATGTATGTATGTATGTATGTATGTATGTATGTATGTATGTATGTATGTATGTATGTATGTATGTATGTATGTATGTATGTATGTATGTATGTATGTATGTATGTATGTATGTTTCCAAGATGGCGGCGTGGTAGGCCGCACTTTTGTGTTGTGCATTTCATGTCATCGTTTTGGAGTCTGCATCTGTGGTAACAGCCCTCATTAACGCTGTATGAGTTTGTAGTGTGTTTGGCTCATGTTCAGGATTATTTTGCTAAGTGTTTTAAATGTGAAAACATCAAGTTTGCCTGTCATGTGAGTTCGCGGTTTGTGTTGGTACCAAGTAGACAAGATGGCGGTTTTGTGATTTGTCAACCGGACTTCGTTTCAAAACATCACAAAATTAATGAAGGCTATTGTTACTGCTGTTATTAAATTTCGAGAGGCCATATTAATATCGCAAGTTGAAGCAATGCCTTATTATAATCATACATGCTCAATGAGGTAGCCATGTATTGGTTCAACTTCAAGTTATTCGATCTATGACAGAAACATGTCAAGCCAGCTCGACCTGACGGTTAGCGTTGAGGCTCCCCACGCTAGTAAGTGGATATTCTTAACACCTATTATAACAACACCCGAAGAGATAGTTACATAAACAAGGGATATTTGTGATAGATAAAAACGAAAAGGTCTTTGAAACTGAACTTTTTATTTAAAAAAAAAAAAATATTCATTTGTGAAGCCACTGGAAAGAAACAATGTTTTCGTTAGCAATGGCTAACTGGATACTGTCACCCCTCATTGTGAATGGAATGATCCACTGACTTATTAATTGTGTACAATGCTGAAACAAGATTTGTAGCAGAGAAGAGACTTTTCCACGGCTTTGAGAGGTGTGTCAACTTGAAGCTCTCACATTAGTAAGTGGAAATTCTTAACATCGTCTATAACATCACTCGAAAAGATGGCTACAGAAATTAAGGATATCAGTGAAAGACGAAAATTAAACAAGTCTTTAAAATTGACATTTTATTTCTAAAGAATATATATTAGTTTATGAAGCCACCGGAAAGAAACTATAGCTTCGTTATCAATGGCGACCAGATACTGTCACCCCTCATCGAGAATGGAAAGATCCACTGACCCCTTACTATGGTACTGTATTGCGTTGCTGAAAGACACGTGACCACAGCGCGGACAGGTGTCAGATTGTGTGTCCAGTCGAATCGTGAATGTTTGGTTTTTGCTCATGTCCCAAAAGACGGTGACGGTAACTGAAGGCTGGAGACTTTTGATGTCAGGTTGTAAACTGTGTACGAATTGAATTCAACGGATTATGAACGTTTGGCGATTGTTTCCTGGGCGGAGTTTGGCACACTTGCGGACTCTAAATGATTATCCGATATGATATGGTGTTTTTATACTATATCAAGTACATGTTAATGTATTTTTTTGGATAATAAAGATTCTTCTATGTATGTATATATGTATATATATATGTATATATATGTATATATATATGTATGTATATGTATGTATGTATGTATGTATATGTATACATATGTATATATATGTATATATGTATGTATGTATGTATGTATATGTATACATATGTATATATATTTATATATATGTATATATATGTATGTATATGTATGTATATGTATTGATGCGTGATGCCATATGATGATGGATGGTATCCGCATGTCTGGTTTTGTGTAGTGTGCAGATGTGTTCAGTCAAACAATGTTCATACAAAATAACAGGGCAATCCACATAGGACGTCAGTAAACTCACGACGTATAAAGTCAATGATGCTTGTAACAGCTAGACGTTTTTCTGTATCATTTATTGTGGACGCCACAGTGACAAAATGTATACGCGAATATGTAGGTACATCAGACAGTCATTATCACAGCAACAATGTCAGTATAGCAATGGACGGTAGACAGCATCATAACAAAGGTGATTCACAGACATGTCAATACATTATAAGGCTGTAATGTAGTCGGGAAAATTCTCCATCCCTTTCTATCTTAGCCAGAAGGTAACCAGATGTATGAGATCAGTTCACTCTCCTTAATCTGACTTCAGCAAGACAGACACGTCTGCCGAAGTATAAATAATGTCCTCAAAAATATCCTCTAGTTAACAAAGGTTTTCCAAGCCTAGTTCATTTAACAAAGTAGCAAGTAATGGTCCTTGGGACATGCATCAACCGATGCAGTACAATACAGCGACATGTGAGCTGGGAAAACATCTCGTGACGACGACTTTCGAAGACAGGCTATGAATCGAAATCGCTCACGACCAAAAATCGATAGAGTTAATGGAAAGTCAATTTACCTTGCCTTCAGGAAATACACAGAAATATTATGCCTCCCGGCATGTGCAAATACACTAGAGGTATTATCTCGAATAAACGAAATATCCATAAGAGGACTTTCACATTCCTGACAGAACAAAAAATAGCGGAGATCCTCTTTCAGCGAGGCATCTTTCTCGCCATTCAAATCGCTCACTCCCCTGGTGGGCGGAAATCGATCGACCAAGAAGCAAGACCAGTCATGCGCAGTCCAGCGCAAAATGACCACAGCTCAAAACTTAACTGCATTCAATACCAACGCGAGAAGACAAATGCTTACCGAGAAAAGTGACTATAAATTTCAAGCAGTTGTTGCCCTTGCGTTATAAAATAGATATTGTAATAAAACGATGTTGCGAGAATTTCTCACGCAACATATCACCACCTCCTCCCGATAAAAAAAAATGTGGAACATATTTTTTTTTTTTTAAATATCAAAGAGCATGCGATAAGCGGCTCAAAACGCACGAATTATGCGCTGATAATTAATTAAATTGCCTAACATGAGGCTAAATATAGAGTGTCTGGTGAGGATATACCTCAACAGAAAAATAAATATGTCTCAAAAAATATTCAGATCGGGGAGGTGTCACCAACACACATCACGTTAGCATGTAAACACAATATACGTATGCAAGTTACCATAATCATCATTAAACAGCATACTCTAATATTGTCTTTAAAAATGGATGTACAAATCTGATAGGAAAATTTAATTAGCACATTATTTGGCATGTAATGACATAAGTACATAGTAAAGTTAAACTACATGACGATCCAGGACATATGCTCTGGCATTCCGAGGGTAAGTACACAATCTAGAACTCGTCATGCTTGATACTAGTAAGGTAAGTCCTCAGCTCATCAATGACATTCTGAGAAAGTACAAGTATTATAATGCTAATTAATAACTAATATGCTTCATAAGGTACAATACATTATTAATAATTGTGGCTGTTTAGTAAACTAACGGCCCTTATATTAACCACTCAGTCCTCCTCTATCATCTTAAAAAACGAACAGAAGAAGATGATAACAAAGCACGATAGTGTATACATATAAAGTGAGTACAGATGTGCTAATCTATTGTAGTAATATAGGTGTGTTATGACTCTGTAATATATAGGAATATAGGACAGAAGTATTAGTTGGAGTCATGTGGGCATCTAGACAAAATGTCAGCCATCACATTATCCGCACCACGGATAGCTCGTACCGTGAAGTGAAAAGGTTGAAGAGCTATAGCATATCGAGTGGATCTTGAACTCTTCAAATTCTTAGTCTGAATAGCTGTAAGAGCTTTCTGATCAGTCTCTAGAATGAAATGTGCGCCCAGGAGGAATCTTTGTAGTTTTAGAATTGACCAAACCATCGCTAACAACTCACGGTCTAAAACCGAGTAGTTCCTCTCTGCCGCATTTAGTTTTCTAGAAATGTACATAACAGGATGCAGAGTATTTGCATATTCTTGCATCAGTGCTGCTCCAATCCCAGTGGATGAAGCATCACTCCGAAGAACAAAAGTCCTATCAAGAGTAGGTAATCTTAAGATGGGAGGAGAAGAAAATATATTCTTGATTTGGTCTAGTGAAGATTGGCATTCTCCAGACCAACGGACCAGATTAGGCGAACCTTTCTTCAACAATGTTGAGAGAGGTGCCATGATCGAAGATAAATTTGGAATAAATCTCCCATAAAATTGAATTAAACCTAAGAGACTCCTAACTTGTTTCTTCGTTTTAGGAACAGAGATGTTCAGTATTTTGGAAGTATTGTGGTCTTCTGTCTTCAAGAGACCATGACCAACACGATGACCCAGGAAAGAGATTTCACCAAAACCAACAAAAGCTTTAGAAGGTTTTGCTGTCAAATTATTCTCACGTAGAGTGGACAGTAAGTCATATAACCCTAAATAGTGATCTTCCCAGGTATCACTGAAGAGACAGATGTCATCTAAGTATGCGATGACATCCGAACGATGTGACAGAATTCGACGCATCATGCGAACGAAAGTGGCAGGGGCGTTCATGAGACCAAAAGGCATAACATTCCATTGAAATAGACCCCTAGGTGTAGAAAAAGCAGTAAGAGGTTTGGCATGCTCTGCTAAAGGCACTTGCCAATAACCTTTAGACAAGTCAAGTTTAGTGAAGAATCTAGAATTAGAAAGTCTAATCAGTAGATCTTCTAACAAAGGCATCGGTTCAGCATCGAACTTTGTGACCTGATTCAATTTGCGATAATCAACGCAAATTCGTATGTTCTTATCCTTCTTCCGGACAATAACCATGGAAGAAGAATATGGTGAAGTCGATGGTTCAATTATATTTAATTGAATCATTTCATCCAATTCCTTTTCCACCTGCGACTGAAAGTGTATAGGAATAGGATACGGCCTAACCCTAATTGGATTATTGTCGGTAAGAATTATGTCATGTTCTATGACATCTGTGTGTCCAGGAATGTCAGTGAGAACATCCTGAAATGTTTGTAACATCGACGAGACTTGTCGATGTTCGTCACCAGAAAGATTAGGAGAAACAGAAACGTTTTTCCAAGATTCCGTGGAATGTAATGGAACCACCGGAAGGGGAAGGTTGACATCAGAGAAGGTAGCTTCCTCATCCTGTATGACAGACAGGGATGAATAATGACCGTGAGGTGCAGGAGCATCATCCGTTGCCTGGAAAATAGGCAGCAAATAGTCCGGACGTTCGTGAAATTCCGAAAGCATGTTTATGTGGAAAGTTTTATGCTTTCCATCAATATCGACCACATAGTCAACATCGGAAACCCGAGAGACTATTGCATACGGACCTTTCCATGCAATAAGAAGTCTATTTTCCCTACTGGGGAGTAGGACGAATGCTTTGTCACCTGGACAAAGTTGTCGTAGACATCTATTCTTGTTAGCAAACTGCCTTGCCTTCTCTTTAGCAATTTCTGATGAAGCAGTTGCTAGCTTACATGCCTCAATGATCTTTTGTCTAAGAGCAATGACATACTCATATGAGGATTGAGTTTCATCGCTAATATCATCGGCAGTGATGAGATCGTGTAATAAAGACATAGGGCCGCGTGGACGCGCGCCAAAGACAAGTTCGAAGGGAGAAAATCCTGTGTGTTCATTAGGGACTTCTCTATAGGCAAAGAGAGCCGCGGGTAAAACCCTGTCCCAATCTTGAGGATGATCTTCAGTTATCTTACCAAGCAAAGTCTTGAGCGTTCTATTCAGACGCTCAACTAACCCATTAGACATAGGATGGTAGATACTACTGAGAGATCGTTCAATATGTAAGGTAGACATTACCTGTGACATAGTGTCAGATATGAGTTGAGTGCCATGGTCTGACAATATTTCTCTGGGGAACCCCAAGCGAGAAAATATCAACCAAAGAGCATCTGCGATATCTGTAGTAGATATGCTCTTAAGAGGAATAGCCTCTGGCCAACGTGTGCACATATCGACACATGTAAGGATAAACTGATGTCCTCTGGCCGACTTGACCTTAAAAGGGCCAATAATATCTATGGCCATTTTCTGGAACGGCCGAATAGGAATGTCAGCAGCCTGGATAGGCGCAGCATGTCGTGGTCCTCTAGATTTGACCTCCTGACATACCTTGCATGATCGGCAGTAAATACGAATGTCCTTATTGACAAAAGGCCAAAAGAAAGCCGCAAGGACTCTCGACTTCGTACGGGCAAAACCCATATGTCCAGCACATTGCGAGTCATGAGCATGTTGCAATATTTGCACTCTCATGCTCTTGGGAACAAGAATTTGCGAATGTGCCGACGTAGTCGAATCTTGTACCATACGTACAAGTACGCCGTTTCTCATTGCAATCCAAGATTTTCTATTTGTATCCTGATTCGGATCACCTTTCTTCGCAAGAATGAAGAATTTTTTTAAAGAAGGATCTTCTTCTTGCAATTTTATGAAAGAGTCACGAGTAATCACTAAGTGACTATCTTGGCTATCAACTCCATTATCACTATTCAGTGAAGTTTCGGGTGTTTGTAGAGCTTGTGCTCTTGTAACCACTGCATTTGTAGCTTGCATGTTATTATCTTCCCAAGCAGCAATCTGCTGTGGGGTACACTCCCTAACTCCGTGAATACGACCAATAATAAGGTCCGCAATAGGATTAGGTAAGAGACAAGCATGCACATCTCCAGTAAAGAAAGGAGTGGCAATGCGAATTACAGCAGTAGGATATTTTTCTAGAGTGCCGCCAAATGTGACACATTTAATAACCCTTCCTGTAGCACAAGATGGATCTACAAGCGATTGTCTAACACCAATAGTGGTGCATCCGGAATCGAAAAGTAGTGAGACCGGAGTATCATTAACAAGACCCTTATGTAGGATTAAAGAACCCCTCCCGTCATGCGCAACAGCAGCAGGAAGAGCGGGAAGTGGGTGACCACAACTCAAAGTAGTTATGGTACCCGGTTCGAATAAAGTACTGCATTGGGGGCATTTGTTTGCTCTCTCAAAGTCAAAAGCAGAACTAGTGACAGCGTCAAAGTTTTTATTATCAACAACATGATTACAGGCTCCCTCAGTTTCCTGTTGTACAGAATTAGCCTGCTGATATCTCTTTTTTTTGTGTTGAGATCTACCCCGACTATTATTACCTCTGAAGTTATCAGAGTTATTATTATCTCTGCAGTTATTATTGTCTCTATTGTAATTGTTATCATGATTCGAATTCCAGTTTCCACGATTACTATCATGTTCACATTGATGCGAACATCTATTTGTTTGGTTTTGAGGTCTTCGGCAGGAATAACCTCTATTACCATATCCTCTTTTGAAATGCCTATAATTATTAGGGTGATAGTAACGACCACTATCAGGTTGTCTCCAATTCTTCGAAGAAGAATCACCATGAAATTGGTTTCCATGATTTTGACAGAAATTACCGCTACTCTTTCTATCAAAATTTTGTTGGGATCTACGAGCAAAGTTTTGGCCATACGGAGCTGCCGAAGCAACTGGTAAACCTTCTTTCACCTTAGAGTTACCCATGGTTATGTGTGGGTGCGCAGTTACGTATTGGCAACAGAAATCTTCCATTTCTTTTATTGTTTTAGGTTTACGTTCATGAAGGAAAGCAAGGAAAGACTCATTGACAGACGACATGACTTTGTCTCTAAGTATTAAGTCCATAAGTCCTTCATAAGTTTTTTCCGTCTTAGATAGTTCAACCCATCGTGAGAAAGTAATGCGTATTCTTGCAATAAACTCGGAGAATTCAACTCCATTTTCAGGTAACATGTTTTTAAATTGTAGACGATAGCCGTCTTCGTTAAGCTGATATTTCTTTAACAGAGCGGCCCTGACAACCTCATAATTGTTCTTGTCAGGTTCATCCACCATATTTAATATACTTAGAGCTTTACCTGTCAGTATCCCTGATAACTGATAAACATATTTTGCTTTGTCTATGTTATGAGCTGTACATGCTTGTTCAAATCTGTCCAGATAGAACATTATGTCATCACTGGAAGGACTAAAAGTTGGCAACTTAATCTTAAAAGTATCATTATTAGCCTTACCAGAAGATGAACCCTTGTTTGAATCATTACCATTACTCATGTTCATCAATTTCAATTTTTCCAACTCTAAAGCTAAGACCTTTTCTTCATGTTCCATTTTTGCTTTCTCTTTCCTCTCATCAGACTCTCTCTGTAATCTTCTCTCCTCAGCCTGAGCCTCTATTTGAAGTCTTTCAGCTTCTTTCTCAAGTCTTTTATTCTCAGCTTCTTTTTCAAGTCTTTTATTCTCAGCTTCTTTTTCAAGTCTTTTATTCTCAGCTTCTTTTTCAAGTCTTTTATTCTCAGCCTCTTTTTGAAATCTTTCAGCTTCTAGCTGGAGTTTTCTTTCCTCAGCTTCTGATTCCCTTTTTTGTTTTTCCATTTCCATTTGGAATCTTTTTTCATCCACCTGCATCTGCAGTTTCTTTTGTTCAGCTTCCATATGCAGTTTCTTTTGTTCAGCTTCCATTGCTTTATCATATCGAGCAGTTGCAAATTCTTCTAACTTATCACCAGTCTTCCCAAGCAATTTACCCTGCTCAATAAAGTGCTCAAATGTAGACATGTTGTCTAACATATGAGTCCAAAACCTGAAATAATTAACTAATTTATTTCAAACCTAAGTGTAACAAGTCTTAATTAAGCACTTGTATATTCACATCACCTTATATTATCCCAGTCTCTGTGGGAAACAAGTCTCCAATCAAAGAACTTGTATATGAAATATCAACAATCAATTCTTGATCATAAGTGCACTTCTCATTCAATAGTGCACGACACTATTCATCATTCATTTATCATCAGTGTAGTAGTAACAGTGCATTAGCATAGCCCATTAACTAATTACTATAACTGTAAACAATGACTATGTAAACACATGCAGAATGTAAACATTGAAAATGTAAACAATGCAAACAATGTAAACAATAACAATGTAAACAATAACAAAGATCAGCAACAATACAAAAACGTTCGCAGAAATCAACTAAAAATAAAGCAGAAATTAATGAAATATCACAAAAAATGTGACGATATCTGCGATATAATTAAACAAAATACATGACACCACAGTGTATAAACAAAAATGTAGTATGAAACTAAACTGTAGTCAAGAGTAGGCTAACAAATACAAACAAATCAAAACAAAACTAAAGAATGCGAAATAATAACGAAAACAATATTAAAACATGTCATCACAGCTAACATAAATAGCAACAGAAGTCGCTTAGCAAATTCCAGTATCGGAAATTTGCTCACCCTACAGAAAACGCTCACAATAGACGACCTCTATGACGTGGCATAATCTAAGGGAGACACCACCCAACCGAGAAACCGCTGAAATATAAACATATAAATATACGAATAACATATAAACATATAACATATAGAATGAGATGATACACAGAAGACTCAGCAGAAGTATAAGGGCACAGTTTACATACAAACAGGCCACTTAACTTATAGGCTTCCAATCGTAGAACAGCAGAAAAAACGGATGTCAATCAACGTCCTAAAGAGCGAAGCTCCAACGATGATGGCACATCTGAACTGCTTCCACTGCTAACACGATGGTACTTGAGCTTCTGACATACTGTATGTTGAGTTGTTTCGGCACTTGACCTTCTAATCCAAAAGTAAGTTGATGGAAATCGGTACTTGGCCTTCTTCAGAAAACAACCCGTTTCAACCGGCACTTGACCTTCACAAAAAACGACAGCACTGGAACCTTGACAGCAGCAACTTGCTTGACTTGCGTAAAAGATAACAGCAGTCCGAGTTATCCGGCAACATGTAACAACGCCGGGTACTGTCAAATTCTTGTTTCCGTCAAAAAGTTGAAATTTTGACTTTTACCGGGCAACGCCGAGTACTTTGAAAATTTTGAAGATGTTGACTGTCTTGAAGAATGTTAATTTCTTGAAGGATGCTGATGAATTCTTGTTGAAAATGAAGTGGGTAAGGGACCCCGTGTTTGCTGGTACCAGAATCAAACCAGCTTATGGCCACCAAATGATGCGTGATGCCATATGATGATGGATGGTATCCGCATGTCTGGTTTTGTGTAGTGTGCAGATGTGTTCAGTCAAACAATGTTCATACAAAATAACAGGGCAATCCACATAGGACGTCAGTAAACTCACGACGTATAAAGTCAATGATGCTTGTAACAGCTAGACGTTTTTCTGTATCATTTATTGTGGACGCCACAGTGACAAAATGTATACGCGAATATGTAGGTACATCAGACAGTCATTATCACAGCAACAATGTCAGTATAGCAATGGACGGTAGACAGCATCATAACAAAGGTGATTCACAGACATGTCAATACATTATAAGGCTGTAATGTAGTCGGGAAAACTCCCATCCCTTTCTATCTTAGCCAGAAGGTAACCAGATGTATGAGATCAGTTCACTCTCCTTAATCTGACTTCAGCAAGACAGACACGTCTGCCGAAGTATAAATAATGTCCTCAAAAATATCCTCTAGTTAACAAAGGTTTTCCAAGCCTAGTTCATTTAACAAAGTAGCAAGTAATGGTCCTTGGGACATGCATCAACCGATGCAGTACAATACAGCGACATGTGAGCTGGGAAAACATCTCGTGACGACGACTTTCGAAGACAGGCTATGAATCGAAATCGCTCACGACCAAAAATCGATAGAGTTAATGGAAAGTCAATTTACCTTGCCTTCAGGAAATACACAGAAATATTATGCCTCCCGGCATGTGCAAATACACTAGAGGTATTATCTCGAATAAACGAAATATCCATAAGAGGACTTTCACATTCCTGACAGAACAAAAAATAGCGGAGATCCTCTTTCAGCGAGGCATCTTTCTCGCCATTCAAATCGCTCACTCCCCTGGTGGGCGGAAATCGATCGACCAAGAAGCAAGACCAGTCATGCGCAGTCCAGCGCAAAATGACCACAGCTCAAAACTTAACTGCATTCAATACCAACGCGAGAAGACAAATGCTTACCGAGAAAAGTGACTATAAATTTCAAGCAGTTGTTGCCCTTGCGTTATAAAATAGATATTGTAATAAAACGATGTTGCGAGAATTTCTCACGCAACATGTATATATATGTATGTATATGTATGTATGTATGTATGTATGTATGTATGTATGTATGTATGTATGTATGTATGTATGTATGTATGTATGTATGTATGTATGTATGTATGTATGTATGTATGTATGTATATGTATATATATGTATGTATATGTATGTATGTATGTATGTATGTATATATATATATATGTATATATATATATGTATATGTATATATATATGTATGTATATGTATGTATGTATATATATGTATATATATATATATATATATGTATATATATGTATATGTATGTATGTATGTATATGTATATATGTATAGGATATCATTCCAATAAATTTATGAAACGTCCTTCGAATTTGATTTGGGGCCAGCTTTGGCACAGCCGATTGCGATTTGTTGCATTTGTTGTTCTGAGTGTCCATGAGTACAGCAAGAGGATCCTCTCGAGTCCTTAAATGTTGTGTTTTCTTGATTTGTCTTTATTTATTTTTCGTTTGTTTGTGTTTGTTTCATGTATAATCAGTGTAAAAATTAAGATTATATGTGGTGCGGAATGCTGGAGAGTAACAGAGAAGGACATGTCGAAATTTTTCTCTTTCCACATAATCTGCCGAAGGAAAATTCTCCGAATCTTTAAGCTGAATTCCATCACTAATTGTGACAGATTATGAAAATAACATTTCATATATCTATTTCTCTATCTACACTTTTCTTTTAACAAAGTTTTCACCTACGCCTGTTGGTTAACAAACCCATTCCTATATTCTGAGATCTGTTTTTTTTTCTAATTAGCACGCACATTTTATTGCTGTTCGCTATTTCTTTGATGTATGTTCTCGAGCAGACTTTTAGTTACGTTGATCTGTAATTTATTCTTAACACCAGCGATTGAAACTCGTTGGATAAGATCAGACAGCGATCAGAGTAAAGTAATTGAACACGGCAGATCGCCAGATCAAAGAACGAGCTCACTCGATTTGTTCTGTGACCACGTTTGCGGGGCTGGGTAACAGTGTGATTTTACGACCGAGAAATCTCGCACGGTCTGGTAAATTACGTTATGCCTGATTCTGGTTTTCGGCTCTAGCGTGAAGTACGGCTTTGATTTACACATAAGCCGAAATCTGAACGAAGATTCCTCGTAGGTGATAACATCTGGCAGAGAGTCTGGTTTTTCGGTCTATAGTGGCCATTTTTCTTTGATTTTAGATGTATATATACCAGAGCTTTCTAACTCAAATTTATCCAGTACTCCATAGATTCAGAAGACATACAGCTTCGATTCTAGAATCACTTGAAATAGTAGAGTTCTCAGTTGTCGGTGGAGATAGTCTGAGTAGTTTGTGAGAAGGTAAATACTAGGCTAGTAGTTTTGAGTGATTAAGTGGTAAAATCGTCGATTATATTTCACTAGATTGTGTGCAGATTGATTTACTAGATTAATCGTCAAAGATATTTCTCTAGGTTTTACTGTGTTACAGTGGCAAGCAGAACAAATAATAATTTCTAGCTAAACTCTTCCAGCTATAATATAAATTTAATTACTGCTAGTAACCAGTAAGAGAATATTTTAACTCACTAAGTAAAGGCACTGATTCATCATGAATATTGACGAAATATGTATTTATTTCTAATTCATGATGACTGGTTTTTTAAATGACTAGAATTTATTTCATGGAAGTTTTAAACGATAAGACAAGCTCTAAGCTTGAAGTTTATAATTTAAAGTTAAATAACCGAAGTGGATAAATATGTTCTATGTTACGTGGGGTAAGGATAGGATTGTGTATAATATATTATGTTAAATATTTGTATCTTTTCTCTTTATACAGTATTTGGGTCAAACCCTAAACCTTACCAGCGGCTTCCATATGAATCTGAGTATTACCTTACAAAAGAACATTCTGATATAAATATCGGGTTTTCAAGGTGACCTGTCTGGCTTCGTGGTTTTTTTACACCCAGATGGAGACAGAGTACCAACCCAAATAATATTAAGAATAAATTGTAACTGGACTTATAGAATATCCAGATTTATTTTCCCAAGTTCATATACATTCAGCCTGTGTCGGCGACTTAAGCAAACATTGACATTACCTGATAGCAACCACTATGTTGTGAAGAAGATTTATCCTGAACAGATTTATTTATCTGACACTCGATTTAACGATTGAAGATTTCCAAGCTACTGTACACTATGAACATTCAATCTCTTAATTATTTTACTAGCTGGACAAAAATTGAAGTGTCATTTCCAACATCCTACTACCAGTAGTGAATCAAGCGTTTCCCATCATTTGAATTAATTAGTCTTTGGAGAAACTGGGGCTTGGTTCGCTAATAACCAACCCTGGATGGCCCGTGTGTACCTTACGATTGTTCCAGATGTGGTGAAAGCCTATTAGGTAAGAGTGAATGGTTGTGATCACAAGTCTGTCAGAGCGAGAGAAAGCAGGGATAATAATTCTTTCATTGTATAACTCATGTACTAACTTTGTATCTTTTTTTTTGTGTGCAAGTTTTGCTAATGCTGTCCCTTTCAGAATAGATTAACGTGTAAACACTGTTCTTTACCGTAGAGGGAAATCCTAGACCATAGCGTATACACCTGTGACTCTTTTGGGGGTTAATAACTTCTCTTCTAACGGGATCTTGTCACAACAGAGGGAGGGAGGATTACACCTATGAGTCTATTTTCTTGATTAATTCATTAACTTATGTTTTTTGTGCTATTTGTAGATTTCAACATTTGCGATTTTTAACACTAATATTCGAGGGATTGCAAGTTCTCTTGAGGCACGATAGGTTGATTTCTGAGGACTGCGTTGAAACGCCATGCGCACGCACTGAGTCCACATTTTCTTCACTCACACGAGACCTACCTGCTACCTACCTGCTCTGGGCATATCACCAACGCTGCCAGTGTCCGTAAACTTTATATACCAAGCTTTGATACTTTTAACATCTGGATGATCTCGTAAAAATTTGAAATCAGGGAAAGACTTTATGACCACCCTGTACATATATATTTATATATTTATATATATTTATATGTATTTATATGTATTTATATGTATTTATGTATTTATATGTATTTATATTTATTTATAATTATTTATTTTTATTTATTTATATATATTTATTTTTATTTATTTATTTATTTATTTATTTATAGGAAGACTGTCTGATCTAAGAATCTCAGTCGTAACCGATAGGCTGGATAGATTATATCTCAAATCCAGGGACAGATTATACCTTTCAACACTTCACTCGTGAAAATCTATTACTTTACCTTATCTCCCACTGAGTTATGACCAGTTCTAGTTCTATCCAGACGGAACCATAATTGATCTTAAATTCCTATTTTTAAAAATACGACACTAACCAAGAACTGCTTACTCGGAGTAACCAAGAGGACATGCACACCATCAAAGCTAGCAGACACTGGAGTTGGGTTGGCTATGTCCTCAGAAGAGACCCCGTTGCCATCATAAGAACAGCTATGCTATGGACCCCAGTTGACCAAAGACCACTAGGCAGGGAACTGTGGAGACCGAGATGCAAAGAATGAACCAGAGCCGGGGCACTGCACGAAAGATGGCCATCGACCGAGCACAGTGGGAGCAGTTTGTTGCTGCCCTACAAGAAACCACCAGGCGTGATGACCACTGCTTTGACAGCCAGTGGCTATGGATCTAAGAAAAATAAGAAATAATCAGTGCAATGTCCTAAATTCTCATTTTTATCCACAAGAAACGTTAGATATTATTTACTTTGTTTATTTAATTATACAGTTGGAACCTCCCAAGTGCAAGAGATCAGGAGAACACTGCAAAAAAGCTCTTGAATGTTGCGATGAAAATGAACTATGTGTCCTCGAAACTAATGCAAAAAACTCAGGATACCATAGCAGCTTATATATATGCGAGAAGGCACTCGTTAAGTGGTATGTATCTTGTTATTACTATGCGAGCAAGTAATCTGACCCAAAAAAATGATGAAAATGAATTATTGTAGGCTCTCTCTGCTACACGCCCTGATGACAGAATTCTTTCTCCTACGTTATTTTGTTTCATTACTTTCCATTAAATTTCATCATTATTGAATCCTTGTAGTCAAACCCATTTTTAAAAAACACACACACACATTCACACTCACACACAACAGAATTTCTTCATTCTTTTTCTTCAGCGTTCAGTTTGTAATCATGCTACATCTGCAGGCCTGTCAAGTCGGCGCTTCTGCTGGAGCTCAGCACGCCCCTGGCCAGGCCACACGTCGCGGGTCATCTTGGGTTGGACAGGCCCGGAGAATGTGTTCTGGAGTGTGGATTCCAGTTCCACAACAGAATTTCTAATTAACAAATTATTTTTCGGAATCATTATTCAAGGGCGTTTTCACTTAGGCGACTAAAATCGGACGACATATCAATACCAATTCTGGCGAAAATAGGACGCATTTCGCGCTCAAATTTCTTTCAGCCTCCTAAAACTATTCATAGTAATCATTTCTTTCTTAACTACAGCATTTATTTGGGGTCGGAGTGAGTAAGAGGTATGGTGTCCGCATCCAATTGTAGAGGTACCGGGTTCGATTCCCAGTTGAGGGAATATAAGTTACGGAAATTTTTTTCAGAACCAGTGGCCTTAATGATGCCATACTCCCCCTGGTCTCCTGGGTAGTGAGATCGGATGGCTAACCTTCTCGGATAAGGGCGACAAAATAAGAGGTCCCATGTGTGCAAGTTCCAACGGGCTGATCACCCGTTTGCCAGTCACTTCGATTACGGAAACAACAGCAAATGGATTGATTTGCCGTTGCCCTAAAGACGCCAATAGGCGTGATGGGAAACAATGGCAAAGAAAACCTATCTGCTGTTGCCCTAAGACGCCACTAGGTGTAATGGCCACTGACTGCTTTGACGGTCGGTGGCTAAGGATGGAAGAAGAAGAAGAAGATGTGTGCAAGTTAAAAATCCTACGGCAGCTAGAAATCGTAAAGAGTAGGCTATAAGGCCGCTGCCCTGGCAAAATTTAAAAATCAGAAACCTACCCACCACAAAAAAAATATTTATAGAATGTGTGATTCCTATATACACACATTGGGATCCTCACCGGTGCTATGGAGTTCGTGCACTGTGCTGAGATCCTCCTTGAGTGATCTAAGGGAGGAGATCTGAGCACTGATGGAGTTGTCCGTGTGTAATGAAGAAAGTCCTAAAAACCAAAACAAACCTACAACAACAAATGTTGCGTTGTACAGATCCGTTTGACTACAACTTTTTTATGAACTCTATCTTTCTTCTTTGATCCTTAGCCAACGACCGTCAAAGCAGTCAGTGGCCATCACGCCTAGTGGCGTCTTGTAGGGCAACAACAAATTGATTCCACTTTGCTCGGTCGGTGGCCATCTTTCGTACAGTGCCCCAGCTCTGGTTCATTCTTTGCATCTCAGCCTCCACAGTCCTCCGCCAGGTTGTTTTTGGTCGGCCTCTCTTTCGTTTTCCTTCAGGGGTCCAAAGCATAGTTGTTCTTGTGATGGCATCGGGGTCTCTTCTGAGGACATGGCCAACCCAGCTCCAGATGAACTCTATAATGAGCTGTTATTATGTATAAATGAAAGATGGAGATATATATTCATACTATATAATTTAGAAAATATTTCGCAAAACTTGTATACGCGTATACCTCTTTAATGGATGTTCAATTTAGCTTTCACAGAACAATGCGCACCACTTCCGTATTTTCCCGACAATGAGCCGTGAAAACATCGAAAAACATGCGCGTTCTTTTAATCGGTGTTTAATTTAGTTTTCAAGGTGCAGTGCTCACCTTTTCCGAATTTTTCCGAATAGCAGGCTGGATTTGTTAATTGTTGGCTACAGACGTTTCACTTAACACGTTTTTATCTATGAGGGGTTACTGTTGCTTTCCAAACAATTAGCTTGTGTTAATTTGTTTTGCCATGTGGTGAAGTCCGACTTGGGAACAAGAGAAAGAGGACACCTTGGTGGACAGAGGAAGTCAAAGAGAAAATAAGAGGGAAGAAAATGGCATGGAAACAATACTTAGGAGCTAAAAACACAGCAGGACAAATAGAGAAATATAGAGAATATGTGATACTTAGAACAGAAGCAAAGAACAAGGTGCTAGCAGCAAAACAGAAGTCCTGGGAAGAATTTGGAGAAAAGCTAGAAAAGGATGCGCAAGAAAACCAGAAATTGTTCTATAAGACCCTAAAGAACACGAGGAAGAAAAAACAATGCCCTCTTAAATTTATAAAGGACAAGCAAGGCAAATTGCTTACTGCCCCGAAGGAAGTAATGGAAAGATGGAAAGAATATTTCTCAGAACTCCTCGATGGTGAGCAAGGTAGAGCATCAGAAATGATAACCACTAGTACAGAAGAGGATACAAATGGTGATGAAGATGACATAAAGATGGAAGAACTGAAGGCAGCACTGGAGAAAATCAAGATGGGCAAAGCAGCAGGGCATGATGGTATAACACCAGAAATGGTTAAGTACATGGGAGCATCAGGCGACCTATTACTCCAAAGGGTCCTACAGGCAGCGTGGTGCAACAAGGCCATACCAAAGGATTGGGAGATTGCCATCATAACACCGATTTTCAAAAAGGGTGACAATCGACAATGTGGAAACCATAGAGGCATATCCCTTCTCAGTGTCCCTGGTAAAATCTACTCTAGAATCCTAGAGCAGAGACTCCGATGCCTAGCTGAGCCACAATTGGATGAAGCCCAATGCGGATTCCGAGCAAACCAAAGTACTCAAGACCTAATCTTCACACTCAGGCAGCTGAGTGAAAAGGCCCTTGAGTATAAGAGTGAGATCCATCTTTGTTTCATAGATCTGGAAAAGGCATTTGACAGGGTCCCCTGGAGCAAACTTTGGGACTGTTTGGCAAGGAAGAACATTCCAGCACCTCTGATTCATGCTATACAGAGCTTCTACAAGTCTTGCAGAAATTATGTGAGGACAGCAAACTATAAGTCAGAAGAGTTCAGGACCACCACTGGTGTAAGACAAGGCGATATCCTGTCACCTTATCTTTTCATACTCCTCATGGACGATGTCATCAAGGCATGTAAGGAGAGAACAAGAAAGTATTCAGTGGGGTACTGGAAGATGAGACAGGTCTGTATTTCAGAGCTAGCATTTGCTGATGATGTTGTCCTGATTGCTAAATCAGAGACACATCTCCAATCCAACCTGCAAGTCTGGAAGGAAGAGCTGGAGAAGAGAGGGATGGTCATAAGCAGCTCTAAAACAAAATCCATGGTGATATCACGAGAAGAAAGAAAACATCAGATTAAGTTGGGAGAACAGGTCCTGGAGCAGGTCGACCACTTTAAATATTTCGGAGCTATTATAGACCGAAAGGGGGGCATCAAAGAAGAGTTGGTCACTCGAAAAGCAACGGCTGGGACACTTTTTTTCAGGCCATAAATCGAGGATTCCTCAGCAAGAAAGAGGTTGGTAAGAAAACGAAGATGGCTGTATACCGCTCCACCTATGTCCCAGTCTTGACATATGGATGCGAGTCATGGGCAATGACTACAACCCACAAAAGCCAGATCCAAACCTCAGAAATGAGGTATCTGAGGAAGGTGGTTGAAGTAACAAGAAGAGACATGGTACGCAACCAGACGATACGTCAAGGCTTTAAATCCCACCCACTGCAGACCCAAATAAAACAGTCCCAACTAAGATGGTTTGGCCATGTCTGCAGAATGGGAGAAGATCGGCGACCACGACAAGCATGGGAAACAAAGAGCCAGGGATCCAGACCTCCAGGACGACCCAGAGTCCGCTGGGAGGACAATATTAGACAATCTTTGAAGGACCGAGGACTAGAATGGAACCAGGCCAGGAAGAAAACAGCTGATAGAATAGTCTGGCGCTCTCTCTTCCAAACCTCTACACCCCACGGTAGAAGTTGAACGACTAAGTAAGTAAGTAAGGATTTGTTTTGCTTGAGTTATTTTGAATGTAATGGTATCACAAAGATGCTCTCTTAGCCAGTATATAAGGCAGCGGTGAAATTCAAATCTGACACACACACGACGAAGCTGACGCCTGCATGAGAGCTAGATCCTATTGAACGCATCGAAAGCCTCCACAGAGTGATATAAGATAGAAGAATACTGCCATTGTGAGCAATCAAACTTCTAGACAGCTGCAGTCGGCTTAGGCTTGTGAAACTGAGGGTTTTAATTAGTGCGTACCACGTAAAAAGGGTGGACTACTACTGCTAACTACTAGCCTCAGCATTTTGAATTGACCAGGAGTCGTAACCACTTCAAACTTGAGTGTAACTCGTGAACCAGTAGACCATCCCTGCTACCTGGTTTGTGACTTTGAGAACCAGGAGCTTACCCACGCGATACAAGATAAGTCCCGTAAGTGAGGGAATACCACCATACTCAAAATGTAAAAACTGTTTGGTTTTGTTTGGTTTTAAGAACTATCTTCATTGCACACGGACAACGCCATCAGTGCTCCGATCTCCTCCCTTAGACCACATAAGGAGGATCTCAGCGCAGTGCATGAACTCCGTAGCACCGTCGAAAATCCCAGTGTGTGTATGTAATGTATAGAGAATCACACATTCTATAAATATTTTTGTGCTGTGTAGGTTTCCTAATTTTTACATTTTGCCAGGGCAGCGGCCTTGTGGCCTACTCTTTACGATTTCCAACTGCCGTGGGAGTTTTAACGTGCGCAACTTGCACACAGGACCTCCTATTTTTCGCTCTTATCTGAGAAGGCTAGGCATCCGATCTCACTACCTGTCGTGTGATGAGTATTGGGCAACTACGACAGTAGTTTTCGCCAGGAATAGCCTATGAGATATTAGGTAGAAGGTCTCTAGAAATTGGCTCGTTAAGAAAGAATAAAGACCTATTCGAGATAAGGACAAGAAGAAGGGAATGCGAATGCTTTCCACTGGACAGTGTTTTCTAGTTAATTATGGAAAGAGTTCTGTTTCCCCACGACCTTAGCTTCTGCCCTTTGATTCCGTAACAGAAAAAGGCCCAAACTCATCTGAGTGTAGAAATTTTCCTATATGTAAATATTTAACACCGACAGCACGAGTGATACATTAACAAGCTAGATAATGATCAAACGATTATTGGGTTTATTAATAAATTATCTACACATATAGGGTTAATAATGGTTAGAACGTGATGATGGTAAAAGACGATTCACACAAAACACACAGATGAGATATTAATGTCCTTCACTGTTTGAGTATACCTCTTTAGCGTTGATCAACAGTTAATAGTTGTCGTATGAAAATGTCTGTTGTCTAATCTCCGGAGGGTACTGGCCAGATTGGATATCTTCACAAAATGTTCTTGATATGTAGACTCATTATCTTGAGTATGCAATCGTGATTCATAAAATATACTTTGGAGTCTGCTTCATAGAATGCGCTTAAGTTGCACTTGGTATAAATATGAGATTAAACTTTTGAGCTCTTTAGCTTGACTTCAGATAGTACACTTCCGATGGAACTGAACTTGATATGAGTAATCAACTGTGAGCTTTAGCTTGACTCCTGTAGTAAGCTTTCGAGTGATTTGAACTTGTTATAACTATGTATTGAACTTGTGCACATGTGATATATGTTGACGAAAAGTGCTGCGTCCACCGTTTTTATAGTGGGCGAGAAATATTCCTTTTTTACTGAGGAACGAAGAATGTCCTATGGCGAATTCTGCAAACCAATTGTCCGTTTTGATAACTTATTTCTTGTTAGACGTCAGACACGTAGCGTGTAGACTCAGACTTCTGATGGACTGAAGACACACAAAAGTCTTCGTAAGTTTTCACACTTAATATCACTTGGTGACTTTCATGTATTCTACTTCTCGTCTCTCGATCTCTATGAGTTCGATTCTTATGATGCTAAATATATTGTGCACGAGAGTGTGTGCGAATGGAAGACTATGATGATGATTCAACAAGCTAGATGAAGGTGACGTATGAACTATTAATTACTTCCTATCAGCCTATCATCTTAGAGGAAAATCTTCTGATTTTATTAATCATTTATGAGCAGAATTAATTGAAAAACTATCCTTCGCACATTTAGCAGTGAGGTTAAGATGAATAAAGAATAATAAAAAAAAGTATCTGTATAGGATCTACGTGGCCTCTCAGTCTTAGTCAGACCGCCCGGTGTTTGCTGATTGGTCGGCTAGAAAAACTCACCCGTCCTCTAACTGCCACAAATCTGACTGTCCCTTGTCTCTTGCATGTAAATGCCTGTCATCCTTCTCGAGTCCTTTTGTTGTGCCGGACTATTGTTTGTTTAACCAGCCTGAAAAGACTTCTTCACCTGGGGACGTCTCCCAAAATAATTAATATTTGTGTAATGATGCCGCTCAAGTGCTATTGTGCCAATGTGGTGACCCGTCGCTTGTATGGACAGCGGCCGAGCAATAAAGAGACTAATCTTTTGTGTCAGCCTCGTTCTCTTCGTAGTTAACAATAGCCCAAGGTGGTATGAAATTCCGTATCAAAGGAAATCGTTTATGACCAAGTAGGGGTGTCACAAGATTAGGATGAGACCAGGTGTGTTTAACAAGGTGGGGAAACTGATTCAAAAGACCACCGATGAAAGAACAAATTATGTTCTTTAGATACCGGATACGAGTAATCAAAAACGATGAAATAGCAAATGTGGGATGAAAGAGCACAATGTCTGAGAAAATAAAATAAGAAAGATGTAGGAAAAGATTTAGCGATAAGGCTTTGCGCTCGCTTATCATACTTCCTATGAGACCAGGAAGGAGTATGACGTAATTAGGACCACTGGTTCTGAAAAAAATGTTTCCATAAATTAAGCTATTAAATTATTTTCAATGTTTCAGTGTTTTAAAGTAATCTTAAAGTGGTAGGGATTACTTACGAGTTACATTCACATTCCCTAGGAGCATAGGATAGTTCCAGCGAGAGGGTGACTTACCTGCCAGTTCTCTACTTCAGTACATCTGAACTGTGAGGCTGACTTCCTGACTTTGTCCTGTGTCATTCCTTATTATAGTGCACAGTTCTCTTTTCGAGTCTGGGAAACACTAGCTCTAGCTGTCTCCAGTTGGTACTGTCATCTACATTTCAATCTCGCCATACTAGTAGTGAGCTGATGTGTGTCATCTATAGCTATAGCAAGATCGGATGTGCTCCTTGTTTTCCATACTCTGAAATAGAAGGTGGGCTTTTCATCTGGCTGGTTTATTAGAATTAGTTTATTCGCCATCATCTAATCTTCTACCTCTTCTCCTCTCTACACGTTTCACTTCGTATAACCCCAGAGATGTGGCTAAAGGGCTGTAGCAGTTTGTGATCATCATGTCTCTACTGGGCAGCAGTTATTGGACTGTTATGTATGGAAGTCCGTCGTCACCAGACTTGTTTATTTTCACTGTTAGGATTGAAGTTTTAACCAGTGTGAGGATTCCTCCCTTGGTTCTTTTTTTTGCCCTGTCTTAGCGGAAGGATTCGTAGCCACGCAATAGATCTAGAAGGTCGGGCACCACGGCAAGCATGGGGAAACTGAGAGCCAGGGATCCTGACCTCCAGGACGACTCAAAGTTCGCTGAGAGGACAACATTAGACAATCTTTGAAGGACCGAGGACTAGAATAGAACCAAGCCAGGAGGAAGACAGCCGATAGAATAGCATAGCGCTCTCTCTTACAAACCTCTACACCTCACGGCAGAAGAGGAACGACTAAGTAGTAGTAAATAGCAATGAATCCTTGGGTATCTGGTAGATGAGTTTCTTGAATGCAGATTATATCAATGTTATTTTTCTTGAGGGTTACTTGTAACTCTGGTTTCTTGTCCCTAATTCCTTCTACATTCCATTGAGGCACTGCATGATAATGGGATTGTTAGTCAAAAGCTATATTTTGTCTTCCCCCGACCAGTGGGTTAGAAAAAGTACCGGTTGCTTGGGTGGGCCCCTTTGAGGCTAGGGGCTGAGCCCTACTCTTCCCCAGTTGTGGCTAATAGGAGCAACGTCATGACAAAAGTAGAGATTGTCGCATGACGCCATATTGCAAAAGCGTGTGTGCCCTAATTTTTCCCAGTATCTGCGCCGTAGCTGACACACTCCATGTTCGGCAGGCTGGGTTGTTTTTGATGTTCTGGGTTGTTTTTGATGTTCTGGGTTGTTTTTTATGTTCTGGGTTGTTTTTTATGTTCTGGGTTGTTTTTTGATATTCTGGGTTGTTTCCAATAGCCTTTCCATCTCCCGGTGGCAGCTGCAAGGTAGCAGTTTGGTTTGTTTACCGAGGTTTACCTCCCCGTGGCTATAGTTTATAATGGCTCTTACTTGCTTGAAGCACCCGTTAATGGACATATGAGGAATTTCAGTGGGGGTAGCAGTGCCACCTGTTACCCACCCCGTCCCGCTGGGAAAACATCGCCGTTTGGCCCGCAGCTGCTTATTCGTCCAATAATAAACTGGGTTAGTTCACAGCTGACACACCATATCTGGAAGTCTTCCCACTATCCGCCAACTATGGATGCGCCTGGTTCCGGTCGGTCGCCCCTTTTCCCAGGAGCTGGGGGCTATCACCTCATGGGCGCATTCCCATAGTTATTTATGTCTACAGGGGGCTATTACTACTAATGCTGACTACAGAGGATCCGTGTTTGAGTACTTGAAAAAAGATTAACAATTTATAACTTGATCTTAATTATTAAAACAATTAGTACTCGTAATACCTGCTGCGAATAAGTCGTTCAAAGTATTTAAGAAAATAAGTAAAGATTAATATAGAAGTACTTACAAGATCCCCTCCCACGACTCTCCTCGATGCTGACTAAGGTGTTAGTGTGACTGACAGTGGTAATAAAAGTATCACAGTTATTGCACATACATGACTAAAATTATCGCAACAGTTCTTTGAGTATACAATTTTTAATTTAGGTTCCATTGTCATGTACACGTTTCCCCTGAATGTCTTCTTCAGTTATGGAGAGTGTTTAACTCGTTTTTATTCCACAGATACTTCCAAAATTCCCATTTTCGAAACTCTGCTAATACCCATAGGACCTTGTCTACACAATATTGTCTATAAATCTAATAATAAAAATTGCACAGGTTATCACTTGCCAATTTCCATCCAGCTTTCAAACCAATAGTTAATTCATTCACGTACTGGGAAGCCGACGTGACAGCTTCTTCTGCCTTTTCGCCTGTCCACTTTAGCATTAACGCCTCTAGTAGACCTAGCAAACCCTAGTTGAGTGGTGAGGCACTTCCTGGTAGGCAAAGAAGGCCGCTGGTAAATACATGTCCCACATGCCCGGTTTTTGAAGCGCCAGTTTTTGCAAGATGGACATGTGGGTGCGGTTGAAGCATTCCACCTGCCGTTCCCCTAAAGGTGATGTGGCGAGGTGTGAAAATACCTTGCCTGAAATAATTTGAATACTTTTTTCGGTTAGGTCACTCTTGTTGGGTTATAACTGAGATGCTCCTCCGGTGGTTGACTTGCCACTGTTGATTAAAATCCTCATTTTTGACAACACTGTCAAGTGACTGAGGTTTTGTCAATCAATGGAGTATGTCATGTAAACAATAAAATATATTGAAAGGCTGTTTACGTCATTCAAAAATCTTCTGAGTATCCTCATAATTATTTCCCTTTGTTCTTTAGTTCTGCCAAAGTTGTTTCTCGTTTCCCAAAAATGCACAATATATCGAACTCTTGTGCAAAAACAGCTATTAAATGCCCAGCCCTAAAAAGGACTGTAAGCTTTTATTGCTAGCCTGGTGTAGTCCTGAAAAGGACGAAATAGATGAGTCGATTCTGTTTAGGACGTAGGTTATATTTTTCGTGGAAGGCCAACTTTAGTTGAGGATACAAAGGCAAAAGTACAGACATTTAGATCTATGTTAATCATAACATGAATTTTAAATATCACATCAATTTACATGACACTAAGATATTCATAAGCTTAACGCGCTATATATTTATAGAGATACCCTCAGACACAATGTTTCTTTCAGGACAGTGGCTGGTATTTTATCACTAGCAAATCATCTCACAAGAGCAAGTCAGCTCGGCTTCTTCTCAGCTGTAGCTTGTGGCTTCCCTACAAGTGTGAGCTAGATGCGAATTCGGGAAGTACTGAAACCGTGTCTGTACGGGCTACATATACTGGTTTTCAGTCAGTCTGACTTGATTGAGCGTGTGTAAGATTGGATCTCCCTCTCTCAATTTGATACGTTTCTCCGTTTTGTAAGTTCTTGCATTGGATTGGTGTTATTTTGCCAAAATCGACTGTTTGTTTCCCGAAGTTGACTTCATAATCAGGCAACCAATGGTTTTGACTGAGAATGACGTTGTAACAGTCCGAGTAAAGTGAGTTTCACCATGATTTAGTCTTAATAGTTAAGTATCAAGTGAAAAGTTAATTTTCATGGTGTTCAATCACCGTAGCATTACTATTTACGGTAAAATCATAAAGATACGTAATTTTGACTGTTAAAGTTAAATGAGAATGATAATAGTCAAAATCTCAGAAACAATCGTTTACGGTGCAATTTCCAGAGTGCTTTTGCATGTCTGGCTACAATGGCCTACTTGAGGATGTATGCGCCAAAGCATAAGCTCCAGCAGTGGTCCTTTTTTATTCGTTTAGACTTCTGAGAGACACCTTCTCCCGGAACTGTACAAGACCTCTTATATATATATATATATATATATATACATATATATACATATATATACATATATATATATATATATATATATATATATATATATATATATATATATATATATATATATATATATATATATATATATATATATACGCTGGAGCTGGGTTGGCTATGTCCTCAGAAGAGACCCCGATGCCATCACAAGAACAGCTATGCTTTGGACCCCTGAAGGAAAACGAAAGAGAGGCCGACCAAATACAACCTGGCGGAGGCCTGTGGAGGCTGAGATGCAAAGAATGAACCAGAGTTGGGGCACTGTACGAAGGATGGCCGCCGTCCGAGCAAAGTGGAATCAATTTGATGTTGCCCTACAAGAGCCACTAGGCTTGATGGGCACTGACTGCTTTGACGGTCGGCGGCTAAGGATCAAAGAAGAAAGAAGATATATCTATATATATATATTTACATATATTTACATCTATCTATCTATCTATCTATCTATCTATCTATCTATCTATCTATCTATCTATCTATCTATCTATCTATCTATCTATCTATCTATCTATCTATCTATCTATCAGTCTATCTATCTATCTATCTATCAGTCTATCTATCTATCTATCTATCTATCTATCTATCTATCTATCTATCTATCTATCTATCTATCTATCTATATATCTGTCTATCTATCTATCTATCTATCCATTCATCCATCCATCCATCCATCCATCCATCTATCTGTATATCTAGCTATCTATTTATCTAATGATCTATCTATCTATCTATCTATCTATCTATCTATCTATCTATCTATCTATCTATCTATCTATCTATCTATCTATCTATCTATCTATCTATCTATCTATCTATCTATTTATCTATCTAATCTATATGCTGTGTTAGCACACATTGTGACATTACACTCTAAGCAACAAACCTGACTCGTTATTCACATCTAAAAGTAACTCAATAGACTCGACAACGTAAGTACGATATCCGACGTCTTTATATCACACATCTTCAGCACAACAGAAAAAACATCAGCAGACTGCCACTTTGGCCGTGAATCACAAAAATACTGCAATGCATCGTGTACATCATCGAAATCAATGCTCGAATGGGAAAATCTCACTTGATCTTTTTAGATCTCAACACTCACTATCTGCTTTCCATAATATACATCGCCATTATATATATATATATATATATATATATATATATATATATATATCTATATACACACACAATACGTTAAGCGTCCCATTTCTGCGAGGCCTTTAATTATATCTTAAAAATATTTATTGTGCAAAGTTAATTTCCAGATAACACTGCATGTAGATATGGTTTATACGGTGTTGAGCAGTTTATTTTTCTACTGCAAATAAAATAGCATTGAACTTTCTGCTCTTTGCCTACTCTGCAGGGAATATATAGGTCCTAAAAAATAGCAACAACGCTGCGGTACAAAAGACGCATCAGGTATTTTCCTTTTGTAAGCTGTTAAACTTCGTATTTAGAGTGCAAGTATGTGCTACTATCGACCTCGCCTGTCCTCAGTATACTCTGATTAAACAGCTTGACCATTTAGATTTTGCCGACGACCTGGCGTTTCTGGCCCGTAACTGTAAGCAGATGCATGACTAAATGAAAATATTTCGTGAGAGGTCTCAGAAAATTGGTCTGAACATAGGACATGAAAACCTCAAAGATATTGAGACGAAATGCAGGAAGAGATGACGCGATATTTTTGCTGGAATATAGAAGAAGTTGGATGAACCGATAGTAATATCAAAATAAGGATACATACGGCAAGAGAAACTTTCATTGCATTGGAAAAGATCTGAAAATCAAAAGAAATCATGTCCAACAAACAAATAAAAATTTTCAGCTCAAATGTCAAATCAGCATAATTGTATGACCCTAAAACTTCAAAAACACAAAAGCAACAACCAAGAAGTGAAATAATTTCAAATGTGGGTTCTATTTTAGAATAGTAGGATTGACTTGGTATGTCAAAGTCACTAAATGATGACCTAATGACAAGAGCAGACAGGTGCCAGTAGAACAATAGATGAGACGCAGGCGCTACCGATGGGTAGGACATATATTGAAGAAACGTGTCCACATCATTACCAAACAGTCTGTGTGAGAAAAGTAGGATATACCGAAAAACTCATGGAAAAGAGATCATGGGACAAACGTAAAAGTGATAAGGAAGACACAACAAGACCACGAGCTGATGGCTCGAGACAGAAAAACTTGGCTTAGTTTGTTGAAGGCCTTTGCTCCATGGGGCACCGAAAGGTAATTATTGAATAAACTACAGTACACAAGGGACTTGTGAGGCATTTTCCTATTCCACGATGTTTTGTTTCATAAGTAGAGTGTATTTGTTATCATCTGCCATGTCTATCATCAGTTATAATTGCAGTGGAAGTGATCACTATTCAGAGCAGCACACGTGATTTCCTTCAGCCCCATCATCAGCTTTCAGCTCCCCAAGGAGCATATGCCT
Source organism: Oreohelix idahoensis (assembly GCA_024509875.1). Classification (NCBI taxonomy): domain Eukaryota; kingdom Metazoa; phylum Mollusca; class Gastropoda; order Stylommatophora; family Oreohelicidae; genus Oreohelix; species Oreohelix idahoensis. The sequence goes on along the minus strand of JAMPIV010002725.1, from coordinate 27,616 downwards.
TCAACAAACTTATTCCAGGTCTTCCTAGCTCGTTCCATCAGCTCGAGGTCTTCCTAGCTCGTGCCATCAGCTCGAGGTCTTCCCATGTCTTCTGCATCCCCAACATTATGTTTCCAGTTGTCCTGGTCTTCCGATATTTTTCTTCCTCTAGACATTCCAAAACAAGGATTGCCTGGTAATTCTAACAAAACATTTTCTCAATGTGTATCCTACCCATCTCAATGTGTATCCTACCCATCTCAATGTGAATCCTATCCATCTCAATGTGTATCCTACTCATCTCAGTGTGTATCCTACCCATCTCAATGTGTATCCTATTGTAGTGAGATATCCGTGATACACTCGCCCAAATATAATTAGATTACTGCATTTTGAATTTTTCTTCAATACGCCAAGATAGATTTTCTACAGATCCCGCCACCATTTGCCCTACCCTGCTCATATTTTTCAAACGTCCAATTCTAGTGACGTAAGTTACCGTTTCTAACCCGCTACTATAAGAATTTGAAAATTGTCAAGGACGATAAAATCTAATGCAAAAATTGGACACTCCTTGAATTTTTTTTTAACTAACGTATTCTAAGAATCTATTATTAGTTACAACATGCGACAGTGTCGTTAGACGTCGTTGTTCAGAACGTCGCATTTTCAAAAACGCCAACGAGAGGCATGAGATTTGAAACTATTAACGCCACGCGATGGTACCCACCCCCTTACTACAGGCTTTTTGGTCACTCCGTCCTAATTTTTAAATATAACATAAAAGCATTTTGGCAGACGGCAAACACGTGTTTCTTTCAAAAAAAGACGGGAGATATAGAGAGAAGAGGGGGTTAGTATGGAAAAGTCTACAACCACTTAGATATTTGCAAACTGAAACTAAGGAACACACGAGGGCAGGGGAGCGAATGGGACTAAAGAAAGACAGAAAACGTAAATAATGTAATGCATTCTATAAAAGGATGAATAAAAAGGAAAAGACAGAATGGAATTAAAAGCAATAATGTTGTTTATTCAATACTATACTATTTCCCATGAAAACGTATCTAGACTTATAAATAAAGAGAAAAGTACAAAGATGAAAACTTAGAGAAAGACGTAGATGAAAATATACTGGATAGATAAAGGACATTAGCCTGATTAAAAATCACTTTTCATCTTTTAGATAGCTTCAAAAGTGACTGAGTTATCGCATAAAATAAAATTGACAAAACATACAGACGATCACACTGATGTCCCAGCTCAATTTAAAAGTAACATTTTTCTAGTCGTTGCTTGGAAACAAGTCACATTGACTTGCCTCTTTTTGATAAACACTACTAGGAGGAAGGGAGAGGGATAACTGTGATGTTTTGCCCCTCCTAAAGCGACTGACGAACTTATTTGAAAAGCGTAAATAAAGGTTGGGATTTTCAAAATAAATGTCAAATCGCTGTAGTTTAATGTTAGAATAGACATAGAGGGAAATAAAACCACCGCAGCTACTATGCAGGGTACCACTTGAGAGAGATTTTCATACACGGAAGGTTCAGAGCAGTTAATAAGCAAATTGCCTTTCCATCTGAAGCAGTTGCTGTCTAAAAGTGACCATTGACAGCCTGTTAAACCTTAACAAAGTGTGTGATTATTTCATTGATTGCGGTAAGATGTATAACCTTTTTTAATACATTATTTGATGTAGAGGCCAACCCAGATAGAGCGCCATAACATTGTGTGTGTACGACATTTTGCCTTTGTGGAAGATTGCGACATACTCGGAGCAGAGGCATGTCTAAGAAGACTTAGGAAGCAAATCAAACTAAATTTGAGTTGAATATTGTCATACATATTTTGACTATAAGATCAGGAAGTCACTTGCAGGCCTATTGGTATATTAACCTTAGAGAAAAGAAAAGATTGTATTTCAGCTGAAGAAGATGATGTATATTGACAGGGGCGTTGAGACTAGGTGGAAAAGAAGATACCCACTATTTATGAAGAAGTCACAATAAAGTTAAAGACTGTAGCTAATTTAGTTAGCTATTGTATCTGATCACAATACTTGTTTAATGATGTTAAATTGGTAGTGGTGGAGACCATTAACTAGGGACTTAGGAAGGCCTGTTCCTCTTGTTTCAGGGTTACATCGCCCAGTTTCAAGTTGGTCAGAAGTCGGAGCTGCAGAAGTTGAGGCAACCTACCGGTTGTTTCTTTATCAAATCATACAAGTATTCGCAGTTTCCAGAATACACTGCAGCGGAGAAGTATGCAGTGTTATCGATCCAGTCATCCAGGGTCTACAAGGATTCTAAGATAAGCCTATATCTATCAGGCTTATGCAGACTCAAATGAATTTAATCTCCACCTTATTCAGTAACAGTTTGTGAAATGATGTGAAAACCAGTTTTTCCCCAATATTGACTCTTCGTATAACAGGGGGTTTTCCACCAGGGAATAACAGTTTAGAAACTTTAACATATTAAAATATATTGGACAGATGTCCTTCTTGTGTATTTAATTTGATAAAACCATATTTTCATTTTAAGTTAAACATTCCTGTCCTAAAAAATTTGAGGGACAGGAAATTAAATTGTATATACATATATATCATAACTTTAACCCCAGTCTTGTTTATTTAATTTTAGTAATTTACATGTGTATTTGTTTAAAGCAATAATCACAACAGTTCCATTACCCTAGACACCAAGCCATATAAATTAACATCACAAACACTAGTTACCCAAAATAAATCGCAGAGTGAGATCATAGGGTGGTAGCAGTCAGGTACCCTGAGAACATCAACTTCAACTATTAGACTCAGGGACTTGTATAGCTGACCTCACTCTGTAGACACATTCTGAATACTTTTTCTTTAACATCAAAACCCACCACACCTATCCAATCTCAATGCGTATTTTACCCATCACAATGTGTATCCTACCCATCTCCCGTGTCTTCTCATCTCTTGTTTCACTGACATTTGTGTGATTCCTGTCATCTTTTCTACATTAGTGATCGTGTTATACCACTTCAACCCTTCTATTCCAGCAGCAGCTCGCTAGTCATTGCTACGGTTTTTCAGACATTTATTTTCAATATTTTTAAATTTATAATAGAACAATTATCTCCTATCAGAGGCACATCTCCAATCCAACCTGCAAGTCTGGAAGGAAGAGCTGGAGAAGAGAGGGATGGTCATAAGCAGCTCTAAAACAAAATCCATGGTGATATCACGAGAAGAAAGAAGACATCAGATTAAGCTGGGAGAACAGGTCCTGGAGCAAGTCGACCACTTTAAATATTTCGGAGCTATTATAGACCGAAAGGGAGGCATCAAAGAAGAGTTGACCACTCGAAAAGCAGCGGCTGGAAGACTTTTTCAGGCCATAAATTGAGGATTCCTCAGCAAGAGAGGTTAGTAAGAAAACGAAGATGGATGTATACCGCTCCACCTATGTCCCAGTCTTGACATATGGATGCGAGTCATGGGCAATGACTACAACCCACAAAAGCCATATCCAAACCTCAGAAATGAGGTATCGGAGGAAGGTGGTTGAAGTAACAAGAAGAGACATGGTACGCAACCAGACGATACGTCAAGGCCTAAAATCCCACCACCTGCAGACCCAAGTAGAACAGTCCCAACTAACATGGTTTGGCCATGTCTGCAGAATGGGAGAAGATCGGCTACCACGAAAAGCATGGGAAACAAAGAGCCAGGGATCCAGACCCCCAGGACGACCGAGAGTCCGCTGGGAGGACAACATTAGACGATCTTTGAAGGACCGAGGACTAGAATGGAACCAGGCCAGAAGGAAGACTGCCGATAGGATAGTCTGGCGCTCTCTCTTCCAAACCTCTACACCTCACGGTAGAAGGGGAACGACTAAGTAAGTGAGTACCATTATCTCCATCTGAACTATCAACTTTTCCGGTTTGTTCACTCAAGAACGTTAAATATGTAAATAAATAAACTTATTACTAAGTCACAAGTTAAGATGATCGGACTTTTAATAAATGCATACTCCGTTTTGCTGTGTAATAAATGCTCAAATCTCTAATATACGCATAATATATTGCAGGAAAAACTAATCCTGTTATTGTATTTCTCCTTAGGGGGACTGCATGTGAATAGCATGGATGTTAAGGGGTTCCGCGACATACAAAAAGCTGGGAACCACTTCCTTAAAGAACCTCAAAACAGCAATAACGGAGGAGTTTGAAAGAACTGACCACGATTTATGTCAAAGAGTGTGTGACCATCTTCGAGTTAGGCTGAGTGTATGTAGGAACGTGCTTGAACGCCATTTTGAATGATAAAGAACTTTACAGTCTTTAATAAATAGTATTAGCATTATTCCGTTGTTACAGTGCATTAAATTTACGAATCCAATTACGCATTAAACTCCCATGTTTAAAGCAAAAAGATCAGGGACTTATGGCTGACCATGTAGTATTGTCATTTAAAGTATTCTACATAGTAACACTGTGTTTCACGGAACACAACAAGTTATATTGGTTGAAAATTAGACATTAATTGTATTTTTTCCCCTTTTATCATTGTAGTTGTCCATTTAAAAAAAAAACCCCAATACTAACTCTAACTCTTTCTTCAAACTGTCAAATGGACCCCTTTGTGAGAACATTGTTGTACCATCAGCTACCATCATAATACGCATGGAACAAGAAGCAATGGAGTCGATGAAAAAGAGGTAGAAGTTCATCGTGACATAGGATTTGACACTGCTACAGGGAGAGTTTACACTGCACATCCCAGTCAACATGAGTGCTTTCTTTTTAAGGCTGCTCCTTCATGAAGTTAGAGGTGCCACTTCATTGGACGCTCTTCGGACTGTAGACAATTGTGCCACTTACAGAGAGGCTTGCTTTAAACGAGGATTGTTAGAAGATGACACCCAGTGTGATACGACTTTGTCAGAGGCTTCATTATCACACACAGCAAGAAGCCTTAGATGTCTTTTTGCCATTCTACTTAGAACCTGTAAAGTTGGTGACCCACTAGCACTTTGGTTGAAATACAGAGATGTTCTTACAGAAGTTTTTAAACATCAAGCCCAGTTAAGATACAATCAAATGGAAATTGGATACAGCGATGCAATTTGCAAGACATCTTTAATTGCCATAGAAGACACGGTTATTAATATGGAAGAGGAGGAACTGCATACCCTTGGTCTCCTTCAGACTTACCAAACTGAAGTAAATAACGTAACCGCTGAACTATTAAGGCAGACTTCCTATGAAATTGATGCTCTAGCCAGGTACATAATTGAAAACGAACCGAAGTTGTTGCCAGACCAAAATCATGCCTATTCCATTATCATTGATCGAGTTCACAATCATAAAGGAGGAATATTCTTTCTTGATGCTCTTGGATGAAAAGGTAAAACCTTTGACACAAACCTTTTATTTGTCAAAGTGCATCAACAGAAAATAATATCTTTAGTTATTGCTTCCTCGGGCAGTGCTGCTACTATACTTCCTAGAGGTCGTACAGCTTATTCCACCTTTAAACTTCCATTGAACCTAGCCACCAATGATTCTCCTGTTTGTAACATTAGCAAGACTTCTGGGATAGCTCAAGTTCTTAAAAAGTGTCACCTGAAAGTTTGGGAACATTGCAAGACATATTGAATTGTAAATCTCCAATGGGTGGAGTGAATGTTGTTATGTCTGTTGACTTTCGGCAAACTCTACCAGTCATTCCCAAAGAAACAAAAGCTGATGAGATCCAAGCTTGCCTTAAGTCTTCTTCTTTATAGTGCCGTATCCACACAATGAACCTTTCTACTAACATGAAAGCACATCTCTATGGAGATCAGTTATCTGGCCAGTAAGAGACTACAATTTCCTATTCGGCTGAGTTTTGCCATGTCAATTAACAAGTCTCAAGGACAAAAATTTACCATTGCTGGCTTACAATTGGAGGAGTCTTGCTTTTCCCATGGACAACTGTATTTTCAAGAGTCAAAATAATCTTTTAATTTACACCCCAACTGGAAAAACGCGCAACATTGTGTATACGGGGGTGTTCAGTAACAATACTATTCATTAATTGTGAATATGTACCTTTGAGGTATCTCGCAAGTGTATATAACAGCAACAGCTGCAAATCACCTTGAACGAAAGATAACAAATGTACTAAACGGTACTCCACATCACTTCTTAAGGACACAGCTAATTAATCAAGTCTTATCATTTTTTTAACAGACGAAAGACGCTATTAATAGTTTAGTTACATTTTTTTGTACTCAGGCAACGCCGGGTATATCTGCTAGTCTTGTAAGATGTCTTGTTTCTCGCTGTTAAAAAAGGTAAAGGTTGTCTCATAGCAGATACTGCCGCAGGGGTGTGAAGTGTTAAACCTTTAGCACGCTGCATTCTTTGGCGAAAATTTTCGCCTGCAGCTGCATTCTTTTTCACAGCGTCCCGTTTCTATAGTGGGTGACCCTTAATGTCTATAGTTTTTGTGTTTCTTGGTCAATTGCTATCATTTTTGGAATTTATATAAATAAATGAATGGTGAATCTGATGATATAAAATTTGTTTGTGTACATGTTAGATGTGATAGGAAGAGAGGAAAGGAAAGATGAAAAAAACGAGAAAAAAAAATTTAAAATAATAAAAAAATTTTTTTTTTTAATTTTAAAATTAAAAACAAAATTTAAAAAAATAACCAGCAAACGAAGGGTCCATATCCCTTGCATCTCAATGAAAGTCATTTGACCAATAGACCAATACAAATCAAATGACGATCTTTTCGTTACACCCATCATCAGTAGCAAAGGAATAAACGCTCTCGTCAGCAGTGACATTCGGCCGTTAATCCTAAATCTTTCCAATAAATCCTAATCCTAACCCCTAACATTTTACATACTAGAAAAGCCATTCTACTTTCGTTTCCATCTCAGCCATCAAACATATTCTGAGAACCGATATCAGCGCATATAAAGACAAAAATCTCATCCCCACCGCATGGCGTCAGAATCCAATAAAATTAGAACGAAAAATGGCCGCGTGTTCGATGCCGATTCATTTCGATTAAAAAAATTCACAGAAAATAAACGCGGATGCACCCATTACTAAAGGAGATCGGAAACGGAAGCTAAACCTCTTTCACAGAAGAGTCAATTTTTGCATCCGGGGTTCAGATCACGTGTACACACATTATAAATCAGTTTCCCGATGACAGCCGCAAGGCGAAACATATCGCCTCCAGCTGGCAGAACATAGGTTACCTTCGGCGATATGTCTCGCCGGAAGCGTGCTAAAGGTACTTACATGGTCAAGCATCGAGAGTTGTGTGACCACTTCCTTTCCTCGCTGCCTTTTCCTTCCAAAACTCAAGAAGCAGAGTGTTGCGTGCATATTTTGACGCACATATTACAAAAATCGATATGGCTATTTAATATGGAAAAAATATAGACATTCATTCATTTGTGTATGAAAATGCTGTCTATGGTAAAAGCGAGAGAATCCATGTTTGATTCACACTTTTGATTATAGGAGTAATCGTTCTTGATATTGATCCGGCGCATGGATTGCTCTTACGTTTCTACTTATTTTTTAGGGCCAGAAAATATATTAATTTGCTTATTATGTTTATGGCCTGAATTCATATGTATTACATATTATTAGTACAAGTAGAATCAGTCCTATATTGTATATTTTGGATGGGTAGGCGGGACTAGATTCTTATTATTCCGGTCTAGCGGAAGTATGAGTTGTCTTGACAAGTCGTGATGAGTTCCGATGTACCGTGATAATGGCGGGTACGCATTTTTTCAAAGGGGCTGGTAGATTCTTAAGGAAATATAATTCAGGAAGTGGTTTTCTTCTAAAGGAGATGGTATCTCTACTATAGTTTATGTTAGAGACTCTCCTAAGGTACGGTACAATGTATAATTCGGACTCCATGTACTGCCAGACCCTATTTTGATGATCTCATGTCGATTCGACCTAGATGGAACATTGTGCTTCGTATCGCTAGGGTCGTGTTTTGTATCGACAAAGATGACAGACTTTCCTACAGCGGTTATGGCTACGTGAATTAACCTGATCACCGTAGAGCTGTATGGAAACATTTATGAAATCATTTATATACCCATTATAAATTAACTCTGGCTTATATTCTCCTTCCTATGAATGAGTGAACGACAACTCAGGGAGGCGGCCATGTTAGATTTCGGTCATCATATGTTTTGATCACTGCCAAGAGAACAGATTATTTATCCTATTATCGGACAGTGACAGGGAGATCTCAATCTTGCTAGAAACCCCCTCTTTCGTGGTTTCATAATATATGCTACAAACTATGGACGTCAAGTAACTTTAGTTATTTACCGATCTGCCTTCACTGACGCGTTTAGTCAGATAGGGGGATGCGGCCATAATATATCATGACATTGAACTTTTGATGTACTGCCCATTATTTCTGAATGTGTCATGACTTCAGATCTGCTATGTATACCTACAAATTGATATGTCAACATACCATGATGTACTCGTATGTCCCAGTGTGTACGTCTGAATAAATTGAGTAAACAAAGATTCCAGCAGTCTGCATTGGTGCCTTGTAGACACATGTGTATGAGTGGTTATATTGGTCAGCACACGAACAGTACACCATTCGCGGTAATCACACTCTACACTTCTACTTCATACATACACCATCCTGCGTCGGTTGGAGTGACCAAGTTTAGGGCCTGCTTCCCCTGGAGCCTTTGCCTTCCCTAACTCAGGACTAGGGTGAGTTACCCATTTACAGCTGGGTAGACTGGGGGCATGCCTGATCTCAACAACACACCACTCTTCCTTACAGAGCATACAGACTGACACTTTACAGAGTGGAAAGAAGAAAAGAAACTTTACAGTGGCGAGCCAGATTCCTGGGTCCAGCTTACGCAGTTTTGTGTTGAGAATCACAGTTTACAGCTGAAAGAACATTTGTTTGAACACATCAACACCAGTAGGACAGCTATACAGTCGATGTCAGCTTGACCTGTATTACCGATAGGATGCTGTATCTAGGTCAGCGCTTGTTGACAGTTTTTCGCTGTACAGACAGTATTACACAGGACAGTGGTATCAAGTGTAGAAAATATCTGGAGCAGTATTGTTGACATTTCTCAACGTACAGAAGAATCACAGTGTTGTTGAACATAAAGTGCATAGTTCATCGTTGGATCTTCATATGCTCAAAAGAGAAAAAATTGACAGTGTAATAGTTTAGAATTAAATCTATTACTCAATAAAGTGGCAAGTTATTAGAATTAAAATAAACTGTGCCTGCTTTACAACACTATACCTGCAACACATTCCATTCATGACATAAATTATATTGTATGCTATATGCTATTTATGCTTACATGTTATTTGTTTATATGTGTAGGTGTTTATATGTTGCGGGCCTGGATGGGAGGTGACTAGAACAGGAAATACCGAATGATATTGGTCTTGTTCTGGCGTTCGATAGGGAGCAATTTCTTAATTGAAATTTGCATGCAACATAGTTTGCAAATATTTGGTTAGTTGTGACGACTGTTTCATATTTGTATTTGTAACATTTTTTCTGTTCTTTATTTTTGTTTTTTGATTTGTTTGTATAATTGTAGGTCTCATCTTTCCTTTCATTTCAGTTTTTTACACCCTTATGTTTATACACTGTGGCGTTATTTGTCTTGTCATTTTATTATTGCAGTTATCATCACGGTTTCTGTGATCATTTTTTTCATTTCTCCTATTTAATTTAATTTGATCTCTGCAAATGTGTTCATATTGTCTTTTCTTGTTTGTCCTTTGTAATGTCTTTAGTTGACATATGACGTATAGTGGTATACACTGATAGTATAGTACAGATCAGTACTTTATGATTGTTATTGTTATAAAACAAAATGTACAAGACCTTTGTAAGGCTTGTCTCCCAAAGTGATTGGTAAAGGGAAATATTTTTTCCACAGGTACCCAAGTGATCTTTGATTACATTGAGATATACAAGACCTTTGTAAGGCTTGTCTCCCACAGTATTTGAGATACAGTTATTGTGTCCATAGGTACTCAAGTTATCATTGGTTATTATAAACCATACAAGTTTGGACTAAGACTAAGTCTATGGTATAGACTTGTCTCTCATTAACGTGAAAGAGGGTAATTTATTTACTTTTTCAGGTTTCTGATTTAAGAAGACAATATGTCTACATTAGATTATTTCATTGCACAAGGAAAATCTCTTGATAAGACTGGAAAAGACTTAGAACAATGGGCTGTTGCTCAATATGACAAAGCATTAGCTGCAGAAGAGAAAAAAAATTGCTGCTGCTGTTGAAGAAAGAAAAGCTGCTGCTGAGGAAAAAAAAAGCTGCGGCTGAGGAGAGAAAACTTCAAATAAGAAAAAAAAAAAGCTGCTGCAGAAGAAAGGAAAGCTCTAGCTGAAGAAAAAAGATTAGAAAAAGAAGCTGATACTGCTGCTGAACTTAAGAAATTGCAGATGCAAGTGGAGGAAAGGAGATTTGAGGCAGAACAGAAGAAATTAGAAGCTGATGCAGAGCAGAAAAAATTAGAAGTTGCTGCTGCTGCAGAACAGAAAAAATTAGAAGTTGCTGCAGAACAGAAAAAAATTAGAAGTTGCTGCTGCTGCAGAACAGAAAAAATTAGAAGTTGCTGCTGCTGCAGAACAGAAAAAATTAGAAGCTGCTGCTGCTGCAGAACAGAAAAGATTAGATAGAGAAGCTGAAGAGAGAAAAGCAATAAGAGAACATGAGTTTGAATTAGAGAAATTAAAATTGACATGTATGAGTAATGTTAATCAGGCATCTGGTGGTAATGGTAAACCCTTTGTGTACAAGGTCAAGGTACCAGCGTTTAACCCTACCAGTGATGACATAACATTTTGGCTTTCTAGATTTGAACGGGCTTGTCGATCTCATAATGTTGACAAATCACAGTATGTGAATCAGTTGTCTGAAAATCTAAAAGGGGAGTCCCCTAAGTAAGCTATATTTTGTTGAAGAGGCCGACAAAGATAATTATGATGCTGTTAGGGCAGCTTTGATAAAGAGATATCAGCTGTCTGAGGAAGGTTACCGTCTTTGTTTAAAACAATGAGACCTGAGGTAGGTGTAGAATTCTCAGATTTCATCTCAAAAGCACGAATTACACTTTCACGATGGATTGAATTATCCAAAACAGAGAAAACATTTGATGGTCTTACGGATTTATTGCTAAGAGACAAGGTCATGTCTTCTGTAAATAAATCCGTAAGACCTGGTACAATAAAGCAAATGGAAGAATATTGTGACCAGTATGCCACGGCACACCCTGACATGATTCTTAGTAACTCTAACATTAAAGAGAGTATGCCAGTTGCTTCGGCAACAGAATATAATCAGAATTACTCACATAAATTCCAAGGAGCTAAAAATAAATTTGATAAAAAGGTTAATTGGAATAAGTATCAAAACCAAGATAACCACTCAAATCAGGGTTCTTCTTCGAAGAACTGGAATCGGGCTGATAGTCCTCGACACGCGAGGGGTACCCATAATGTTAGAAATTCTCGGAAAGGGAGTAGCTATAGGAACTACCCAAGTGCTTCATGGAGACAACAGAAACAATATTACAGGTGTCATGAAATATTCTAATCCACATATATAAATTATTAGGTAAATATGAAGCCTAACAAATAAAATTAATAAAGAGAAGAGCAATGGTAAAATGACAGTGCTGTCCCAAAGAATGTACTCGAAATCCCCCTTGTTTTCTGCTTCGTCTGCAAATTGTAACGCTTTCACGTTGATAGTAAAGCTTACTGTATTATTACCCGCCTTCTTCAATGAAACGTGTGCTGTATTTCTTGGAAAAGCATTGAGACGTACTGCGTAATGACCTAAATTAACCCTAACATTAATTATACTGCGTTACCAAAACGAACGAACAGATGGACTAAAGGGATAAAAAGAGAAGGGAGAGGCAGAAAGCCGAACACTAAACCCGCTTCGCGCGATACACAATTACTACCATCACGCGTGTAAGTCTACATGCACTAATTTTTTTTCAGACGGACAGTGATAAAATACACTACCCTTTCCCAGAGTTAGGTTTATAAATCATAACAGACTCTTATTAGAAAAGACAACATTATATGGGTTTACGTTTGAACACATAACAGTACCCAGACAGCACATCTTCTAAACAGGAGATAGAAGAAATTGCATATTTTGAACGCAGCCACGTAGCTCCTTTAAATTAGTATTTTTGGGTTCCTTAGGGTTTGCTGACAAATAATATGTAAAACGTTACGCAAATAGTCCAGGAATTAATAAATTATACCCAAAATAAAATATTGGGGGTGCCTGACAGCATAAAATCATTTCTGCTCATAAAATTTTTTTTTATAACGTGTTTGAAAAAAACCTTACGTTACATAAATAGCCTACCATGTAAACTCCAAATTGATTGGAGCGCAACAAATGAAAGCCTAACCACGATTGGTCGGGCTATAAATACTATCTTGGTTGTTGGGGGAGACGGGAAAAGATAACATTTTTTTCAAACACTTGTCGAAACGTGGCTCATTGGCCAGTCTCGCTGATATACACACTTGGGAGCGTTAGTTCGAGACCACTAATTCAAATAAGCTTGATAAAGCGACAGTACGTTGAAGCCAGCTCACATTTTTGCTAAAATAAAAGCCTGGAACATAGGCAGAGAACGGAATTCAGAATTCATTGCTAATCAACGTATCTGTGTTTATTTCCATGAAATTGTGGGACAGTGGTCTTGATGGTGGTGAGCAGCATCTGGTCAGAGATTTGCTGAATCCAGAGTCGGACAGCATACTCCTTGGTCTTTTTAGCTATCAGTGAGGTGTCTCCTGAGCCCAGAGGAGAATTCGAGCAGAGGAGTCCTTTCCTGCCGCCATCACTAAAGATAAGCAGAGTTGGCCAGCTGAGCTCAACATTATGTCCCCTCATCTAGAAATAACTTTATAAAAATACCATTCAGAGGGGAATTTACTTGTCTTAAAATCAGGAACTGTGAACATCTCCAATACTGATCCCTAAAGACAAACTATTGAAGTCATGATGACAAATACCAACAGAGCTTGAACAAAACAAAACCAGTATTACCTCATTTTACTACTACACAACTGACACACATAGAACATTTGTAATAATATATGTCACTACAATATTCATATTAAATACATTCTGTACATAACTTGTAATTTAAATTGATTGTGATTCCTGATTCCCTTGTAGTTGAATCAGGACACATATTCATTCATGCCAGTAATGAATACATATTGTTATTTGAAAGTTTATCAGTGACTCCTTTAAGATATTCTCATAGAGTGTTATATGTATGTGAGTGTCACAGTGTTGTCAAGAGTAGTGGATTACATTAAATTGTTTATCTGTCTGTTGTTGTGACTTACACTTCTTCATACACATACACTAGACACATAACGTAGCATCACACTATTCCAGAATAATTCTGACTGAGATAAAGAGATATGTGGTAGCAAGTAAGGTTATCTATAATACACTACTTTTAATAGATATAGATACCTTCACAGCTGATCTCAGTCAGTACACTAAGTCCCCTATAAATATTTATAACATCCCACTTCACCACATATATTGGGGTCTCGCTCTTGGGATTTTGAATCTTTAACTATTAAAAATATTGGGGGTAATTCACTTCAGGGAATATAAGAATTAAAAGGTATCCTTGGGTGGAATTAAATAAGGTTGAGCTCACGGTGCCTGTGTTGTCCATTAGAGATTGAATTGTTGGTTAGACATTGTATAAATTTACATAATAGACAATGGCGGACCTGGCCAAATTTCGATCTGCTGCGGTTCAGACTGCAAAAGAGTTAGGATTAGATGGGCAAGTTATGGTTGCCTATGTCACAACGGAATGTGACAAATTTATTGAACGCGAAGAAAGAAGATTAGAAAAAGAGGCCGAAAGAAAGTTAGAGGCTGAGACTAAGAGGTTGCAAGCTGAGGCTGAGACTAAGAGGTTGCAGATTGAGGCTGAGGCTAAGAAATTGGAGGCAGAAAGAGAAGACAAACGATTGGCTGCAGAAAGGGAAGAGAAGAAATTAGCTGCAGAAAGAGAAGAGAAGAGATTAGCTGCAGAGAGGGAAGCAGAAAAGGAGGAGAAGAGATTACAAAGGGAACATGAGTTACGACTAAGGGAGTTTGAGTTTCAAGGCCATGCTCCTGAAAATGGTGCCAGTCCTTTTGCCTCTGATGCTACGGTTACTCAAGGAGCCTCAATCTCAGCTATGAATTTTCATTTAGATCATTTTGTTGAGAAAGACGATGATATTGAGAGCTATATAAATAGGTACGAACTATTAGCTACCACGTATGGGTTGGAGAGAGAAAGGTGGAGCTTAAAGTTATCTCAGGGACTTCGTGGGGCAGCTTATGAAGTTTTTGCAAAAATGAGCAGAGGTGATCAGGAAAATTATGACATGCTAAAGCAGGCTCTTTTGTTAAGGTATGAAAAGAATGCAGAGTTTTACAGGAAAAAAATTTAGGAATGCTAAACTACTGTCAGGTGAAACCTATCACCAGTTCTCTGCACGAATAGAGACATACTTGGAGAAATGGACTTCTCTGGGGAAAACCCAAGATCTTAAGGAAATGGTCCTTATAGAGCAACTAAGAGAGTCCATGGCTCCAGACCTGAGAAAGTTTCTCATGGAACAAGGTGCAGAGAGGCTGGGTGAGTTGCTAAATGTTGCTGAAAGGTATCAAGCAGCTCAAGCAGAGGTAACAGGTAATAAAAAGAAACAGGTGGACAACTTTAGGGCACCACAGAACTTTAATAAATTTGATCCTAAGGATCAAAATAAAGGTAAGCACCAATTTGATAGGCCACGGTATGACAATAAAAATAAATTCCCACAATTCGATGAAAGGAAATATGATGAAAGAAAATCTTTCAACCAAGGAAAAAGGTGGTGTAAAAATTGTAAGATGAACAATCATGACACTGACCATTGTAGAAGGAAACCTCCTCATTTTGCTGCTATGACATCGGGGAAAAAGGAAAAGAAGGGCAAACCTGAAGAATTACAGGAACCATACCACCCCCCAGTGTGTGAAGATGTCATTTGTAATGGTGTCACTATAAGATGTTTATATGATACCGGTTTAGATTACGATTCCGTTGTGAGTTCTCACCTGGTGCAGGCCGATCAATACACCACAGAAACAGTGGAGATTCAAACTGCAACCAAGGATGTAGCTACCATGACACTTCCCGTCGCCCGAATAAAAGTGAAAACGCGATATGTGGAAGGAATCATAAAAGCAGCAGTGATAAATGAGCCAATCTACCCTCTAATATTGGGGTGTAGATATGTCTTCTTGGGGAATCCCAAGAGACCTGTGATATTGGCAACAGTGCAGACCAGATCACAGACAAAGAAGGAGGAGGATAATCCCATAAATACTCACCCAGATGAGATGAGGAAGGCACAGGCTGAGGACAAAACACTCAAGCCATGTTTCAAGAAGTTGCCCAAATCTCATACACCTCCAGGCAAGGGAGAGTTTTATATGAAGAACAAATTGATATATAGGAAGGCTGGATCTGAATCCAATGGTCACGGACAGCTGGTCCTTCCCACTTCATATAGGACTAAAGTGTTGGAACTAGGACATGCGATTCCCTTCAGTGGTCATATGGGAATCAGCGCAACAGGACAGCGAATAGCTTGTCACTATTTCTGGCCAGGAATAACTGAAGATATCAAACGATATGTAAAATCCTGTCCAGAGTGCCAACGAGTAGCACCTAAACATTGGACTGCACCAGCAACTCTGGGGGAAATGCCCATAGTGGGAACACCCTTTGAGAGAGTTGCCGTGGATCTTGTGGGACCTCTCACCCGAACCAAGAGAAGGAACAGCTACATTCTGACTCTGGTGGACACTTGTTCTATGTGGGGAGAGGCAGTAGCCCTGTCATCGATTGATTCTAAACATGTGGCAGGGCATTGCTCACAATTTTCACAAGGTTAGGCTTTCCCAATCAAATCTTGACTGATAATGGCTCTCAGTTCAAGGGGAAACTAACTGAAGAAGTTTTCAGGATCTTTCAGGCCAAACACTTCCATTGTAGTGTGTATCATCCCCAAGGGAACGGCCAAGTGGAAAGATTTAACGGCACATTAATGTCGATCCTGAGAAAGTTGGCACACGAAAAACCAGATACATGGGACCAGTACCTGCACGCCGCCCTCTTTGCTTATCGGGAGGTACCCCATAGTTCAACCGGTATGGCCCCGGCAACATTATTGTTTGGAAGGCCAATAAAAGGTCCACTTGAAGCTATGTTAAGGACGTGGACTGATGAAAAGGCAGAGGAAAACATTACATCTTCATACCAGTATGTGAATGAGCTGACCACTCGGTTAAAAACTGGCTGGAAACTTGCCAATGAAAATTTGAAACAAGCCAGGAAGAAACATGCTGCCTATTATAACAGGAAGGCGAAAGACAGAAATTTGGCTGTGGGAGAGAAGGTACTGCTTCTTTTGCCCGGGAGTCAGAATAAGTTACAAATTGGATGGCAGGGTCCATATACAGTTCTAGAGAAGGTGTCTAGAACAAATTATAAGATAGATAAGAAGGGGAAAGAAAAAATCTATCATGTGAATCTCCTGAAGAAATATTTGGAAAGAGAACATCAGGAAGAGACACACTTGTTGACCTTGTCCATCGCCATGGAGATGAAAAAGGAACCACTTTCATCATTTGAATATCCATTACACCCCTGTGAGACAGCAGCACAGGTGAAAATCAGTACACATTTAACGAAAACTCAGAAAGAGAGAGTGCAACAGGTTCTAAATAATCATGCAGAGGTGTTAACAGACCGACCAGGGCATACAAACCTATTGGAATATGATATGAAATTAATAGACTCCACACCTGTCTGTATGAAACCATATTCGATTCCGTTTGCTAAGGAAAAAGCTTTGAAGGAAGAGATAGACTATCTGTTGAAGGAAGGAATTATTTCGCACAGTGAGTCTTCGTATAGTTCCGGTGTTGTACTTTTAAGGAAGCCCTCTGGAGAACATAGACTCTGTATAGATTACAGGAGACTGAATGCTATTACAGAAGGACAGGTGGATCCATTGCCGGATACAAATCAGCTGTTTGCCAGACTAAATAAAGCTAAATATTTCTCAAAAGTGGATCTGAGTAAAGGATACTATCAGATTCCAGTAAAGCCTGAGGTTAGACCATACCTAGCTTTTAGTACCTCAGAAGGACACTATGAGTTTAATAGATTGCCATTTGGATTGAAGAATGCGCCTAGTGTCTTCTCTAGAATGATGAGAAAATTATTGGATCCTCTGAATAATCCCTGTATAACAAATTTTATGGATGATATCCTTATAGCAACAGAAACATTTGAGGAACACATTGACTCTCTGAACATGCTGTTTGATCGACTTAGGGAGGCAAATTTAACAGCCCGACCAACCAAATGTTGCGTTGGATGTAAAGAATTGGAATTTTTGGGACACACAGTTTATCAGGGAAACATGACCCCTGACCCAAAGAATTTAGAGAAACTACAGAAAGCCCCGAGACCACAAACCAAGAAGGACGTGAGATCCTTTGTCTCATTATGTGGTTTCTACCAGAAGTATATCAAAAACTTTAATTCCATATGTGCACCTTTAACGGAATTGACACGTAAAGGACTTCCAGATCGCATTACATGGACACCACAATGTGAAATGACTTACCAAGAATTGAAGGAAAAGCTCACAAGTAAACCCATTTTGAAATTACCTGACTTAAGTCAAGAATTCATAGTAAGGACGGATGCAAGTAATATTGGGCTAGGTGCAACTTTACTACAGAAATCAGATGCATTGGATGGGGAATTAAGCCCAGTGGCATATGCTAGCAGAAAGTTGAATAAAGCTGAAATCAACTACTCAACTAGCGAAAAAGAATGTCTTGCAGTAATATGGGCAATAAAGAAATTCAATATTTATCTATATGGGAAGGCATTTAAGTTGCAAACTGACCACAAACCTTTATCGTTTTTAGCACAGGCTAAGCATGAGAACTCTAGGTTACTCCGATGGTCTTTGCTTCTGGCTCCATATAATTTTAGCATTGAATATATATCTGGAAAAACAAATCTGGGAGCGGATTTTTTAAGCCGCCATCCGTGTGATGAGAATCACCGTAAACCCCAGAAATAATAATAAATTTCTCTATGTGTATATAGAATAAAGGACTGACATATAATGTCTGTTTTAAGAGGGGAGGTGTCATGAAATATTCTAATCCACATATATAAATTATTAGGTAAATATGAAGCCTAACAAATAAAATTAATAAAGAGAAGAGCAATGGTAAAATGACAGTGCTGTCCCAAAGAATGTACTCGAAATCCCCCTTGTTTTCTGCTTCGTCTGCAAATTGTAACGCTTTCACGTTGATAGTAAAGCTTACTGTATTATTACCCGCCTTCTTCAATGAAACGTGTGCTGTAATTCTTGGAAAAGCATTGAGACGTACTGCGTAATGACCTAAATTAACCCTAACATTAATTATACTGCGTTACCAAAACGAACGAACAGATGGACTAAAGGGATAAAAAGAGAAGGGAGAGGCAGAAAGCCGAACACTAAACCCGCTTCGCGCGATACACAATTACTACCATCACGCGTGTAAGTCTACATGCACTAATTTTTTTTCAGACGGACAGTGATAAAATACACTACCCTTTCCCAGAGTTAGGTTTATAATTCATAACAGACTCTTATTAGAAAAGACAACATTATATGGGTTTACGTTTGAACACATAACAGTACCCAGACAGCACATCTTCTAAACAGGAGATAGAAGAAATTGCATATTTTGAACGCAGCCACGTAGCTCCTTTAAATTAGTATTTTTGGGTTCCTTAGGGTTTGCTGACAAATAATATGTAAAACGTTACGCAAATAGTCCAGGAATTAATAAATTATACCCAAAATAAAATATTGGGGGTGCCTGACAGCATAAAATCATTTCTGCTCATAAAATTTTTTTTTATAACGTGTTTGAAAAAACCTTACGTTACATAAATAGCCTACCATGTAAACTCCAAATTGATTGGAGCGCAACAAATGAAAGCCTAACCACGATTGGTCGGGCTATAAATACTATCTTGGTTGTTAGGGGAGACGGGAAAAGATAACATTTTTTCAAACACTTGTCGAAACGTGGCTCATTGGCCAGTCTCGCTGATATACACACTTGGGAGCGTTAGTTCGAGACCACTAATTCAAATAAGCTTGATAAAGCGACAGTACGTTGAAGCCAGCTCACATTTTTGCTAAAATAAAAGCCTGGAACATAGGCAGAACGGAATTTGTGCCAGTTTGTGCCAGAATTCATTGCTAATCAACGTATCTGTGTTTATTTCCATGAAATTGTGGGACAGTGGTCTTGATGGTGGTGAGCAGCATCTGGTCAGAGATTTGCTGAATCCAGAGTCGGACAGCATACTCCTTGGTCTTTTTAGCTATCAGTGAGGTGTCTCCTGAGCCCAGAGGAGAATTCGAGCAGAGGAGTCCTTTCCTGCCGCCATCACTAAAGATAAGCAGAGTTGGCCAGCTGAGCTCAACATTATGTCCCCTCATCTAGAAATAACTTTATAAAAATACCATTCAGAGGGGAATTTACTTGTCTTAAAATCAGGAACTGTGAACATCTCCAATACTGATCCCTAAAGACAAACTATTGAAGTCATGATGACAAATACCAACAGAGCTTGAACAAAACAAAACCAGTATTACCTCATTTTACTACTACACAACTGACACACATAGAACATTTGTAATAATATATGTCACTACAATATTCATATTAAATACATTCTGTACATAACTTGTAATTTAAATTGATTGTGATTCCTGATTCCCTTGTAGTTGAATCAGGACACATATTCATTCATGCCAGTAATGAATACATATTGTTATTTGAAAGTTATCAGTGCCTCCTTTAAGATATTCTCATAGAGTGTTATATGTATGTGAGTGTCACAGTGTTGTCAAGAGTAGTGGATTACATTAAATTGTTTATCTGTCTGTTGTTGTGACTTACAATTCTTCATACACATACCCTAGACACATAACGTAGCATCACACTATTCCAGAATAATTCTGACTGAGATAAAGAGATATGTGGTAGCAAGTAAGGTTATCTATAATACACTACTTTTAATAGATATAGATACCTTCACAGCTGATCTCAGTCAGTACACTAAGTCCCCTATAAATATTTATAACATCCCACTTCACCACAACAGGGATACTCAATATAACGAGCGTGATGATTATGATCATGAATATTATGATTCAAACCCAAATAGGGGTTATAACAGAGGCAATAATAATTATAGAGACAATTATAACCGAGGTAGATCACAACACAAAAGACATGGTAAATCGTATTACCAGGCTAACTCTGCACAACAGGAGTTCCACGACACCGATAATCAGAATAATGATAAAAAAGACTCCAACAGTGTAGCAAATTCCGCTTTCGATTTTGCTAGAGCATCTGAGTGTTCGCAATGCAAAACATTATTCGATCCAACCACAGTGTCTACTTTAAGCTGCGGTCACCCGCTTCCCGCTCTCCATGCGTCAATTGCGCATAATGGAAGGGGTGCTCTTGTCTTTAATAGGGGCCTAATAGATGGTACTCCGGTATCAATTCTTTTCGATTCGGGGTGCACTACCATTGGAGTGAGGCAATCACTCGTAAATCCTTCTCGAGCTACAGGCAATATAGTCAAATGTGTAACATTTGGTGGCACATTGGAGAAGTACTCCACTGCCATTATCAATATTGCTACGCCTTTCTTTACAGGAGAGGTGCAAGCATGTCTCTTGCCGAATCCGATCGCTGATCTTATCATCGGTCGCATTCATGGAGTGAAAGAATGCACTCCACAGCAAATTTCTAATTGGGAAAATGTTAATATGCAATCTGCTAATGCAGTAATCACTAGGGCTCAAGCTCTTAATATGCCACAATCTTCACATTCTGAAGATAAGTGTAACATTTGGTGGCACATTGGAGAAGTACTCCACTGCCATTATCAATATTGCTACGCCTTTCTTTACAGGAGAGGTGCAAGCATGTCTCTTGCCGAATCCGATCGCTGATCTTATCATCGGTCGCATTCATGGAGTGAAAGAATGCACTCCACAGCAAATTTCTAATTGGGAAAATGTTAATATGCAATCTGCTAATGCAGTAATCACTAGGGCTCAAGCTCTTAATATGCCACAATCTTCACATTCTGAAGATAATGATGCGCAGATCCAAGATGATCCCTTGGAGATTTCCCACGATTCCTTTATCAAACAGCAGGAAGATGATCCTACTCTAAAGAAATTCTTTACTCTGGCAACAAAAGGTGATCCGAATAAGGATACAAATCGTAAATCTTGGATTACGATGAAGAATGGCGTACTTGTACGTATGGTACAAGACTCCGCTAAGTCCATTCATTCTCAAATCCTTGTGCCTAAAAGTATGAGAGTTAAAATCTTACAGCACGCTCATGATTCGCAGTGTGCTGGACATATGGGTTTTTCCCGTACTAAAGCTAGAGTTCTTCAATCTTTCTTTTGGCCTGCTGTGAATAAGGACATACGAATCTATTGTCGATCTTGTAAAGTATGTCAAGAGATTAAATCCAGAGGTCCACGCCATGATGCACCTATTCAGGCTGCAGACATTCCCATTCGGCCATTTCAAAAAATGGCGATAGACATCATTGGTCCATTTAAGATAAAGTCTGCTAGAGGACACCAATTTATTTTGACGTGTGTTGATATGTGCACACGTTGGCCGGAGGCTGTTCCTCTAAAGAGCATAACGACTGCTGATGTCGCAGATGCTCTTTGGTTAATATTTTCTCGTCTGGGGTTTCCAGCAGAAATATTATCCGACCATGGTACCCAACTCATATCGGATACCATGTCTCAAGTAATGTCGACTCTGAAGATAGAGAGATCGCTGAGTAGTATTTATCATCCTATGTCCAATGGGATGGTGGAACGTTTGAATACAACTCTGAAAAACCTACTAGGTAAGATAACAGAAGATCATCCTCAGGATTGGGATAGGGTTTTACCCGCGGCTCTCTTTGCATATAGAGAGGTCGCCAACGAACATACAGGATTTTCTCCCTTTGAACTTGTCTTTGGCGCGAAACCGCGAGGTCCTATGTCCTTACTTCATGATCTTATAACTGCTGATAATATTGTCGATGACACAAAATCCTCTTATGAATATGTCATCGCACTTAGACACAAGATTATTGAAGCATGCAAATTGGCAACTGCTTCTTCTGAATTTGCGAAACAGAAGGCAAGGGAATTTGCCAATAAAAAGAGATGTTTGCGACAACTTTGTCCAGGTGACAAAGCATTTGTCTTGCTACCTTGTAGGGAAAATAGACTTCTCATTTCTTGGAAAGGTCCGTACGATATAATATCAAAAGTTTCCGATGTTGACTATATCGTCGATATTGACGGGAAGCGTAAAACCTTCCACATCAACATGCTCACGGAATTCCATGAACGTCCTGATTATTTACAACCTGTTTTCCAGGCAATGGACGATTTTCCAGTCCAACATGGACAGTACTCATCTCTGTCAGTAATACAGGATGAGGAAACGAGTTTCTCGGATGTAAATTTACCTTTTCCAATGATTCCTCTTCACTCTAATGAATCATGGAAAGATGTTGCAATTTCTCCAGAATTATCTCCAGGAGAGCAGAAACAAGTTTCTACTATGTTAGAACAATTTCAGGATGTCCTTACTGACATTCCTGGTCAAACTGATGTCATTCAACATGACATTATTCTTACTGACCATAGTCCTATAAGAGTCAGACCGTATCCTATCCCGATACATTTTCAAGCACAGGTAGAGAAAGAGTTAGATGAGATGATAGAGTTAAAAATTATTGAACCATCCACATCAGCATATTCTTCGCCGATGGTTATAGTACGAAAAAAAGACAATAACATACGTCTTTGCGTGGATTATCGCAAATTGAATCAAGTAACTAAATTCGATGCTGAACCTATGCCTTTACTAGAAGAGCTACTTACGAGACTATCGAATTCTCACTTCTTTACTAAACTCGATTTGTCTAAGGGATATTGGCAAGTTCCACTATCCGAACACGCCAAACCGTTTACTGCTTTTTCGACGCCTAGGGGTCTATTCCAATGGAATTTCATGCCTTTCGGTCTTATGAACGCCCCTGCAACATTTGTACGCATGATGCGTCGAATCCTATCTCATCGCTCAGATGTCATTGCGTATCTTGATGACATCTGTCTTTTCAGTGATACTTGGAACGATCACTATAATGGTATAAATGAACTATTGTCTATCTTACGCGAGCATAACCTGACAGCGAATCCATCGAAAGCATGTATTGGTTTTAGCGAAATATCTTTCTTAGGACACCGTGTTGGTCATGGGTTCCTAAAAACAGAAGACCATAATACAAGTAAGATACTTAACATTTCTATTCCTAAGACTAAAAAGCAAGTACGAAGTCTCTTAGGTCTAATACAATTTTATGGACGATTCATCCCGAATCTGTCCTCCATTATGTCACCTCTTTCTTCCTTGCTAAAGAAAGGGTCTCCTAATGTAGTCCATTGGACTCAAGAATGTCAATCCTCTTTGGATAAGGTTAAAACTATGTTTTCTACTTCACCTATCCTAGTATTGCCTTCTAAGGATAAGACATTTATTCTTCGTAGTGACGCTTCATCCACCGGGATTGGAGCTGCACTAATGCAAGAGTACTCTGGAACTCTGCATCCTGTGATGTATATTTCTCGGAAATTAAATGCCGCAGAGAAGAATTACTCGGTCCTAGACCGTGAATTATTGGCTATGGTTTGGTCAATCCTTAAACTGCAAAGATTTCTTCTGGGCGCGCATTTCATTGTGGAAACTGACCAGAAAGCTCTTACGGCTATTCAGAGTAAAAATCTGAAGAGCGCGAGATCAACGCGATACGCGATTGCTCCACAGCCATTTCATTTTTCGGTGCGAGCTATCCGTGGGTCAGAAAATGTGATGGCAGATATTTTGTCTAGATGCCCACATGATTCATAACTGTTATACAACTTTGATACAGTTGTTTCTATGTTGAAATGTGTACACATATGTAATATATCATATATTGATTGTAACACTACTTAGCGGTTCATTGATATTTATTCACCGCTGATCTTTCAATGTTTTTCGTCTTTGATGATCATGATGTTAAGATATCTTAGATGAAATTTATGTATAAACTAATGTGGAAATTGTGTCATTGCTAATATTGTAGTATGCGTTGGTGACACCTCTCTGGAAATATTAATACTTAGAGAAGTACCTTCTCTAAGGTCATAAAACTTATGCTTATCATCTGCGCATTGTTATTGGTGCGTTGTGAGCCTATTGTATGTTGCTCCTAGATGTGTTTCAAAAAAAAAAAATGTACCATTTTTTTTTTCCGAGGGGTGTGGTAATGTGTTGCGTGCATATTTTGACGCACATATTACAAAAATCGATATGGCTATTTAATATGGAAAAAATATAGACATTCATTCATTTGTGTATGAAAATGCTGTCTATGGTAAAAGCGAGAGAATCCATGTTTGATTCACACTTTTGATTATAGGAGTAATCGTTCTTGATATTGATCCGGCGCATGGATTGCTCTTACGTTTGTACTTATTTTTTACGGCCAGAAAATATATTAATTTGCTTATTATGTTTATGGCCTGAATTCATATGTATTACATATTATTAGTACAAGTAGAATCAGTCCTATATTGTATATTTTGGATGGGTAGGCGGGACTAGATTCTTATTATTCCGGTCTAGCGGAAGTATGAGTTGTCTTGACAAGTCGTGATGAGTTCCGATGTACCGTGATAATGGCTGGTACGCACTTTTCAAAGGGCTGGTAGATTGTTAAGGAAATATAATTCAGGAAGTGGTTTTCTTCTAAAGGAGATGGTATCTCTACTATAGTTTATGTTAGAGACTCTCCTAAGGTACGGTACAATGTATAATTCGGACTCCATGTACTGCCAGACCCTATTTTGATGATCTCATGTCGATTCGACCTAGATGGAACATTGTGCTTCGTATCGCTAGGGTCGTGTTTTGTATCGACAAAGATGACAGACTTTCCTACAGCGGTTATGGCTACATGAATTAACCTGATCATCGTAGAGCTGTATGGAAACATTTATGAAATCATTTATATACCCATTATAAATTAACTCTGGCTTATATTCTCCTTCCTATGAATGAGTGAACGACAACTCAGGGAGGCGGCCATGTTAGATTTCGGTCATCATATGTTTTGATCACTGCCAAGAGAACAGATTATTTATCCTATTATCGGACAGTGACAGGGAGATCTCAATCTTGCTAGAAACCCCCTCTTTCGTGGTTTCATAATATATGCTACAAACTATGGACGTCAAGTAACCTTAGTTATTTACCGATCTGCCTTCACTGGCGCGTTTAGTCAGATAGGGGAATGCGGCCATAATATATCATGACATTGAACTTTTGATGTACTGCCCATTATTTCTGAATGTGTCATGACTTCAGATCTGCTATGTATACCTACAAATTGATATGTCAACATACCATGATGTACTCGTATGTCCCAGTGTGTACGTCTGAATAAATTGAGTAAACAAAGATTCCAGCAGTCTGCATTGGTGCCTTGTAGACACATGTGTATGAGTGGTTATATTGGTCAGCACACGAACAGTACACCATTCGCGGTAATCACACTCTACACTTCTACTTCATACATACACCATCCTGCGTCGGTTGGAGTGACCAAGTTTAGGGCCTGCTTCCCCTGGAGCCTTTGCCTTCCCTAACTCAGGACTAGGGTGAGTTACCCATTTACAGCTGGGTAGACTGGGGGTCATGCCTGATCTCAACAACACACCACTCTTCCTTACAGAGCATACAGACTGACCCTTTACAGAGTGGAAAGAAGAAAAGAAACTTTACACAGAGTCAGGTACCCATTTACAGCTGGGCAGACTGGAGCGTGACTTTACTGTGATTCGAACCTTCACCTTTGCCGCGAGAGTTCTGTGCTTTAACCACTGTCAATCAGACGCTGTTATCTAAGCAATTTGTTATTACTGTTTCTTATTACTTACATAATTAACCATTCTTCTTTTACCCTGGAGTGCAGAGCCTTGCCAGAGAGAGAGAGAGAGAGAGAGAGAGAGAGAGAGAGAGAGAGAAATAGCGCCAAACTATCCTATCGGCTGTCTTCTTCTTGCTCTGGTTTCAGTCTTGTCCTCAGTCGTTCATAGATTGTCTAATGTTGTTGTGACGAAATCAGTCGTACACTTTTATAACTCTCATTCACTCCGGCAGTATCTCTTCATTTCTTTATTTCTCTCTTTCATCGTCCTTTTATTTGGCATAATTTTTGCCCTTTCATTAATTATTTTACTCTCTATGCTGAATCTAGTACGTAGATGTCTCTAACATTCCACTCCCCTACGGAAGTATCTGCTATGGGACTATCTTTGTCTCTTACATTTTTGCTTTACCCCTCCTCAGGCGTGTTCACGTTCCGCCAGGTAATTAGACCGGCCAGCCGATTATACGTTATCACATAAGCCGGATGACCTCTTTGAACGTGACGGTCCAATATTTGACCCCAGGTGCATAGCGACCATCCCTGTGTTTGCACAAGACGGGAGTGCACGATAGACTTTAAGAAAGCCACTTTGTCTGTCGGCGACCTTGTTTGGTGGACGGACGAAAACAAAGGTGATAAATACGTAATTCGCTTCCGCTGGCCCTGTCTGCATCAAGACTACAGATAACTAGTCTGGCGAAAGGTAATATCGAGGGATGAGTCACAGATTTGTTTGTATGAAGATTCCATCGGAAGTATTACGACTTATTAGACAGAGGTCACGCGTGGAATATTAAATGGAATATTTTAAAACATGTGGGGGATATTTTGAATTAAAACACCACAACGCAGTGCTAGAGAGATTTGATTGGTTTGCTATGAGATACCGGAATAAACAATGAATTCCAATTTGATAATTAGGCAGAAACACAATCTGAGATTGAACTGAGAAATGAGAGATATAATCTAGCGAAATCAGTGACTCAGAACAGTCAGCTTCGCAACTTCAAACGCGCAACTCCCAAAAAGCCAGAAGGAGAAGGATCGAACCTAGTGAGATTGTGCATCGGCTGGTAAACATGTGGCTGCAGAAAGAATCGCTGAAGACGCATAAGAAAGCTAAGGTGTAGGGTTCCTGCAAGAATACCCCTACAGTGATGGTTCATGCTTTGTTGGGGGCAAAAAGGACAATTAATAACTGACAGGTCACATAATGTTTACACTTTTCTTTGGCATGAAAAGAAAACTTTAAACCAAATTAATCGGAATAATTTATATGTCCTTCTATTTGTTTTTAGGATTACGAATTTTTAACTCAAGTTGCATTAATTCCGAAAACTTCTCT
>JAMPIV010002724.1:110000-171334 GCA_024509875.1 Oreohelix idahoensis | reverse complement strand
TCGTGATCAGCATGTCCAAATTAGTTTAAAATAGCTACTTTTGTCTCGGATACATTTTGGCTGTTGTCCAGTGTAGCCTTAAAATGTAAGTTTTTGATTGTTTCTTCAAAACAAAATTTTAATTTAAAGTATTGCAGACTTATTATAATGGATCAAAATGATAAGATGGCTGCAATTAAAAACCTGTCAATTTTGACGGGTTGTTGCTAGTTTATATATATTTCAATAGTCGTCTTCCGCTGTCTAAAAGATTTTTCATTCGACTCACTGGATCTAAAATTAATGATTAGGGAGGGGTAGGTACAAATTTAGAAGAAGATGAGGTGGTAGATGAAAGCGGAGGTTGTCTGATACTCATATCAGGAGACCCAATACTTAAAAATAGGCATTGGCTTCCTCTTAGTTTGTGGTACAAGGTGCCAGCAGTCGACGCTAGACACTTACACCAGGCGGGTTTTGAAGGCGCTTGCAACCTTAGTAGTTACCCCGGTCTTGCTGCAAGGGACGTGCTACTGCCACTGTATATGGCGCCTGAAGAGAAGGACTAGTCCAAAAAGCACCTGATTGAACCAACAGGGTCTGTTGCAGACGCCAATTGATCCCACACCATCAGCTAAGTAACACATGAGATCAGAAAATGGACATTTCCAATTTTATTCTCTTATCTGCCAAA
The DNA here is from genome assembly GCA_024509875.1 of Oreohelix idahoensis. Taxonomy (NCBI): domain Eukaryota; kingdom Metazoa; phylum Mollusca; class Gastropoda; order Stylommatophora; family Oreohelicidae; genus Oreohelix; species Oreohelix idahoensis. The sequence goes on along the minus strand of JAMPIV010002724.1, from coordinate 170,661 downwards.
ATTTAATATCAACCTATGATGCTCAAAATTAATTGATTATTTTCCTTGTTAAAATAACTTCAACAATTTCAAATCGTATGAATTAATAATTGAATATTGAAATTGTTATAGGTAAATATAAAACAATAGTTTATTTAATCATTCTTGAGTGAATTTTCACCCATGTGATTCAGTTGTTTTGTTTTAAATCAAGCTGGTAAATTAAAAGTTGCTGAATCACTTTTAGCTAGGGGCTCAGAAAATACGAGTCAATATCTTTCCTCACAGAAGTGACCGCAGAATAATACGTTTGTGACATCTTAGATTTTCTCATTTGTTATGCATGCCATTCTGTAAAACTCCTGCGAGGCTCCGTTAAATAGAATCATCATCCTTCTATTTACATCTCTGCCCCGAGTAATCTAGAGCGAAACTTGATACCTTTTAAAACCCTCATCCGTTTACTCGGAGTTTAGCCATTTTTGAACCACTACTGTAGAGCAGGGGAGACAGTCCTGCCACAATAATTCAACAGAGTATTGGTCCTCAAATACTGATACTCTTTTCTCAAAGTTATCTGAAGGAAAAAAAATGTAAAGTACGTCGTGCTCCCAGAGCGATTCTAGCAGGAAAATTAGACACATAAAGTAGAACGTGTGGTCGTCAATAATACAACAAATAAACTAGAGCTGACTAGTGTTTTTATTAGAGTCATAAATGTGGAAGTCTTCAGACTTCAGCGAACGAGGAAGAAGAAGATACAGCAAATTACTTTAGCCTAAGAAATAAGTTTTAGACTACACGTGTAGGAAAGGACGTCCTTTTGTTAAAAATAAAAAATGACACGCTCATAATGATCTTCCTATGTTAGGACTGTGACACGTGTCCTGTGATACAAAGCAAAGATGTAAATACACCACTTCTCATCAAACGTGTGCGTAAACGTGTGATGATAAGCAGTACACAAAAAATCGGGCGAATTGTCCATGGCACCTGGATATCATTTTGACAAGTGACATCGGATATGTTAATAAAAACGACAATGATTAGAGAAGATGAAAATCAGTAGAACGGATTACAGGCGATTTTCTGTTTTGCAGATGAATTTGATGAGATTGTCAAATAATCAAACTTTACAGATAAGTGATATTTGTATATCACTTCTTCATTTTATATTGATCTTCGATATTGTGATAAACGCGCGCCAAAGCCTTATCGCTCTATCTTTTCCTACATTTCTTATTTTATTTTCTCTCACATTGTGCTTTTTCATCCCACACTTTGTTATTTCATCGCTGTTCAGGTAATCTTTAATCACGACTGGACTTTAAACTGTAATCTTTATTACTCGCGACTTGATTGAGTCCCCCACCTAGCAATATCTTTTGAAGTCCACATTGCCTTGTGATAAATCTTGTGAAACACATCTGATTTCATCAAAATAAAACACATAGGCATGGTACAATTTCTTTGATATCTAATTCCCCGGGAAAACCTTACGAGACATACCATATTGGACTATTGTAAACTTTGAGAATGGCGCGGCTGACACAAAATATTAGTCTTAGTCGTTGTTTAAACCAAACACGGTCACCATCACGCACGACACAATGGCCACTCAAACAATGGACTACGTGAGTGTGATATCAAATGCCCTCGACGCGGAACAACAACATTTGCTTCCAGATGGAATACAATAGCCCGGCACAACAAAGGGACTCGTTAGCTGGTATACAAGCGACAATGGACAGCACGGTTTGTTACAGGAAAAGACAGGGGAGTTTTTATAGCCGGCCTATCAGCAAACATTGGTGGGTTTGGCAAAGACTGACAGGCAACGCGAACGAAAGTTGGTAGCGAATTGCCCAACACACTTTTAGACTAACAGGAGACAAAAAAGATCCAAGGTCTGGGTCACAAGATGGAAGCCTGGTAATTGGTTGAGGGGAGGAGTTAGACGATCTCGGATACATTGGCTAAACCAACGATATAATGTAGCGTATAGCTCGCTAGATATCAGTGCAGTTTTCAACATTGTAATGTAGACAATATTCCAGAGCATAGCCTGCACTTAGTTCAGTGTGGATAAAATAATTTATATCGGTAGTGTATTGTGCTCTTAAAGGATTTTGCGAATGGAAAAAGAAGTCCATCAGAAGTCTGAGTTTACACGCTACGTGTCTAACGTCTAACCAGAAAAAAGTTATCAAATCGGATATTTGGCAAGCAGAATTCGCCATAGGACATCCTTCATTCCTCAATTAGAAAGGAATATTTCTCGCCCACGATTTAGACGGTGGACGCAGCATTTTTCGTCACCTTATATCACGTGCGCACAAGTTCAATTCATATTTATATCGTTCAAATCACTCGAAAACTTACTACAGGAGTCAAGCTAAAGCTCACAGTTGATTACTCATATCAAGTTCAGTTCCATCGGAAGCTTACCATCTGAAGTCAAGCTAAAGAGCTCAAAGGTTGAATCCCATATTTATACCAAGTGCAACACACACTTATGCGCATACTATGAAGCAGAATCAAAAGTATATTTCATGAATCATGATTACATACTCAAGTTAATGAGTCTACATGTCAAGAACATTTCGTGAAGATATCCAATCTGGCCAGTACCCTTCGGAGATTAGACAACAGACATTTTTCATCCTGTAGTAAGATCCCTGATACACCGATCAAAATAAATAAAATATTATAGATTAATCTAAAAATTCAAATACTATAGAGATAAAATAGGGGAGTTGTGCTCAACATCGTCACCATAGCCCGCAGTCGCGCAAATTTTGAGAAAACCTTAACGCAAAGTGAATGATACCATCTCTCAATATTACAAGCTTTTTCATACTCCGTCCTTGAAATTAACTATAACAGTTTGACAGCCTAGGCGTGTTCGTTCCAAGAAAGAGTGAGAGACATTATAAATAGAACGACAGGCGACAGCTGACGTCACAGACTTGCTTAGTCTAACACTAAACGTGAATGTGTGGTTGGGAGTTTGAAAAAAAACTACTTGCCCTTAGTTACGCTGTTGCTAGGGCATATTTTTTTCCCACAAAGTTAAAGTGAAATAAAGCAGTAGTATCTGCTATTGAATGAGAGGAAACCGCACCGCTTGGTCTCCTACCCGTAGTGACAATTTAAACTAACGAAACCGTTTTGCGTTAGGCAAAACGCGTACAAGCAAGAGAGAGAGGAAAATGTAAGTGGGGGATTTGCATGGAGGCATATTTGAAAAGATAGCTTATGCAGTGTGATACAGAAATATTGAAAAGAAAAAGACAGAGAGACAGACGGGGAAACGGGGGAACGTTACAATTTTGAAAGTGTAATTTATTTTTGAAAAAAAGAGGCTAGTGGGGCATGACATAATTTGATTGGCTGTGGCAGAATAGACTAATAGGAGTAATAAAAACGATTTGAAACCAGCGTTAGTTGCCACTCGAAGAAAAAAATCTCACAAGTAGTGTTAGCAAATAATGCAAGAAATACATGACCAGTGCCTTCGCTGTTCAGCATCAGTGGCGATCTGAATGTGCCCATTGATCGCTGGTTAACCTACAAATTGTGTATTATTTCATTGTTGCGGTAAGATCAACATTTATGTAAACATTATTATTTATATGTATTTGCATTATTGAATGTGTATGCATTATAGATGGGTAGAGGCTACACCAGACAGGCGCCAAACTCAACACTTTGTGTTATGCCACAAAGGTTATTAGGAAAGATTACCATTTCTGTTAAAAGCCAGGCAGGCTTACTTAAACTTTGGGAGAGAATGAAAAGACAAAGTGGGAAATAAAATATGACATTATTATAATTGGTAGGCCAGAAAACCAATGGGCGTCTTCAGCAAGTCACATTGTTTGCACATGACTTTATATAATTAACTATAATTTCTTCTATGACAAGGAATGTATCAAACGGATGTTTGAAGATTACCTAATGATGAATAGGGCACCAAATAAGATAGGAACGATAGCTATTTATGTAATAACTTCACTGATCTTGAAACTGTTGATAATGTTTAATTGTTTAGAGATGGAGATAGGTGTATGATGTTCTGAGGAGGCCTTAATCCTCTGATTTCAGGGTTCCATCGTGAAACAATCAGTGAGCTACATACAAAAATATACGTACTCCTGAAGCTGCAAGCTTGAGGCAAACACTACCTGTTTGCCTGAAATCTAACGAGTTCTTAAGCAGTATTCAGACGTTACAGTCGAGCAGAAGGTGGTTGTGAGAAGGACATCACAGAGTTCACGGAATCAAAGTTAAGCCCATTTGTCCACGAGCTTGTGTTAGTTCATTTAACCAAACTCTCCATCATTATTATATCAATCAGTATTCTTGACATGATGATACAAGTTGTTCCTCCGAAGCGTGTCCATTCATAGGAGTTATTGCTTCATCAGAACACTTCCAGTCAGAAACAGTTTAGATTAATATTAACAAACACAGTTGTGGTTTTAAATTACTTAGATGTAAATAAATTGTCTTGTATTTGAGTTTACCCAGTCCTGTATCCCAGCCATTGAGATACAGGTAAATAAAATTGTAAAAAAGATTCTCATTCAAAATTTACACAGCGCCTTGTTTAATTACTTGTTCATTACGTTATAGGTGTAGTTGTTGTCATTTTATTAACATTACATTGCATATTACCCTAGACACCTAGCCAGATAACATCCAGACACCATAACATATAATTAGGCTCAAAATATATAGCAGATTGAGGTCGTAGGGTGGTAGCAGACAGGTACCCTGAGAACAACTTCATCAACAATTAGACTCAGGGACTTGCATAGCTGACCTCACATCTGTAGACAATTAATACTTAACCATTTAACATCTAAACCCACCACACATCCGACAACTGTTAACTATTGATCAACGCTACAGAGATATTGTCAAACAGTGAAGGACTGTATATCGTCAACGTTCTCAGTACAACAAATGTTTTCATCAGAACGTCCTCGTTGTAGAGATACCCCACTCGACATAACTTCTAACAACTTGGGACATTCTATGCATAAATGTGACTCATCCTACCCGGGATAAGCATTTAGACACATGGACTGTGTAGATTACTCACCATTTTTGTAACACGTATCATATCACATAATCATCATTTCGCTTTACACAAGCTCATTCTTCTATTTAATTAACTACAATATTAATATCTCATCTGTGTGTTTTTGTGTGAATCGTCTGTTACCATCATCACGTTCTAACCACTACTAATCCTATATGTGTATATATTTAATTAATAAACCCACTAATCGTTTGATCATTATCTAGTTAGTTAATTTATCACTCATGCTGTCGGTGTTAAATATTTACATACAGGTAAATTTCTACATTCAGATGAGGTTGGGGGCTTCTTATGTTACGGCATCTAAGAGCAGAAGCTTAGGTCGTGGGGAAATAGAACTCTTTCCACAATTCACTAGAAAAGACTGTCCAGTGGAAAGCATTCGCATTCTATTCTTCTTGTCCTTAGCTCGGAAATACGTCATTATCTTTTCACCAATACTCTCCACACGGCAGATATCCAATGCAAAATATTAGAAAAAAAAATAAAATCAATTTATTTCAATATTATCTACAACCAGTGCAATTTAGTAAATGAGAAAAAGAAATATTTAATTTGGTTGGTTCTAATTTCGATCTACAAATCAATGATATATGAAAGGTAAAGAAATTAGATGGAAGATGATAAAAGCAGGTTGAAGAATGAAGATGAAGTATGTAGAAAATGACAGGTCGGAATATTGCTAAAGATGCAGGACACGTTTCTAAGTGGTGCTTGAAACTGCTCGAATCCCTTGGCCTGCAACGGGCATAAGAGATTGCGGCTTTAAAGACCCGCCAAGCATGCAATAGTGAGCGAAGAAACGAAATCTTTATTTCTTACTTACTTACTTAGTCGTTCCCCTTAGAGGTTTGAAAGAGAGAGAGCGCCAGACTATCCTATAGGCTGTCTTCCTCCTGGCCTGGTTCCATTCTAGTCCTCGGTCCTTCAAAGATTGTCTAATGTTGTCCTCCCAGCAGACTCTGGGTCGTCCTGGGGGTCTGGATCCCTGGCTCTTTGTTTCCCATGCTTGTCGTGGTAGCCGATCTTCTCCCATTCTGCAGACATGGCCAAACCATCTTAGTTGGGACTGTTCTACTTGGGTCTGCAGGGGGTGGCATTTTAGGCCTTGACGTCTCTTCTTGTTACTTCAACCACCTTCCTCAGATACCTCATTTCTGAGGTTTGGATCTGGCATTTGTGGGTTGTAGTCATTGCCCATGACTCGCATCCATATGTCAAGACTGGGACATAGGTGGAGCGGTATACAGCCATCTTCGTTTTCTTACCAACCTCTCTATTGCTGAGGAATCCTCGATTTATGGCGTGAAAAAGTCTCGCAGCTGCTGCTTTTCGAGTGGCCAACTCTTCTTTGATGCCTCCCTTTCGGTCTATAATAGCTCCGAGATAATTAAAGTGGTCGACCTTCTCCAGGACCTGTTCTCCCAGCTTAATCTGATGTCTTCTTTCTTCTCGTGATATCACCGTGGATTTTGTTTTAGAGATGCTTATGACCATCCCTCTCTTCTCCAGCTCTTCCTTCCAGACTTGCAGGTTGGATTGGAGATGTGCCTCTGATTTAGCAATCAGGGCAACATCATCAGCAAATGCCAGCTCCAAAATATAGACCTGTCTCATCTTCCAGTACCCCACTGAATACTTTCTTGTTCTCTCCTTACATGACTTGATAACATCGTCCATGAGGAGTAAGAAAAAATAAGGTGACAGGATATCACGTTGTCTTACACCAGTGGTGGTCGTGAACTCTTCTGTCTTATGGTTTGCTGTCCTCACATAATTTCTGCAAGACTTGTAGAAGCTCTGTATTGCATGAATCAGAGGTGCTGTAATGGACTTCCTTGCCAAACAGTCCCAAAGTTTGCTCCAGGGGACCCTGTCAAATGCCTTTTCCAGATCTATGAAACAAAGATGGATCTCACTCGTATACTCAAGGGACTTTTCACTCAGCTGTCTGAGTGTGAAGATTAGGTCTTGAGTACTTTGGATAGCTCGGAATCCGCACTGGACCTCATCCATTTGTGGCTCAGCTAGGCGTCGGAGTCTCTGCTCTAGGATTCTAGAATAGATTTTACCAGGGACACTGAGAAGGGATATGCCTCTATGGTTTCCACATCGTCGATTGTCACCCTTTTTGAAAATTGGTGTTATGATCGCAATTTCCCAGTCCTTTGGTATGGTCTTGTTGCACCACGTTGCCTGTAGGACCCTTAAGAGTAATAGGTCGCCTGATGATCCCATGTACTTAACCATTTCTGGTGTTATACCATCATGCCCTGCTGCTTTGCCCATCTTGATTTTCTCCAGTGCTGCCTTCAGTTCTTCCATCTTTATGTCATCTTCATCACCATTTGTTTCCTCTTCTGTGCTAGTGGTTATCATTTCTGAATGCTTGACCTTGCTCACCATCAAGGAGTTCTGAGAAATATTCTTTCCATCTTTCCATTACTTCCTTCGGGGCAGTAAGCAATTTGCCTTGCTTGTCCTTTATAAATTTGAGAGGTCATTGTTTTTCCTTCCTCATGTTCTTTGGGGTCTTATAGAACAATTTCTGGTTTTCTTGCGCATCTTTTTCTAGCTTTTCTCCAAATTCTTCCCAGGACGTCTGTTTTGCTGCTAGCACCTTGTTCTTTGCTTCTGTTCTGAGTATCACATATTCTCTATATTTCTCTATTTGTCCTGCTGTATTTTTAGCTCCTAAGTATTGTTTCCATGCCATTTTCTTCTCTCTTATTTTCTCTTTGACTTCCACTGTCCACCAAGGTGTCCTCTTTCTCTTGTTCCCAAGCCGGACTTCACCACATACTTCTGCAGTAGCTGTCTTTATGATGTCACTGAATTTAAGCCACAGGGTTTCCAAGTCATCAGGTTGTTCTTCTATGTTTCTCACCGCTGTAGCGGTGATATCAACATACCAAAGGACATTCACCAGGGTAAAATAAAAAAAAAGTATATTGCATTTTTTTACACGTGTGCCATGCAATGACAAAATTCTAAAAATTACTTCAAATAAAAACAATGCTGAACTTCAACAGTAAGTAGTTAATATTCATATTGCATTCGATAATGTAAGTCACATACAAACAGAGAGAAAGAAAGAAATAGAGAGAGAGACACACAGAGAGACAGAGAGAGAAGCAATTAAATAAAAAGTAAATGACAGCGTTATCCTTACAAGTAGCAGTGGTATCAAGTAACAGGCATTCTAACAAGTAGTTATGTATGCACTGGTCCTTTTTTTTATCCTAGCAGGCCTTCTAACAAACAGGCAAACAATTATGCTTATATATATATATATATATATATATATATATATATATATATATATATATATATATATATATATATATATATATATATATAGTCGCGCGTTTGTCTCCCCTGATCTGCAGTAGTGGTCAAACAGTGACCGAACTTAGAGTATAATGATGAGGGTATTCAAAGGTATCAACCTTCGCTCAAGATCACTCTTCGCAGAGATATAAATAAGAACTATGATGCTTCTACTTCAGGGAGCCTCACACAAGTTTTAAGAAATCACGAAGAACAACTGGGATCATTTAAGCTGCTATGAAGTTTTTATCTTCCTGTCCCTTCTGTGAGGAAAGAACCCCCCCCCCCCCCCCATTTTTATGAGCCCCAACTGTAAGAATTCAGTAAAATACCACTTTAATAGCTCTGGATGGTTATGTATTTTAATTTATTGAGTCAAACGGGTTATTTACCCAATAATTATTAAATTAAATATCAATGTGTATTTACAGATAACAAATTTAATACTCAATTATAGTTAGCAAAGTTAAAATATGGTTTTTATGAACCAATGAAGCACTGATGTTTTCAGCACTGGTAGTGACTTTAAAGTGGCTATCATTAAAAAATAAAGGCTTCTTTTGCTGGGCGTGACAGTTATACTTAACTAGCCAGGTGTTGATGATGACTTGTTGTTGGTGTTGGGTACAGTCACTGTTGGTTCCCAAGGGTGGTCTCGACTCTTCTATCACTCGTAAAACTCTCCAATAGTCAACGCAAGCGCCTTCAAGACCCGTCTGATGTAGGCGTCCAGTGTAGGCTGCTGACAACTTGAACCCCAGACGTGTACCACAAACGGAGAGAAAACAAGTGCATCTTCTAAGTATAGGGTCTCCTGACATGAGAATCAGGCGCCCTCCGATCCCATTCCACCACTTCATCTTCCGAAGAAACTTTACCTTCCCTGAGCATTAATGTTAAACCAAGTTAGTCGGATGAAAATGCGTGTGGACAGAGGAAAACGACAATTGCATTATTTAAACATGTTTGAATACACATATAAACGTATTAAAATGTTAATATAATAAATATGTACACCAGGGTATCATCATCACCCACTCCCTGCTCCACATGGAGCCTGGGGCTACCTCTGTTTTAGGTTCCTTGTGAGAAAAACCGCACGAAGCAGTCACTAGCTATTGCACTGGTGTTTCATGAATTCAATCATTTTATATGCTGAGGTTTCCAGCCTCGTATGAACTGTACATGCACAAGCAATTTTTACATGTTAAATGCAAAAATATAAAATGATAAAATGTACATATTACAACTTACCTCGATTACTGGGAATCAATTTACAGACTTCTTGCGCTAAGGAAACTTTCGAATAGTGTCGAGCCACTGGTATTAAGAGGCCGTCTAACAGGTGGTCGAGGTATTACTTTAACTATAATCATACTGTTATTATGTATATAGGTTCCTAGTTAAACAACATTTTCACTCACCCGCCCATGTGGTTTCGTTCGAAACAAACTCCAATCAGAAGTGGTCTATTTTAGCATTTTCATGCCAAACCGACCACGAATTAATGTCTGACATCGGTAGGGGCTTTCTCCGCCCTCCTACCCAATATGTAGAACATCATGCATTTCTGCATGTCAGAAGATATTTTCTTTACATGTCATTTACAAATTCATTTGCATGTCTTTCATGGCCAAATATGGTCTCGTTTCTTCCGTATCGCCTGTCATGTTTACAAACTAACTACTTTACAGACCTATCATTATAATCAATTTATTACTTCTGTAGTGGTATTGATGGTATTGAATGATTGTGAGATTACTTAATGTGATGCATGAGGTCAGCTGTGAAGGCTCCTGAGATAAATGTAGCTGTGAATTGTCAGAAGGCCCTTCTTGCTACCACTACGACCTCACACCTATCTTTTTTTTATCTAATGAATGTGGCTACGTTAAAGTTCTAGGGTATGATATGTAATGTGTTGTGGTCGTGTACATACACATACACAGATATTTAACAATTCTAATACTATTAATAAAATGTTATGACACACTGAACTAACTCAAGGTATGTACAATTTTTGATAATAATTTTCTTTAAATTTATTTGTTCTGAACCAAGGTTTTATTCTGGTCAGAACATATGAAAGGTTTTGCAATTATTAATGAAATGCATGAATATATGGCATAATAAATGAAAGGTGTATACATCTGTATTTTACTAGACTAGTTACTATTACTACTGTTTATAGTTGTAATCTATTTGTGAGAACACTTAATGGATGTGCTGTTGGGGTGGCCTCATCATTCCCTGTCTATGGCGACTACACATTGTCCAGTTATTTGATGGAAATTTTATGGGTGTGTTAGAAAATAAGTTGAGTTGGTGAATTCTCAGCACACGTAGCTTGAATGTGTAGCTCTGGTGCTGAAATCTGGTAGCCCCACCTCTCCGTGCTTGGGGGCAATATCGGGCTGCTCTGCCAAAATATAAACTGCACGGGTCCACGCTTGTATTAGTTAACTCATCATTTGACACCACATTGGTGCCAAATAAAAACTCACAGCTCAGAATTATGAATATAGAACACAGTTAACTGCTAGCTAAACTCAGCTGAGCTGCTGGCTTTAGTATGGCGTCCCTCTAAATATTTCAATTTGCTTCTGGGAATACACCACTATATTATTCACTGTGTCTACTAGGACAACTTATGACGAATGGCAAAAATGCGCGTCTGAGCGCCGATAATATATTCATCTATGGCCAATCACCGCCTTTTTTCCTTTCAAATTCAAACCTACTACCAAAAAGTCATTTCAGTCATACCTCAGTCAAGTATGCCTTATTGTCTGTTGGTCCGTCCGTCTCTACTTACGTTTCACAAAAAAACACACTTGTTTTTTTAACCAACTCTGCCTTCCCCTACACAATTTTGCCTTTAAAGTTATTTTTAGCCACAATTCTCCAGCCCATCCCCTCTCTTTCATACCAACTAGATTTGAGCGCTTTGAGTCTCAAGGCTACAGTTTTTTTAAAATTAGGGGCATTTTTGTTTCAATGCAGACGCTCGCTGATATGAACAACACAGTCTTTTGTCAATATCTTTCTTATTATCTGTCCGTCTGTATAAATGAAAGCATATTATTTCACTGCTCAAGATGGGCCATCCGGCCAGCTAGGTTTTATATTCCTAACATCATTATTATGAAAAAGTTACTTTTCAAATATTTTCTAGAATCTTCTATACTGCGTTTGCCGCTGAATTCAAATAAACGGACTAAGTTATCGCAAAAGCGTCCAAGAAATGACTGTTGCGTATAATATCCAAGGTCCCTTTTGTCGATTTCTTTACCTTGTGTCAACTTGGGGACGTGAATTTTTTTTTTTTCTTTGCCCCACCAATTTGCGTCCTTTTAGCATTGCTAGTTTCAAGCACGTGTTCAGTCATATTTTTTCCTCTGATCTCCGTTCTCATCCCGCTCCAAGGGTAAACGTTTTGCCTTAACGTCTAACAATTTAATTTCCATGGCGGGTGGCGACCCGCGGCGTGGGCGATCATGTATTCTGGTAGCTTACGCATTAGTTTTTATCCCTACACTTTATCTTTGGAGATATTTTAACGTTGTATTACGGTAATTTTATGACACATCTCCCCACTTGAAAACATGCCTACGGCAAGTTCCAAAACCAGTGATACACATAGATAAAATCTCTCCTCACGCCTGCCATTACTCTAATTTTGATCACAGGGGTGCCGACTGAGGAAATCTGCACCGACATTCAATTTGCCTGGGATATATTGGATACTAAACTGATAAGGTTGAAGCAATAAAGACCACCTCAGCAATCTTGCGTTTTCATGCTTAGCCTGAGATAAGAATACGAGAGGCTGATGATCCGTCTCGACCACAAAAGTCCTACCATACAGATAGATTTGAAACTTCTTTATTGCCCAGATTAACGCTAAACATTCTTTTTCGCTTGTGGAGTATCCTTGTTCCGCCTTATTCAATTTGCGGCTTGCATAAGCGACTGGTTTCAGTTCCCCATCAGGTGAAGATGATCTTTGCAACAAAGCTGCTCCGAGTCCTACATTACTTGCATCGGTTCTTAAGACAAAATCCTGTGTCAAATCAGGTAGTTTGAGAATAGGCTTGCTAGTGAGTTTTTCCTTTAAATCTTGGAACGCTAATTCACTTTGCGCAGTCCAATTAATTTTATCTGGAAGTCCCTTGCGAGTCAGATCAGTCAGAGGAGCACAAATAGAGTTAAAATCTTTGATATATTTTTGATAAAATCCGCATAACGACACGAATGATCGCACGTCCTTTTTTGTTTGTGGTCTAGGTGCTCTCTGCAGTTTTTCCAAGTTCTTGGGATCAGGGGTCATGCTACCCTGATATACAGTGTGTCCCAAGAATTCCAACTCTTTGCATCCAATGCAACATTTTGTTGGCCTAGCAGTTAAGTTCGCCTCCCTAAGCCTATTAAATAACATTTTTAGAGCTTCAATGTGTTCTTCAAATGTCTCTGTGGCGACGAGAATATCATCCATGAAATTCGTGATACATGGGTTATTCAGGGGATCCAACAATTTGCGCATCATCCTTGAAAATACACTCGGAGCATTTTTCAGTCCGAATGGTAGCATGTTGAATTCATAATGTCCATCCGAAGTGCTAAAAGCCAAATAAGGTCTCACTTCAGGCTTCACTGGAATCTGGTAATAGCCTTTACTAAGATCCACCTTTGAAAAGTATTTTGCCTTGTTCAATCTGGCAAATAACTGTTTTGTGTCTGGTAATGGATCCACTTGTCCTTCTGTGACAGCATTCAGTTTCCTGTAATCTATGCACAGTCTGTGTTCCCCAGACGGTTTTCTCAACAAAACGACACTAGAGCTAAAAGATGATTCACTGTGTGAAATAATCCCCTCCTTCAACAAATAATCTATTTCTTCCTTCAATGCCTTCTCCTTCGCGAACGGAATAGAATAGGCTCTCTTACAGATTGGGTTTGAGTCTACCAGTTTCATGTCATACTGTAGCAAATTTGTATGGCCTGGTTTATCTGTTAATACATCTGTATGTTCCTCCAGAACCTGTTGAACTCTCTCCCTCTGGTTTTTAGTCAGGTGCTTACTGACTTTTACCTGTGCTGCTGTTTCACAAGGATGTAATGGGTATTCATGTGAGGTGAGTGGTTCCTTTTGCATTTGAGTTGCGATAGCTAAGGTCAGTAAAGGGGTGCTTTCCTGGAGTGGTCTGTCCAGATACTTCTTTAACAGGTTTACATGATAAACTTTCTCCTTCCCCTTTTTGTCAATTTTATAGTTTGTTCTAGACACCTTCTCTAGAACCGTATATGGACCTTGCCATCCAATTTGTAATTTATTCTGGCTACCGGGTAGTAGAAGCAGCACCTTCTCTCCCACAGCTAGTTCTCTGTCCTTTGCCTTCCTATTAAAATATGCTGCATGTTTCTTCCTGGCTTGTTTCAAATTATCATTTGCCAGTTTCCATCCAGCTTTCAAACGAGTGGTCAGTTCGTTCACGTATTGATAAGATGAGGTAACAGTCTCTTCCGCCTTCTCATCTGTCCAGGTCCTTAATAGGGCTACATCTGGACCTTTAATTGATCATACGTATTTTTTATGGAACCCGTCGGGTCCCTTCCATTAGAAGCCCTATAGTGAGGACGTTTCTTCCTAGAATCATCACTCACAAATCGACCACTACCAATTTTTTTCTTGGGTTTGTTCCCCCACTTTAGATTGCTTATGAGAGATCTTCGCTCTCTTTTCTGTTCTTCCAGTTTATATAAGTCTGAGCGAGCGATTGTCATCTTATCCTGGGTAAAATTTACTCTTTGTACTCGTCGCATAGTGGCCATGTTAATCCATTCAAGTGAAGACTGGGTGTGAAAAGGGGGCTCCCATTGCACTTTGTCTCCTTGAGTATCATAATTTTTCTTTCCAGGCCTAATCTTGCCCCATGGCGTTTCTAGGTCCTGCACATATTTTCCCTTTGTGGGTGTTCCCTCATGAAATATGCCACATGCTTCTACAAAGTTTTCAATATCGACATTTACGTCGGGCCAATAGTATTTGCGAGCAACTTTTTGGCAGATGGTACCGACTTTTTCATGGTCCCCATCTTTTCCAACATGTAAACTCCTTATTAAATTTGCCCTATATATCTTGGGAAGAACCAACTGTCCGTGACCAGTGGATCTAGTTCCTGTCTTCCTGTATAATAGTTTGTTCTTCATAAAATATTCCCCCTTGCTCGGAGGTGTGTGGCATTTGGGCAATTTTTAAAACATGGCTTGAGTGTCCTATCCTCAGCCTGCGCCTTCCTCATCTCCTCTGGATGAGCATTTATAGGTTCACCTTCTTCCTCCTTCTTCTGTGACCTGGTCTGCACTGTCGCCATGATCACAGGTCTCTCGGGATTTCCCAAGAAGACGTATCTACACCCCAATATCAGAGGGTAGATTGGTTCATCTATCACTGCTGCTCTGATTTCTCCTTCCACATAGCGAGTTTTCACCGTTATCCTTGCGATGGGAAGTGTCATGAGTGGTATGTCCTTAGTTGCCCCTTGTATTTCCACTGTTTCTGTGGTATACTGACTTGGGTCCACTAGGCTAGACTTCACAACTGAATCATAATCCAAACCTGTATCATAAAGGCACCTTATGGTGACCCCATTACAAATAACATCCTCACAAACTGGGGGGTGATAAGGTTCCTGCTGTCCCTTAGGATTAACCTTTAATCTTTGAGTCCCCGACTTCATTGCAGCAATGTTTGAAGGTTTCCTTCTACAAAATTCGGTGTTATGGTTATCTTTCTTGCACCATTTACACCATCTTTTTCCTTGGTTAAACGGTTTTCTTTCATTGAACTTTTGGTCATTGAACTGTGAGTTTCTGTCGCGATAGTCATTTCTTGGCCGCTCAAAGTTTGTCCTACCTTTATTTCCTTGCTCTCTATTATCAAATTTATTAAATTGCTGTGGAGCTTTAAAATTGTCTATGTGCTTCTTTTTAGCACCACTTACCTCTGCCTGGGCTGCCTGATACCTCTCAGCGACATTTAAAACCTCCCCCAACTTCTCTGCACCTTGTTCCATGAGAAATTTTCTCATGTCTGGAGCCATGGACTCTCTCAATTGCTCAATCATGATCATCTCTTTAAGATCTTGGGTCTTCCCCAGAGCAGTCCATTTCTCCAAATAGGTTTCCAGTCTGGCAGAGAATTGGTGGTATGTCTCCCCAGACAACAGTTTGGCATTTCTAAATTTCTTACGATAAAATTCACCATTTTTTTCGTACCTCAATAACAAAGCCTGCTTTAACATGTCATAATTGTCTTGGTCTTCTCTGTTCATTTTTGCGAAGACTTCATAAGAAGTACCTCTCAGTCCCTGTGATAACTTTAAACTCCACCTCTCTCTCTCTAACCCATATGTAGTAGCTAATAACTCAAAACGTCCTAGGTACTCCTCTATGTCATCGTCTTTTTCAACAAAATGGTCTAAATGAAACCCCATAGCTGATGTTGAGGCTCCCAGACTGGGCGTAGCATCTGAGGCAAAAGGGCTGGCACCATTTTCAGGAGCCTGGCCTTGTAGCTCCAGCTCCCTTAGTCGTAATTCGTGCTCCCTTTGCAACCTTCTATCTTCTGCCTCCCTTTCGGCAGTCAATCTTTTATCTTCTGCTTCCCTTTCGACCTTTTTATCTTCTGCCTCCCTTTGCTGTCGTTTTTCTTCTGCCTCAATCTGCAGCCTCTTAGTCTCAGCCTCTAACCTCTTCTCTTCAGCCAACCTTTCAGACTCTAATTTTCTTTCAGCCTCTTTTTCTAATCTTCTTTCTTCTCTTTCAATATATTTATCACATTCAGCCGTTACATATTGAATTAAAATCTGACCATCCATTCCCATCTCCTTTGCCGTTAGCACAGCAGCTGATCTGAATTTGGCCAGCTCCGCCATACTTTTTAAACAAATCTAGCAATGTGCAAAGTAAAATTTCCAACCACTAAGGTAATTCTAATTACTCTAGTCTAAAATAATTCTAATTAATTAATTAATCAATTAACTACCACTGGCTGTGAAGATTCACCAACTTTTATTTTCAGGGACACTTTTAATTTTTAAAATGTGTTCCCCTAATTTAATTCTCCCCCCAGGAGATCCTAATATTTTTAATAGGCTAATTATCCCGGAACAAGAGAACCAATATATGTAGTGGTATTGATGGTATTGAATGATTGTGAGATTACTTAATGTGATGCATGAGGTCAGCTGTGAAGGCTCCTGAGATAAATGTAGCTGTGAATTGTCAGAAGGCCCTTCTTGCTACCACTACGACCTCACGCCTATCTTTTTTTTATCTAATGAATGTGGCTACGTTAAAGTTCTAGGGTATGATATGTAATGTGTTGTGGTAGTGTACATACACACACACAGATATTTAACAATTCTAATACTATTAATAAAATGTTATGACACACTGAACTAACTCAAGGTGTGTAAAATTTTTGATAATAATTTTCTTTAAATTTATTTGTTCTGAACCAAGGTTTTATTCTGGTCAGAACATATGAAAGGTTTTGAAATTATTAATGAAATGCATGAATATATGGCATAATAAATGAAAGGTGTATACATCTGTATTTTACTAGACTAGTTACTATTACTACTGTTTATAGTTGTAATCTATTTGGGAGAACACTTAATGGATGTGCTGTTGGGGTGGCCTCATCACTCCCTGTCTATGGCGACTACACATTGTCCAGTTATTTGATGGAAATTTTATGGGTGTGTTAGAAAATAAGTTGAGTTGGTGAATTCTCAGCAGACCAGACGCTCACGTAGCTTGAATGTGTAGCTCTGGTGCTGAAATCTGGTGGCCCCACCTCTCCGTGCTTGGGGGCAATATCGGGCTGCTCTGCCAAAATATAAACTGCACGGGTCCACGCTTGTATTAGTTAACTCATCATTTGACACCACATTGGTGCCAAATAAAAACTCACAGCTCAGAATTATGAATATAGAACACAGTTAACTGCTAGCTAAACTCAGCTGAGCTGCTGGCTTTAGTATGGCGTCCCTCTAAATATTTCAATTTGCTTCTGGGAATACACCACTATATTATTCACTGTGTCTACTAGGACAACTTATGACGAATGGCAAAAATGCGCGTCTGAGCGCCGATAATATATTCATCTATGGCCAATCACCGCCTTTTTTCCTTTCAAATTCAAACCTACTACCAAAAAGTCATTTCAGTCATACCTCAGTCAAGTATGCCTTATTGTCTGTTGGTCCGTCCGTCTCTACTTACGTTTCACAAAAAAACACACATGTTTTTTGAACCAACTCTGCCTTCCCCTACACAATTTTGCCTTTAAAGTTATTTTTAGCCACAATTCTCCAGCCCATCCCCTCTCTTTCATACCAACTAGATTTGAGCGCTTTGAGTCTCAAGGCTACAGTTTTTTTTTAAATTAGGGGCATTTTTGTTTCAATGCAGACGCTCGCTGATATGAACAACACAGTCTTTTGTCAATATCTTTCTTATTATCTGTCCGTCTGTATAAATGAAAGCATATTATTTCACTGCTCAAGATGGGCCATCCGGCCAGCTAGGTTTTATATTCCTAACATCATTATTATGAAAAAGTTACTTTTCAAATATTTTCTAGAATCTTCTATACTGCGTTTGCCGCTGAATTCAAATAAACGGACTAAGTTATCGCAAAAGCGTCCAAGAAATGACTGTTGCGTATTATATCCAAGGTCCCTTTTGTCGATTTCCTTACCTTGCGTCAACTTGGGGACGTGAATTTTTTTTTTTCTTTACCCCACCAATTTGCGTCCTTTTAGCATTGCTAGTTTCAAGCCCGTGTTCAGTCATATTTTTTCCTCTGATCTCCGTTCTCATCCCGCTCCAAGGGTAAACGTTTTGCCTTAACGTCTAACAATTTAATTTCCATGGCGGGTGGTGACCCGCGGCGTGGGCGATCATGTATTCTGGTAGCTTACGCATTAGTTTTTATCCCTACACTTTATCTTTGGAGATATTTTAACGTTGTATTACGGTTAATTTTATGACAACTTCCGTGTCTTAATCTTCAGCATGATGGTAATTTTCTACATTCAAGGGAGATCTGCTGTGAATTTTATCATATCATGTTTGCGAGCTCGCACCTTATCAGGCGACACCCGGTAGCGTGTATCGTCCGCAGACAGAAAGTGTGGGTTAACAAAAGTGTAGACTTTTACTCCGTCTGAAGCTAGCGATAAGCGAAAAGATAATGTGGCAAGTTCACTCCGCACAAACAGAAGTCAAAGTTGCTTCAAAAATAGGTCACCCGATCAGGTAAAATTAAGGAACGACAAAAGATGGAGTGATGGCCACTGACTGATCTGACAGCCGGCGGCAAAGGATGAAAGAAGAAGAGAAAAGATGATACGAAAACCTTGAACTATGCAAGCGAAAGCGTCACGGTGCGGGTGAGAAAAAGGAAAAGGAAGGGCACAGAAAAATTTAAAATAATGGCACAGGAAAATGTAACGATCGAAGATTGACTCGTGTGTGTATGTGTATATATATATATATATATATATATATATATATATATATATATATATATATATATATATATATATATATATATATATATATATATATATATATATATATATATATATATGTGTGTGTGTGTGTGTGTGTGTATGTGTATATATGTGTGTATGTGTATATTTATATATGTTTGTCCTGTTTCTACTTCACCCGTGTTAAGGGGGTCTGAAAGGGCAGCAAAGTATAATAACACTGTAACCTGATATGCATGTAGTAACAACCCACAAGGAGGGTTGAGCATGGGGCAGGCTAGCCAAAAGAACTTCATATTTAAATGGTGCGACAAGGTCACCAACGCAAAACTTATGTCAAGGTCACCAACGTGATACTGATGTCAAGGTCATCAACGTGATACTGATGTCAAGGTCACCAACGTGAAACTGGTGACAAGAACAAGACACGTACCAGTGGAGCAGGAGATGAGACAAAGACACAGGCGATGGTTTGAACACACACCATCAGGAAGCCTGGTGATAACATTACCAGGCAGTTCTTGTTCTTGAGTTCACAGGGCAAGAGAAGTAGAGACAGAAATAGGAATGATAAGGAAGATATGAAAGACCTTGAGCTGATGGCGCGCGACAGGAGGACAAGATGTGTATATGTTGAAGGTCTACGCTCCTTGGAGAGAGGATATGTGTTTGTTGAAGGCATACGCTCCTTGGAGAGAGGATAAGTGTTTGTTGAAGGCATACGCTCCTTGGAGAGAGGATATGTGTTTGTTGAAGGCATACGCTACTTGGAGAGAGGATATGTGTTTGTTGAAGGTCTACGCTCCTTGGAGAGAGGATAAGTGTTTGTTGAAGGCGTTCGCTCCTTGGAGAGAGGATATGTGTTTGTTGAAGGCACACGCTCCTTGGAGAGAGGATATGTGTTTGTTGAAGGCATACGCTCCTTGGAGAGAGGATATGTGTTTGTTGAAGGCATACGCTCCTTGGAGAGAGGATATGTGTTTGTTGAAGGCATACGCTACTTGGAGAGAGGATATGTGTTTGTTGAAGGTCTACGCTCCTTGGAGAGAGGATAAGTGTTTGTTGAAGGCGTTCGCTCCTTGGAGAGAGGATATGTGTTTGTTGAAGGCACACGCTCCTTGGAGAGAGGATATGTGTTTGTTGAAGGCATACGCTCCTTGGAGAGAGGATATGTGTTTGTTGAAGGCATACGCTCCTTGGAGAGAGGATATGTGTTTGTTGAAGGCATACGCTACTTGGAGAGAGGATATGTGTTTGTTGAAGGTCTACGCTCCTTGGAGAGAGGATAAGTGTTTGCTGAAGGCATACGCTCCTTGGAAAGAGGATATGTGTTTGTTGAAGGTCTACGCTCCTTGGAGAGAGGATATGTGTTTGTTGAAGGCATACGCTCCTTGGAGAGAGGATATGTGTTTGTTGAAGGTCTACGCTCCTTGGAGAGAGGATCTGTGTTTGTTGAAGGCATACGCTCCTTGGAGAGAGAATATGTGTTTGTTGAAGGCATACGCTCCTTGGAGAAAGGATATGTGTTTGTTGAAGGCATACGCTCCTTGGAGAGAGGATATGTGTTTGTTGAAGGTCTACGCTCCTTGGAGAGAGGATATGTGTTTGTTGAAGGCATACGCTCCTTGGAGAGAGGATATGTGTTTGTTGAAGGTAAACGCTCCTTGGGGAGATAAAGTGTACTGATTGATTGATTGATTGAATGATTGATTGATTTTACTTAGCAGGCCTTCTGAGAAATATCACTTAAATAGATGTTTGTCCTGTGTTTACTTAACAGACCGTCAAACAAATAGTTACACTCGAATATGTGTATGTTTTGTTTTAGACTTATTAGACCGTCAAATAAATTGTTACATTTAAATATTTGTATGTTCTTTTTTTTTTACTTAATGGGGCGTCTAACAAACAATGACACTAGGTACCAAAAAGGGAATTTTGTTTGCACAGAAACAAAAGAGAGAACAATGTAGTTTGGAAGCTCTTGGGACACCATGAAATTTGGTACTTTATTTTTTTAAATAAGACAACAAATAAAAAAGTTATAGCATTTTTAAAAGCGTGGGGACTTCGCAAAATTGAAAAAGTTACATGACACCAACTTCAGAACACTTCCGTCTTCTTAAATATAGTCTTACAACTTTCTCTGACAAACAGCATACAGTCTGCAATATACTGATCACACAAAGAAAACTATACGGCTACATCATGAATAATTATGAATATATTTGAGACCACAATTTGCAAATCTGCAAAACACATTACCGAAAAATATAGTTTTTTTGCATGAAAGTCAATATTCACATCATATTTCAAAAAGTATAGAAGATACAAGCTTTAAATTTGTATATATTACACTCAGGTAAATGTTCGTTCCGTATTTATAAACTGATCTAGTAACAAACAATTGCACAAATATATTTTTGTTCTCTTTTTACTTAACAAATAGTTATACTCAGATACAATTTTTTCCCCTTCTAACTGTTTAGCAGACCTACTTACCAACAACTTTACTCAAATATATGTTTGCTATGTTTCTTAATAGTTGAATTCAAATACTTGTGTGGTTACTAATTATGTAGCAGGCCTTGTAACAAACACATGCATTTAACTATATATTTGTTCTTGTTCCTAAATGTTCTGCGGGAATTATTATTCATTACTTTTCTTCCATGACCGCAAAGATAATGACGTCATTTCTATTAGCTGGCCAAATTACCAATCGTCACTTCACTTCCGGTTCACGTCTTCAGCCTTGGGGATTGCTCAAACAGGTATTGATGAGACTGAACAGAAGCGAATGTTTTCTGAGTGAATCATCTCCTACATAAAAAAAGGACTCATGGGTTGTGCGTTCAACAAATCGGAGGACCTTACTGAGTAAGTAATGTCTTAAACTATTTTTAACAGCGCATGAACACATTTAATGAGCCGTTTCTTTTTGTTTACTTTTAGCATATTAACAAGACCACAAGGTCTTTTTTTATTTGGACACGCACCATAATAAAACCGAAAGTCCCCGTGTCTAGACTGAACAGGGCGTGCCTCTCCAAATCGAGGCAAAATTACATGTATATTTAAATTAGCATTTCTGAAAAGCGATGTTTGTTATTTTTATTTATTTTTTAAAGAAACGTCCAGATGGGACTGACATATTTATCGTGATTTTACACAGTATCGCTGCTGGAATAAGAATAAAGGAATTCTACTTCTTCAAGTAACATGTCTGGTGGCATAGGTGTGATAATGTCTCTCCTCAACTTTCTGGCTAATGTACTGTTTATTAATTCCGCTATTAATCTCTTTCCATGACATGTCAGACTGTTCAGTATGTTCTCTCTTTGTCGCTTTCTATCTCTTTCCTTCAACTTTTCCAGTTGTCACAATATATTCCAGATTTCTTCTTCGATAGAGGAATAGAGTAGGAAAAAACTGAATAGATGACATATATAAACTAAGAGACCCATGAAATCCTAAAAGCCCCACCAACATTAATGTAAAGTAAAAGATCATAAAACATACGTTGGATGGCCATCGTAACTGTCGAGATTAAATGACTTGAGCTGAACTAACTAAATGTACACTATCTCTTGTGTACTCTGGAGATATGATGAGATTTTTCAACGACTTCAGTATACAGTAAAAAGTTAGTCCTATACCATTAAAAGCTGCAGGGAAACTAAATATTAGAGACTTCACTATACTAAGTATGTTTCCCCTAGTTCACATCTCCAAGCGTGTCCCGGTCTAATCTCTGCTTCCGTTACCTTGGGAGTCCAAAAAACAAGGACTGCCTTACAACTCTAACAGTGTGTTGAAGGTTTATTTGATAAAAGATACTGGTGGGGTCATCAATAAGATAAATGTTATTATTACTTTCGCTGATAAATGGCGATCAGCATAAGTTGGGCTTACGGATGGCCGACAGGTGTGTGACTATAGAAATATAACATACGCGAATGTGTATAGGTTCTTTAAGTGTGTCTATGATATGTCACTCACACCACAGCAACGTAGAAGTCAGGAAATGTTGTAAGACCTGGCAACGTTATACAGTTTATTGACGAGACGGTCACGTAGACATCATAGCAAGACGATTCACAGCATACTCATGAAGCAACATGTAAGTAAATCCATAACAACGGTTGCATAAACCACCACAGCAAATCATGGGCTTTAAGCACAAAATGTCTATCAGGAAACATGAATCAGCAAATAGGTGAATAGGCTGCAGGACATAGCAGCACATATTTCATCTCATAATAGTACAGCAAAAATATCATTCCAGTTCTCAATATGAATACAATGCATTAACAAGCCAACGATATCCGTGGCTTTGAATAACAAGTTCCCTTGGAGAAAACAACATTCTCTTCAACACACTATCTAACTGCAAAAACAATCCATCACAGAAAATGGATATGGAATAATGGGCTGTACAATCCGTGGCCTCATAATACCCTCAATAAAGTACATTCTACAATTATCAAATACTCCTTTCACCAAAAAGAATATATGCTGGGACACACTAGCAAAAATGGTAAAGCGTCCATTTTCAAGCTCTGCCAGCCAAATACTGTCACGAAAAATCTGCTGCTTAAAACAGCTCAGTACCCAATTCATTCCAGCGCAAACTTGCAGCTTAAGTTGTGAGCAGAATTCATCCGCCTTTCCCCCCAAAACTAATTCATAGTACGTTGGACAGTTTCTTTATCCTATTTTTAAAAAGCAAACTAACAGCTAGTCAAAAGAGCTGTGTTCAAAAAGTGTGTGCATAAAAATCCGACCCGTACATACGAGTCTTAAACACGTAACTCCCCTTAATTAAAATATGACTAAACAGACTACACCGACCTTTGGGGAAAAAAATGATACCATCATTTTTTTTTTTTTTTTGTTGAAAAAATTATATCGAACAAAAAAAATTGAGGTCGATGCAATCATAATATCTACACATAAGGATTACTCTATGTTAAGTCATGTTACCAAAAAAAGAACAAAAGAGGGATAGAAGTAAGTGTAAAGTAAAAGAAAATGAAGTATAGAAAGATAATGAGATAAGGATACAAAGATCAACAAATTCAAAGAAATATGAAGTATACCAAGTATAGACTAGCTATGCCATCATAAATGAAAAGTGAGAAGAACAGATGAAGTACAAGAAGAATGAGCAGACAATGATATATCATGGTAAAAAATAAGTTTCACAATGCATATTTATACCAAAAGACACATAACTAGTTACCATTTTTTAAAAACCTAATGTGCATGATAACCAAGTTAATAAAATTATAAAGTACCAATGATGAACTCATTATAGACATCAATTAACAATATCGCTATGCGTAGTTACCCCTAGCGTACAATCAAGCGCTGGGCAAAGAAAAATACATCACAACCTCAGAAAAAACATTTTTTTATTGTACTGATATCGCTATACACAGTTACCCTTTCCAAAATTGCCATAATTGTTGGAACCAAAATGTTGAAGACCATTAAATTGTCTCCAGTTCCTTGAAGCAGGAGAATTACTACGTGATGGACCCCCTTGGTACTGTCCAAAATCACGATTATCTCTCCTACCAAAATTGCGCTCAGCACTTTGAGATCTACGTCGCAAATTACAACCATATGGTATTGCTGAAGCCACAGGTAAACTTTCTCTGACCTCAGAGCGGCTAACCGTCACATTTGGGTGTGCAGTAACGTATTGGCGACAGTATTGTTCCATATCTTTCAAGTTTGTAGGTTTTCGCTCATGTAAAAAAGAAAGAAAAGAAGCGTTTACAGACGACATGACTTTGTCGCGAAGCAATAAGTCCATAAGGGCTTCATATGTGTGCTCAGTTTTAGAAAGTTCAATCCAACGTGAAAACATTTGACGTATATTTGCTATGAACTCTGAAAAATCTACCCCAGTCTCCGGTAACAGAGCCTTAAAGCGCAGACAATAACCGTCTTCATCAAGTTGGTATTTCTTCAATAATTCAGCCCTGGCCGTTGTGACGACTTGCCATATCTTCTCTTCATTTTTATTATTATTTACGTGACATCATTTTTTTCTCATCCTCAATGCATGATCGCAAAGTCCCGGGAATTGTCACTTGCGGATAATCTCCTAGCGTTCGGTGATTTTCTCCTCGCTATTTTTAGATACGACGTCATTGTTGACCCCTGACCTCGGTAGCGAGAAACCCGCTTTAATTTAGGACTGCTTAAACTTAGGGAGAACCAGTTTAGGCCACTTAGGAAAACATCACGTGACTTTTAACGTTATTGATTGGAGCGTCTATACGAGGCTAAGGTCACATGATGCACGCTACGGATCACGTGTTCAAGCGGAAATGTCCCGCTAAAAGTGCGCCAAACACGGCCATTTTTCACTTACGCCCAGGTAACCAAGACAGCTATACCTAAGCCAGATCGTGCGAATTCATGCATTAAACGCACTGAAGCCACGTGTCTAAATTGCTGGTCCATCTGAGTAGGTAAGTGAAAATCTCGTTAGAAAATAGTATTGTGATGAAATGTGTAGTACCTTGCAAAATCGACGCAAGATTGGTATAACTGCGTTTACTTTATTCATAATTTTTGTTTTACGATCACATCCAGCCACATGTGATCGGGTGTATTTTATGATCCCACGGGATATGTACAACATGTTCATAATAATGTATAACGGGAATATATATAGCTATTAATTTCCATATTATTTGAGTATTTTCGACCCGACGCTTAGACTAACGGAATTTAATATTAACGATAATGTTGACAGACCGTGACATATATTCATTATAAATTATATGACGATGCGACCAGACATGAAGTGTGTGATAATGTTGTCAGACAATTCTAAAACACTGATGTCCAATTATTTGTTAAATTCATCATAATTGACATGACGATTAGGCTAGAGGCACAGAACTAGAATACTGTTGCCGACATTTCTATGATAAATTTGGTGGGTTTAACTGACATTTATAATAATTCATCGGGTTAAGTTGACGATAAATCAGTCTAAAGAATTATAATACTGCCACTGGGGCAGAGGAATATAATAAAGGACAGAAAGGAGAAACTTGAATTCAAGATTAGGCTCTAGACATATGATGTTAGAGACTAAAATCTGAGATGACTGGCAGACGGACGGCTTAGGGAAAGACTGCTTTCTAAAGCCAGAAAATTAATGAAGCCGTCGTATTTGTCTTCAGTCTATGGTGGAGCCTTGCACGACAGTCCAATCTCAGAGCAGAATACGGAGTCGAGCACAGAGAAGGCAAATCCGAACCATTCAAGACCTACCTGGGGCAACGTCAGGAGACCGGAGAACTAACCACGCTTCACTTTCAGCCGGGGGCTGAAAAAGCTAAGTTCCTATAAAAAGGGAACTCACCAGATCAATGCATATTTTTGTCATACATGATGAAACACACTTGATGTGAGACACATAGTACATACAGCAGACACTAATTCCATCGACAATACTATCATTCACCATCTATTCATTTTATTGCAATAAACCAATTGGGTGTATATACTGTACCCCATGCTTTGTTCCTTCCATTAGATGTTGAATATTGTCTGATGTTTATCTTCCTTTATAAGGGAGGGGGGGGGGGGGCTCGTAAAATCTAATATAAACCCAGTTAATTGAGAATAATAATAGATAACTGAGAAGGGGACGACGGTAGCGAGAGACCAAATATCTCCTTACAACCTTTTCCAGACCTGTCTAGTAGGAGAATTTACCCTCTTCGTCACGCTTCAGAAGTGGGAAAACCCAACAGGAATTCTTGAGCCAAATTTTCCACATTCTTATCAATTATTTCTTTTAATAAATTCTTATCCTTCAAACGCTACGTGACAGCCGTATCATAGTTATTTTTGTCAGGCCCCTCCAATCTACTTACAACATTCATTGCATCACCCGTAAGTAGGTCCATAAGTCGTGTACAATATTCCGACTTGTCTATTTTCTGAGATTCTCATGAAAGTTCAAATCTATTTAGGTAAAAGGAAATATCGTCAGAGGTAGGATTAAATTTAGGCGATTTGGGTCTATAAGAATGATTATTTGCCTTATTAGAAGTTGTTTGATTGTTTGTCTCATTTTGTGTATTACCAATATTCACTGCCTTTATTTTCTCCAGTTCTATAGATAAGATCCTTTCCTCGTGTAGTCTTTGGTTTTCTTCCGCTTGCATCTGCAGCTTCTTCTCCATTTGCGTTTAGAATTTTTCTTTCTTCAACCTCTAATTTCTGTTTTTCAGCCTCCATTTGCATTTGCTGTTGAATTTTTCTCTCTTCAGCCTCTAATTTCTGTTTTTCAGCCTCCATTTGCATTTGCTGTTGAATTTTTCTCTCTTCAGCCTCTAATTTCTGTTTTTCCATTTCCATTTGCTGTTGTCTTTTTCTATCTTCAGCCTCTAATTTCTGTTTTTCATTTTCCAACTGAAGTTTTCTCTCTTCTGCCTGCATTTGCAATCTTCTATCTTCAGCCTCCATTTTCAGTTTTTCAACCTCTAATTTCTGTTTCTTTTCTTCCGACTTCTGCGCCTTGGCATATTCGGCAAGTGCGAATTCTTCTAGTCTCTCCGTAGTCATACCAAGGGATTTCCCTTGTGTAATGAAATAATCCAAACTAGACATTATGCTGTATTTTACAAGATATGAAAGTAATGTAAATATCCAGGAGACACTCAGTCTATTTCAACTTGGTGGGTGACAAGTCATTGCTTATGAACTTGTACAATTACCCTTTTACCTACTAATAATGTTATTAATTACCTATATATATATATTATGCATTATAATATTGACAGTGCATGACAAAATAGATAGTACAAACAAAAGTGACAAAGACAAGATATAAAGCACAAATGACCACGTTCGCAGAATCAATTAAACCTGAAAGCAAAACCAAAGAAAAAATATTGCAAAGAATGCAATGACACTGCGAAAAGTAAGACAATACAAGCGACATAAACGAAAAAGTTGTATATAAATCAAAGATAGTAACAAATTAATCAAAAACTAAGGTACAGAGAAAAAATATAACGACAACAACAATGAGACGTTTCGTCACACCTAAACACTGATATCACAGATTATCAAAAACAGTGATAACGCAAAAAGTTCGCTGGAAATTTCCACTGCGGGAAATCCGCAAGAATGTCCCTACAGAACGCTTACGTCGGCCCTGTGTGAACTGGGATATATCCGAACGTAAGTCTCCACCCAACCAAACCCGCATAAACATGAAACATATAATATAGAACACGTGAAAGAATAAATAGTTTATGCTCTGAGGAAGGCTCAATGTTACACCGAACAGTGGTACAGTTTACAAACAAACAAATCACTTATCTTCAAAAGGAAAAAATCCCAGCCTCCGCAGCAACAACAATGATGTAAATCAGGTATCACACAGTCTGAATAAATCCAATGGTGATTGGTACTGGAACTCCAAAGTGATAGCGGCTTTCGAAAGAAATTCCTGACATCGGGTGCTGAAATCCTAAGTTGGCGCACGAAAAGAATGACTGGAATTCTGACTTCTTGACTTGAATAACTTGTGCATAAAAGTCAGTACTGACAACACTGTAAATCCAGCTGAATTGACATCATAGTAAACTTCTGGACTATTTATACCCCGAATCACTGGCGACCACTTCTGTTCAAGGTTTATTTGATGGAAGATAAATGTTATTATTACTTTCGCTGATAAATGGCGATCAGCATAAGTCGGGCTTACGGATGACCGACAGGTGTGTGACTATAGAAATATAACATACGCGAATGTGTATAGGGTCTTTAAGTGTGTCTGTGATAAGTCACTCACACCACAGCAACGTAGAAGTCAGGAAATATTGTAAGACCTGGCAACGTTATACAGTTTATTGACGAGACGGTCACGTAGACATCATAGCAAGACAATTCACAGCATACTCATGAAGCAACATGTAAGTAAATTTATAACAACGGTTGCATAAACCACCACAGCAAATCATGGGTATTAAGCACTAAATAACCATCAGGAAACATGAATCAGCAAATAGGTAAATAGGCTGCAGGACATAGCAGCACATATTTCATCTCATAATAGTACAGCAAAAATATCATTCCAGTTCTCAATATGAATACAATGCATTAACAAGCCAACGAAATCCGTGGCTTTGAATAACAAGTTCCCTGAGAGAAAACAACATTCTCTTCAACACACTATCTAACTGTAAAAACAATCCATCACAGAATATGGATATGGAATAATGGCCTGTACAATCCGTGGCCTCAAAATATCCTCAATAAAGTACATTCTACAATTATCAAATACTCCTTTCACCAAAAAGAATATGTGCTGGGACACATTAGCAAATATGGTAAAGCGTCCATTTTCGAGCTCTGCCAGCCAAATACTGTCACGAAAAATCCGCTGCTTAAAACAGCTCAGTACCCAATTCATTCAAGCGCAATTTCGCAGCTTGAGATGTGAGCAGAATTCATCCGCCTTTCCCCCCAAAACTAATTCATAGTACGTTCGACAGTTTCTTTATCCTATTTTTAAAAAGCAAACTAACAGCTAGTCAAAAGAGCTGTGTTCAAAAAGTGTGTGTATAAAAATCCGACCCGTACATACGAGTCTTAAACACTTAACTCCCCTTAATTAAAATATGACTTAACACAGTGTTTTCTCTTATTTTTATAGTATTATGTTCTCCACTTAATTCTCACTTTCTTTTCCTTCTGTGTTTTTGTTTGTCTGTCCCTGACGAAGGCCTTGTGGCCGCAACGTAGGTTTTTTATTGTCCTTTCTCCCAGTAAGACGTATCACTATTTGTGTTTTTTTTTCTCTTTCTACAACTCTACCAACAGGTTTACTCAATATGTGTCCTATTTAGAGAGAGCAGTGATGGAGGGCATAGTACCTGGAAGGCGAGGCAGGGGCCGACCAAGACGACCGTGGACACAGAATTGAGACACCTTGAACATGACAATGGAGGAGGCAGGAGAGCTGGCTAGAGATCGAGAGTCTTTCAGGCGGGCTGTGATGAGAACGACGTTCTGCAAAGGACATGCTACATGATGATGACTCTATTCAGGAGCGTCCAATTGACAGAGTGGTTAGAACGTTGGTCTCTAGCAGCAAAGGCCCCGGGTTCAATTAACGGTATTGTTACGCTCCAGTCTGCCAAGCTGTAAACTGCTACCACACTTTGCTCTTGAGTTAGGGAAGGAAAAAACAGCGAGGAAGGGAACCGGATACCGCACCTCTCGATGCTGGACCTAATATAGTGAAACCTCTAACACTTCACTCCCTTACGGCAGTATATGTTATGGAACTACCTTTTTAATGTGATTGTGCTCCGGGCAAAAAAATACACGGAGAAGAGGACTGGAAACAGAAAGGAAAATTATGAGGAAGTCATAGAAAGGACTAGAGCTATTAGCAAGGGACAGAAAGAAATGGCTTGAGTGTGCTGAGGGCCACTGCTGATTGGGGAGCCAAAGGATACTGAATAAGTAAATATGCTCCATGATACTTATTCCAGTGACCTTTCAAAAGCTTCGCATTTTCAGCTCATTTATTCATGTTACCCGTTTGGTCCTCGTGGATCATAATGCCCCCACCGCAGCTAGTCCCCGTGTAGGCAGCCTGCACAAAGATGATAAGCTATTGCAGCAGTGGTTCCTTTAGTAATTTGGTTTACATGATCTGGTTACCAGCCACATGCAACTTTGATTAGTCAACCCTTACCACTCAGCGCATGTATGTTTCTTATATGTATAAGTGGGGATGATATCTGTTGCAAACCTCGAATGGGTTATAACTAGGGTATAAGCGCTTTCGCGTCAGTTGGCATTTTCTAAACATTATTATACCGTTTAAAACAGTGGTTCCCAAATTTTCTTTTACTCTGAGCCGCAGTTTTGGAATGAACATTTTTTTGCGCCGCATCGATTTTTTTTATTGATAACAAAAGCCTTCACTTACCAAAAAAAAAAAATAAATAAACTCGTACCAGTGCTTTATTCATGACAAAGAACACAACTTCTTTATAATACGATCATAAGACATCCAGAAAGTATAAAATAATTTAGCTACATAAAAAGGTGATTCATTCACAAAATATATAAATTCAAAGAGAGGTCTGATCTTGTTTTTGTAGGGTAATCTTTATAATTTACATTATTTTTACAATTTTTTATAATTATTAAAATCTATTTGATATAAAATAAATGATGAATCAAATCTAGAAACTTCCTAACAATTCTACGGGTTTCTATACACATATTTCCCATATTGTATCATATAAAATAAAATATAAAAAAAATTAAAAAAGCAAATGACCTTCATATTTATTTTTGGCACATGAATTTTTTTGAAAATGTCTCCATATCCTTGAATGTGTGTGAATCTTCCCGCCATGCCTGCCACCCAGTCGCAGCGCACCAGTGTGGCACACCGCACCGTTTGGAAACCACTGGTTTCAAGACTCTCAAACTAGTTCACTGTTAATATAAAATTTACTTTCCCTTTATTCTTACAGACATAGCTTTTCTTGTGCGATTCATCTCGCGATGGGATTATCATTTCTGATGCTCTGGTCAGTGACCACGTTTAACTCTTTGCTATCGCTGTCAAACACAGTTACATGTACCACAGCGCAGGAGAGAAAAATCTCATAGTGAGAGATGAAATACTTAAGAAGTGCCATTAATGTTACCAGAAGGGACAGAATGAGAAATGGTGACTTCAGACAAATTGTAGGAACTATACCATGCATCAATGATGGACAGAAAATAAAATAGTACGGTCATTTAATGAGAGTGCAAACAGTTCGTATACCACTACTCTTCACAACAGTAGAAGATTTGATTTTCAGGCTTGGATACCACAAAGAGGCAGGTGGGTAAAAAATATTACTGAAACCGTCAAGCCGGGCTCATACCAGCCAGTGCGACTCACTTGACCCAAGGGCGAACACTCCTCACGTCTTTTATGGCAAGACTGAACCGGAAAAGTAAAGTAAATTATTTTCACTGTACTAATTTCATTTCATTGGGAGCCGCGCCGGTGTAATGGTTACCATGTTACGCTATCGACCAGGTTTTCAAGGTTCAAGCCCGGGCGCCGGCATTTGCAGGACTGTCATCGACCGGGATTTGACTGAATAACCTGAACGGCTCCTGCAGATAAACCCTCTGTGGATGGGAAGGAGCGAAGCTCCTGACCGGGTTGGAAGGAAAGTCCACTGTCTCCCCATCCTCGAAATGACATATCATTGGGCCAAAAGAGTTGGAAAGCTCGAGTGCCGCTGGTTAGAGGAAATTTCATTTCATTTCATCTTTATTTATGTATTGTCTGACTTGGCTTTTTAATTATTTCTGATTCGTGTTGATACCCAAGTATATTTTTCACATGCGTTGTCACGGAATCGCCTCCCTTGCTTTGCAGTAGTGGTCCAACCGTGGCCAAAACTCAAGAGTATCTAATATGGGTCTGCAACGGGGTCTACCTTCCCACAAGATTACTCTTGGCATAGTTATAGATAAAAGGATAGTGATGCTCCTACCTCAAGGCAGTTTTCATAAGATATTTGAGAAGTCAATAACAATGCTGCGTTGGGCAGGGCAATTGTTAACTTATATCTGATCCGACGACTTTTATGAAGAATAAGCAATTATTAATTTCAGCTCGTTCAAGCCCCCATCCTGATTTTCTCAGTTGAATTTTTCTTATTATGGTATAACTCTATTTAGAGTGTATTTAGTAAATTGACTGAGACAAACATGCATTGCATTCAAAATGACTAAACTGACGTTAAATTTGTATATTTGCAAATTACAAGATTTAATAATCATTTAGGTGTTAACAAGGTTTTTTTAAAAAATGAATAATTATTTATCAGAAAAATTATCATCACTGTTGTGACGTAATGGTAGTTTGTAAAGGAGTTCACTTGGCAGCTTTTATGTGTTACTTAGCTGCCAGTTACGATTCTGCTCCTTCTGATGATTTGGTTCTTGGCAGACTGGATCGTTGATTCCGCTCGTCACTGGTCAAGGTTGTAGGTCGCAGCACGTTCCCAGAAGTGTCATGGAGTGTCTACGAAGTTGGTCCCTCGTCTTTATGCCCCGTCTGATGATGGTGCCTAAATTCGACTTCAGACCACTTGTACCCTTCTTGTTCCAGAGATAGTACCCTTAACTGGTACTGTTACGGACTGACCTCCCCTGCTTTGCAGTAGTGGTCCTACTGTGGTCAAACCTCAAGAGGACGTAATATGAGTCTTCAAAGGTGTCTACCTTCGTGCAAGAATACTCTTGGCAGACCTGTAGATAGAAGGATAATGATGCTTCTATCTCAAGAGAGAGCTCATAAGATATTTCAGAAGTCAAGAACAATGCTACATTGGGCAGGGCAATTGTTAACTTATTTCGGATCCGCCGCCTTTTATAAAGTTTTATGCAATGATTAGATTAAGCTCATTCAAGCCCCCACCCTGATTTACTCAATGGAATTCTTATTATTATGGTATAGGTCTGTTTAGAGTGTATTTAGTAAATTGACTGAGACAAACATGCAGTGCATTCAAAATGACTAAGTCGACGTTTAATTTGTATATTTACAAATAACAGATTTAATAATCATTTAGGTGTTAACAAGGTTTTAAAAAATGAATAATTATTTATTAGAAAATTATCATCACTGTGTGATGTAATGGTAGTTTGTAAAGGGGGTCACTTGGCAGCTGTTATGTGTTACTTAGCTGTCAGTGACGGTTGTGCTCCTTCTGATGTTTTGGTTCTTGGTAGATGAATTACTGATCCCGCTCCTCGGTGGTTACGGTTGTAGGACGCAGCACGCTCCCAGAAGTGTCAGGTAGTGTCCACGGAGTTGGTACTCTCAGTCCCGTCTGATGATGGTGTCTAGCTTCGACTTCAGGCCACTTGTACCCTTCTTATTCCAGCGATAGGACCCTCAACTGATACCACCAATTAGTATGGCAAAAGAATAGAAACAAATACCCTCTGAGTATTGAGTTTCCCGACACATAGTTATTATTCCTCTTCTTCCTATTCCACCATCCCATCTCCCTCAGAATTTACCCTCAATGAGAATTAAGCTTAATCCCTCGAGAGAAAACTTTCTTTACATTTGAACTGAATAGCTTTATATTTACTTTACATTTAAATGAAAAGGTTTATAGTATAGATAGAATATGTTCACATTTACATCTACGCTGGTTGAAAAATGAGCACAATATAGTTGTGTGTCAGGTTATATTGCACTTCGCCTCCCTCGCAGTACTTTGTTTACAATTTAGGTAGGGTCCAATCAGGAATTTGGTGGTTCTTCTATTTCGAAGCTCCACCCATCGTTTCAAAACTGCATATTTAGGTGGGGTAATTCAAAATTATTCCGACATGAAATATTCTGTGTGTAATGCAAAAGGTAACACCTCCTATATATATAGATACGGAGCGAAGGATTCAGGCTTTCGAGCATAAATGTTATAGAAGAATTTTGCGCATTTGCTATAAAGAGCACAAAACAAATGTCTATGTTAGAGAGAAGATAAACACCTATGCAGGCCACCAAGAACCACTTTTGTCAATAGTTAAACGTCGAAAGCTTGCCTGGTTTGGGCATGTAACTCGTCATGACTCCCTTTCGAAAACGATCCTTCAGGGAACAGTCGAAGGTAAACGGAGAAGAGGAAGGCAGAGAAAATCCTGGGCTGATAACATCAAAGAATGGGCAGGACACGGTTTTTCCACACTTGTACGCATTGCTGAGGATAGAGAGCAGTGGAGGACCCTGTCTGCTGATGCTTCCACCATGGCACCCCTACGACCCATGACGGGTTACGGGCTGAGATGATGATGATATATATATATATATATATATATATATATATATATATATATATATATATATATATATATTCCAGATGTAACATCTTACTCTCCTCTAAAGCAATGTCTCTGAAACAGGTGGATATGAAATGATGATGTCATTCATGTCTGCTCAAAATGTGTCGCACAAATAAGTAATCTCGCTTGCAAACACGAAATCCGTCTGCGGGCGAGTAATTTTTTCGCCTGGCACGGCTTGAGCAAACAAAACCATGTAAAACCGATCAGGCCCATTTGGGTTTTACTTGCGCTAATCTTAGCAAAGCTGAGAAGCGCAGAGCAAATGTGATGAATTATCGCAAAAAGGAGTGTCAAATGGTTGTAACTACCAAATATCTGTTTTAATAACAGATAATTAAAGGTGTCGATCCCCCGGAAATTCCAGGTAATCGGTACATACAACAAATGTGACTGATTACTGCCGTAGTGAAGAAGAGATTGACCAGAAATTATGTGACAGGTACCACCAACTAATATGGTAAAAGAATAGAAACAAATACCCTCTGAGTATTGAGTTTCCCGACACATTGTTGTGTGCCCCCTTCTTCCTATTCCACCATCCCATCTACGTCAGAGTTTACCCAAATGAAAAGGTTAATCGTATAGATAGAATATGTTTACATTTACATCTACACTGGTTGAAAAATGTTCACAATATAGATTGAATATGTTTTTAGTTATATCTAAACTGGTTTTAAAATGTTCACAATTGTTGCGTGCATATTTTGACGCACATATTACAAAAATCGATATGGCTATTTAATATGGAAAAGATATAGACATTCATTCATTTGTGTATGAAAATGCTGTCTATGGGGAAGGCTAGATAATCCATAATTGTTTTACCCTGTTGATTATAGGAGTAATCGTTCTTGATATTAATTCGGCGCATGGATATGACACCCTTGTCTGTACCTATTTCTTAGGGCCAGAAAATAGATTAATTTGCTTATTATGTTTATGGCCTGAATTCATATGTATTACATATTATTAGTACAAGTAGAATCAGTCCTATGTTGTATATTTTGGATGGGTAGGCAGGACTATATTCTTGTTACACCGCTCTAGCGGAAGTAGGAGTTGTCTTGTCTAGTCGTGATGAGTTCCGATGTACCGTGACAATGGCGGGTACGCATTTTTCCAGGGCTGGTATATTCTTCAGTAAAAATGATTTACGAAGTAGTTTTTCTTCTATAGGAGATTGTGTCTCTACTAGAGTTGTGTTAGAGACTTTCCTAATGTACGGTACCATGTATGATTCGGACTCCAGGTAATTCCAGTCCCTGTTTTGATGATCTCAGGTCGGTTAGACCTAGCGGGAATTTTGTGCTTCGCAACGCTAGGGTCAAATTTGTATCGACGGAGATGACAGGCTCCATACTGTAATTATGTCTACGTGAGGTAACTGGATTACGGTAGATCTGTATGGAGGAATTTTATGAAATTATGCTTATGTATTGCAAATTAACTTTGGCTTATATATATATCCTCCTGTGAGCGAGTGAGCGACAACTCAGGGAGGCGGCCATGTTACATTCCTGTCTTCGCATTTTTTGGATCACTGTCTAAAGAACGGGGCATGTATCTTATTATTTGGACAGTGGCAAGGAGATCTTAATTTTGATAGAAACCCCTTATCGTGGTTTCACAATATGATAAACTGTGAATATAAAGCAACTTTAGTTACTTACCGATCCGCCTTCACTGACGCGCTTAGTCAGATAGGGGATGCGGCCATTGATGTACTACCTATTATTTATGAATGTGCCATGACATAGGATCTACTATGTATGCCTGCAAATTGATATGTCAACATACCCATGATTTACTCGTTATGTCCCAGTGTGAGCGTCCAAATAAACTGTGTAAACAAAGATTCCAGCAGTCTGCATTGGTGCCTTGTAGACACAAGTGAATGAGTGTTTAGATTGGTCAGAACACGAACAGTACACCATTCGCGGTAAACACACTCTACACTTCTACCCATATCTACACCATCCTGCGTCGGTTGAAGTGACCAAGTTTAGGGCCTGCTTCCCCTGGAGCATTAGAGGGAAACTACTGTTTACAGCTGCCTTTGCCTTCCCTAACTTAGGACTAGGGTGAGTTACCCATTTACAGCTGGGTAGACTGGAGCATGCCTGATCTCGACAACTCTGTACACTACCATGGACACATACAGT
Source organism: Oreohelix idahoensis (assembly GCA_024509875.1). Lineage (NCBI taxonomy): Eukaryota > Metazoa > Mollusca > Gastropoda > Stylommatophora > Oreohelicidae > Oreohelix > Oreohelix idahoensis. Next base: position 133,573 of record JAMPIV010002724.1, on the reverse strand, counting down.
AGTGGCACCACAAACAACATGCTACAGTGATTGATAGTGGAGCTTTACAGAAGAAACAGAACACACCACACTTTACAGAAGGTTTACAGTATACAACTGATACTTCTTTACAGACTGACATTTTACAGTAACAGTGTGTGCAAGCAATCTTTACAGTGGTGAGCCAGATCCCTGGGTCCAGCCTACGCAGTCTTGTGTTGAGAATCACATTTTACAGTTACAAGAACATTTGTTTGACCACATCAATACCAATAGGACAGCTATACAATCAATGTCAGCTTGACCTGTTCTGACAAGTGTAGCAATATCTGGGACAGCACTTGTTGACATTTGGCACAGTACAGTCAGTGTTCTAAACCAGTGATTGTTTATCCTGCTGTAATAGAAGAGCATTGTTGAACATAAAGTGCAAATTTCATCGGTGGATCTTCTAATGTGCTCAAAAAAATTGGACAGTGTAATAGTTAGAAAGCAAATCTATTACTCAATAAAGTGGTAGTCTAATTTATTAAATCTGAGCATACTTTGCAACACATTCTATCCACAACACATATATTATATTATATATGCATTTATGTTATTTGTTATGTATTAAATTAGTTTATGTTCTGTGTGACTAGTACAAGGTATGCCGAGTGACATTGGTCTGGTACTAGTATTCTATAGGTACACATTTTCTTAATTGGAAATTTGTTAGCAACAATTTGCTGCTATTTCTGTTAGTTGTGATGAGGTGTTCTTTTCTTCGTTGTTTTTGTTAATAATTTTGTGTTCCTTAGTTTTGTTTGATTTGTTTGTATAATTGTAGGTCTCATCTTTTCTATTTTTGATTTCTTTACACCCTTATGTTTATACACTGTGGCGTTATTTGTCTTGTTATCTTATTGCAGTTATCATCACGGATTCTGTGATCATTTTTTTCATTTCTCCTATTTAATTTAATTTGATCTCTGCAAATGTTTTCAGATTGTCTTTTCTTGTTTGTCCTTTGTAATGTCTTTAGTTGACATATGACATATGAGGTATAGTGGAATACACTTATATTATAGTACAGATCAGTACTTTATGATTGTTATTGTTATAAAACAAAATGTACAAGACCTTTATAAGGCTTGTCTCCCAAAGTGATTGGTAAAGGGAAATATTATTTTCCACAGGTACTCAAGTGATCATTGATTACATTAGGGTATACAAGACCTTTGTAAGGCTTGTCTCCCACAGTATTTGAGATACAGTTATTGTTGTCCACAGGTACTCAAGTTATCATTGGGTATTATAAACCATACAAGTTTTCACTAAGACTAAGTCTATGGTATAGACTTGTATCCCATTAAAGTGAAATAAGGTAATTTATTTACTTTTTCAGGTTTCTGATTTAAGAAGACAAAATGTCTACATTAGATTACTTTATAGCACAAGGAAAATCCCTTGATAAGACTGGGAAAGACTTAGAACAATGGGCTGTTGCTCAATATGACAAAGCATTAGCTGCAGAAGAGAGGAAAGCTCTAGCTGAAGAAAAAAGATTAGAAAAAGAAGCTGATACTGCTGCTGAACTAAAGAAATTGCAGATGCAAGTGGAGGAAAGGAGATTTGATGCAGAACAGAAGAAAATAGAAGCTGCTGCTGCAGCTGAACAAAAAAAATTAGAAGTTGCTGCAGAACAGAAGAAATTAGAAGCTGCTGCAGAACAGAGAAGATTAGATAGAGAAGCTGAAGAGAGAAAAGCAATAAGAGAACATGAATTTGAGTTAGAGAAATTAAAATTGACAAGTATGAGTAATGTTAATCAGGCATCTAGTGGTAATGGTAAACCCTTTGTGTACAAGGTCAAGGTACCAGCGTTCAACTCTGCCAGTGATGATATAGCATTCTGGCTTGATAGATTTGAACGGGCTTGTCGAGCTCATAATGTTGACAAATCACAGTATGTGAATCAGTTGTCTGAAAATCTAAAAGGGGAGTCTCTGAGTAAGTTATATTTCGTCGAAGAGGCCGACAAGGATAATTATGATGCTGTTAGGGCAGCTTTGATGAAGAGATATCAGCTGTCTGAGGAAGGTTATCGTCTTTTGTTTAAAACAATGAGACCTGAGGTAGGTGTAGAATTCTCAGAATTCATCTCAAAAGCACGAATTACACTTTCACGATGGATTGAATTATCCAAAACAGAGAAAACATTTGATGGTCTTACGGATTTATTGCTAAGAGACAAGGTCATGTCTTCGGTAAATAAATCATTCCTAGAGTTCTTACATGAGCGTAAACCTAGTACATTAAAGCAAATGGAAGAATATTGTGACCAGTATGCCACGGCACACCCTGACATGATTCTTAGTAACTCTAACATTAAAGAGAGTATGCCAGTTGCTTCGGCAACAGAATATAATCAGAATTACTCACACAAATTCCAAGGAGCTAAAAATAAATTTGATAAAAAGGTTAATTGGAATAAGTATCAAAACCAAGATAACCACTCAAATCAGGGTTCTTCTTCGAAGAACTGGAATCGGGCTGATAGTCCTCGACACGCGAGGGGTACCCATAATTTTAGAAATTCTCGGAAAGGGAGTAGCTATAGGAACTACCCAAGTGCTTCATGGAGACAAAAAAACCAATATTACAGGGATACTCAATATAATGAGCATGATGATTATGATCATGAATATTATGATTCAAACCCAAATAGGGGTTATAACAGAGGCAATAATAATTATAGAGACAATTATAACCGAGGTAGATCACAACACAAAAGACATGGTAAATCTTATTACCAGGCTAACTCTGCACAACAGGAGTTCCACGACACCGATAATCAGAATAATGATAAAAAAGACTCCAACAGTGTAGCAAATTCCGCTTTCGATTTTGCTAGAGCATCTGAGTGTTCGCAATGCAAAACATTATTCGATCCAACCACAGTTTCTACTTTAAGCTGCGGTCACCCGCTTCCCGCGCTCCATGCGTCAATCGCGCATAATGGAAGGGGTGCTCTTGTCTTTAATAGGGGCCTAATAGATGGTACTCCGGTATCAATTCTTTTCGATTCGGGGTGCACTACCATCGGAGTGAGGCAATCACTCGTAAATCCTTCTCGAGCTACAGGCAATATAGTCAAATGTGTAACATTTGGTGGCACATTGGAGAAGTACTCCACTGCCATTATCAATATTGCTACGCCTTTCTTTACAGGAGAGGTGCAAGCATGTCTCTTGCCGAATCCGATCGCTGATCTTATCATCGGTCGCATTCATGGAGTGAAAGAATGCACTCCACAGCAAATTTCTAATTGGGAAAATGTTAATATGCAATCTGCTAATGCAGTAATCACTAGGGCTCAAGCTCTTAATATGCCGCAATCTTCACATTCTGAAGATAATGATGCGCAGATCCAAGATGATCCCTTGGAGATTTCCCATGATTCCTTTATAAAACAGCAGGAAGATGATCCTACTCTAAAGAAATTCTTTACTCTGGCAACAAAAGGTGATCCGAATAAGGATACAAATCGTAAATCATGGATTACGATGAAGAATGGCGTACTTGTACGTATGGTACAAGACTCCGCTAAGTCCATTCATTCTCAAATCCTTGTGCCTAAAAATATGAGAGTTAAAATCTTACAGCACGCTCATGATTCGCAGTGTGCTGGACATATGGGTTTTTCCCGTACTAAAGCTAGAGTTCTTGAATCTTTCTTTTGGCCTGCTGTGAATAAGGACATACGAATCTATTGTCGATCTTGTAAAGTATGTCAAGAGATTAAATCCAGAGGTCCACGCCATGATGCACCTATTCAGGCTGCAGACATTCCCATTCGACCATTTCAAAAAATGGCGATAGACATCATTGGTCCATTTAAGATAAAGTCTGCTAGAGGACACCAATTTATTTTGACGTGTGTTGATATGTGCACACGTTGGCCGGAGGCTGTTCCTCTAAAGAGCATAACTACTGCTGATGTCGCAGATGCTCTTTGGTTAATATTTTCTCGTCTGGGATTTCCAGCAGAAATATTATCCGACCATGGTACCCAACTCATATCGGATACCATGTCTCAAGTAATGTCGACTCTTAAGATAGAGAGATCGCTGAGTAGTATTTATCATCCTATGTCCAATGGGATGGTGGAACGTCTGAATAGAACTCTGAAAAACCTACTAGGTAAGATAACAGAAGATCATCCTCAGGATTGGGATAGGGTTTTACCCGCGGCTCTCTTTGCATATAGAGAGGTCGCCAACGAACATACAGGATTTTCTCCCTTTGAACTTGTCTTTGGCGCGAAACCGCGAGGTCCTATGTCCTTACTTCATGATCTTATAACTGCTGATAATATTGTCGATGACACAAAATCCTCTTATGAATATGTCATCGCACTTAGACACAAGATTATTGAAGCATGCAAATTGGCAACTGCTTCTTCTGAATTTGCGAAACAGAAGGCAAGGGAATTTGCCAATAAAAAGAGATGTTTGCGACAACTTTGTCCAGGTGACAAAGCATTTGTCTTGCTACCTTGTAGGGAAAATAGACTTCTTATTTCTTGGAAAGGTCCGTACGATATAATATCAAAAGTTTCCGATGTTGACTATATCGTCGATATTGACGGGAAGCGTAAAACCTTCCACATCAACATGCTCACGGAATTCCATGAACGTCCTGATTATTTACAACCTGTTTTCCAGGCAACGGACGATTTTCCAGTCCAACATGGACAGTACTCATCTCTGTCAGTAATACAGGATGAGGAAACGAGTTTCTCGGATGTAAATTTACCTTTTCCAATGATTCCTCTTCACTCTAATGAATCATGGAAAGATGTTGCAATTTCTCCAGAATTATCTCCAGGAGAGCAGAAACAAGTTTCTACTATGTTAGAACAATTTCAGGATGTCCTTACTGACATTCCTGGTCAAACTGATGTCATTCAACATGACATTATTCTTACTGACCATAGTCCTATAAGAGTCAGACCGTATCCTATTCCGATACATTTTCAAGCACAGGTAGAGAAAGAGTTGGATGAGATGATAGAGTTAAAAATTATTGAACCATCCACATCAGCATATTCTTCGCCGATGGTTATTGTACGAAAAAAAGACAATAACATACGTCTTTGCGTGGATTATCGCAAATTGAACCAAGTGACGAAATTTGATGCTGAACCTATGCCTTTACTAGAAGAGCTACTTACGAGACTATCGAATTCTCATTTCTTTACTAAACTCGATTTGTCTAAGGGATATTGGCAAGTTCCATTATCCGAACACGCCAAACCGTTTACTGCTTTTTCGACGCCTAGGGGTCTATTCCAATGGAATTTCATGCCTTTCGGTCTTATGAACGCCCCTGCAACATTCGTACGCATGATGCGTCGAATCCTATCTCATCGCTCAGATGTCATTGCGTATCTTGATGACATCTGTCTTTTCAGTGATACTTGGAACGATCACTATAATGGGATAAATGAACTATTGTCTATCTTACGCGAGCATAACCTGACAGCGAAACCATCGAAAGCATGTATTGGTTTTAGCGAAATATCTTTCTTAGGACACCGTGTTGGTCATGGGTTCCTAAAAACAGAAGACCATAATACAAGTAAGATACTTAACATTTCTATTCCTAAGACTAAAAAGCAAGTACGAAGTCTCTTAGGTCTAATACAATTTTATGGACGATTCATTCCGAATCTGTCCTCCATTATGTCACCTCTTTCTTCCTTGCTAAAGAAAGGGTCTCCTAATGTAGTCCACTGGACTCAAGAATGTCAATCCTCTTTGGATAAGGTTAAAACTATGTTTTCTACTTCACCTATCCTAGTATTGCCTTCTAAGGATAAGACATTTATTCTTCGTAGTGACGCTTCATCCACCGGAATTGGAGCAGCACTAATGCAGGAGTACTCCGGAACTCTGCATCCTGTGATGTATATTTCTCGGAAATTAAATGCCGCAGAGAAGAATTACTCGGTCCTAGACCGTGAATTATTGGCTATGGTTTGGTCAATCCTTAAACTGCAAAGATTTCTTCTTGGCGCGCATTTCATTGTGGAAACTGACCAGAAAGCTCTTACGGCTATTCAGAGTAAAAATCTGAAGAGCGCGAGATCAACGCGTTACGCGATTGCTCTGCAGCCATTTCATTTTTCGGTGCGAGCTATCCGTGGGTCAGAAAATGTGATGGCAGATATTTTGTCTAGATGCCCACATGATTCATAACTGTTATACAACTTTGATACAGTTGTTCCTATGTTGAAATGTGTACACATATGTAATATCATATATTGATTGTAACACTACTTAGCGGTTCATTGATATTTATTCACCGCTGATTTTTCAATGTTTTTTCGTCTTTGATGATCATGATGTTAAGATATCTTAGATGAAATTTATGTATAAACTAATGTACAAATTGTGTCATTGCTAATATTGTAGTATGCGTTGGTGACACCTCTCTGGAAATATTTATACTTAGAGAAATACTTTCTCTAAGGTCAGAAAACTTATGCTTATCATCTGCGCATTGTTATGGGTGCGTTGTGAGCCTATTGTATGTTGCTCCTAGATGTATTTCAAAAAAAAAATGTACCATTTTTTCCCCGAGGGGTGTGGTAATCTGTTGCGTGCATATTTTGACGCACATATTACAAAAATCGATATGGCTATTTAATATGGAAAAGATATAGACATTCATTCATTTGTGTATGAAAATGCTGTCTATGGGGAAGGCTAGATAATCCATAATTGTTTTACCCTGTTGATTATAGGAGTAATCGTTCTTGATATTAATTCGGCGCATGGATATGACACCCTTGTCTGTACCTATTTCTTAGGGCCAGAAAATAGATTAATTTGCTTATTATGTTTATGGCCTGAATTCATATGTATTACATATTATTAGTACAAGTAGAATCAGTCCTATGTTGTATATTTTGGATGGGTAGGCAGGACTATATTCTTGTTACACCGCTCTAGCGGAAGTAGGAGTTGTCTTGTCTAGTCGTGATGAGTTCCGATGTACCGTGACAATGGCGGGTACGCATTTTTCCAGGGCTGGTATATTCTTCAGTAAAAATGATTTACGAAGTAGTTTTTCTTCTATAGGAGATTGTGTCTCTACTAGAGTTGTGTTAGAGACTTTCCTAATGTACGGTACCATGTATGATTCGGACTCCAGGTAATTCCAGTCCCTGTTTTGATGATCTCAGGTCGGTTAGGCCTAGCGGGAATTTTGTGCTTCGCAACGCTAGGGTCAAATTTGTATCGACGGAGATGACAGGCTCCATACTGTAATTATGTCTACGTGAGGTAACTGGATTACGGTAGATCTGTATGGAGGAATTTTATGAAATTATGCTTATGTATTGCAAATTAACTTTGGCTTATATATATATCCTCCTGTGAGCGAGTGAGCGACAACTCAGGGAGGCGGCCATGTTACATTCCTGTCTTCGCATTTTTTGGATCACTGTCTAAAGAACGGGGCATGTATCTTATTATTCGGACAGTGGCAAGGAGATCTCAATTTTGATAGAAACCCCTTATCGTGGTTTCACAATATGATAAACTGTGAATATAAAGCAACTTTAGTTACTTACCGATCCGCCTTCACTGACGCGCTTAGTCAGATAGGGGATGCGGCCATTGATGTACTACCTATTATTTATGAATGTGCCATGACATAGGATCTACTATGTATGCCTGCAAATTGATATGTCAACATACCCATGATTTACTCGTTATGTCCCAGTGTGAGCGTCCAAATAAACTGTGTAAACAAAGATTCCAGCAGTCTGCATTGGTGCCTTGTAGACACAAGTGAATGAGTGTTTAGATTGGTCAGAACACGAACAGTACACCATTCGCGGTAAACACACTCTACACTTCTACCCATATCTACACCATCCTGCGTCGGTTGAAGTGACCAAGTTTAGGGCCTGCTTCCCCTGGAGCCTTAGAGGGAAACTACTGTTTACAGCTGCCTTTGCCTTCCCTAACTTAGGACTAGGGTGAGTTACCCATTTACAGCTGGGTAGACTGGAGCATGCCTGATCTCGACAACTCTGTACACTACCATGGACACATACAGCAGTGGCACCACAAACAACATGCTACAGTGATTGATAGTGGAGCTTTACAGAAGAAAGAGAACACACCACACTTTACAGAAGGTTTACAGTATACAACTGATACTTCTTTACAGACTGACATTTTACAGTAACAGTGTGTGCAAGCAATCTTTACAACAATATAGATAGAATATGTTTTCAGTTACATCTATACTGGTTGAAAAATGTTCACAATATAGATAGAATATGTTTTCAGTTACATCTACACTGGTTGAAAAATGTTCACAATATAGATAGAATATGTTTTCATTTACATCTACACTGGTTGAAAAGCTTGTAAACTTTCATTACTTTTAAAGTGAAAATGTTTACAAAAACATTTACACTGGTTTGTAAATATAAATATTACAATTAGAATTTGCATCATTTCTTTCATCTTTCCCTCCCTGCTTCATATGCAACTTGGCACTACCTATGCTTTTAGTTCTCTTTAAGAAACTAGCAATAAAGTAGTCGCCAGCCCTTGCAGTGGTGATTAGTGAAATCATCATTCTATATGCCGAAGTTGCCAGCCTCAAATGACTTAGAGATCCACTAGCAATTTTCACATATTAATATTCACATGGCAATATATATATATTCTGTGCTTAAAATCAACTGGTTATAGGTGGAAGCATGTTTCTACATAAGAGAATACACAAGGCAACATGGATATCACCAGACCATAGAACAGAAAATCAGATTGATCATATATGCATAAACGGGACCCAAAGACGCAGCAATAGAGAACGTAGTCAGCGACTCATAGCTTGACTGCCTGCGTCAGGACCAGCGAATCAGAGCTGGTCAAGACCGCACTCCACCTCCACGTGGTGGTCCTGGAAACAGTCTGCAGCAGTGCAGTCTGGCTGAGCGAGTGTGGATCGCAATGGGAAGGCAAACCCGGTCCTAAAAAATGCCGTGCAGAAGTCGGATGTGTCGACCGAAAGGTGCAGATATCACAGCTTAGGCGTAAACAGACACAACGCAACCACCGTCCTTTTCAGGACGAACGAGGAAGAAGAAGAATATATGCATAAACAAGAAGTTTAGATCATCATTGCAGGATGTAAAGGTATGAGGAGCAGATGTGGTATCAGATCACCATCTTCTGATAGCCAAAGTAAAACTGAAACTCGAGAGATATGCAACAATGAAAATTATAGACAGTTTAATGTAGGACATCTAAGAAATCAAGAAACAAGAGACAAATTTGCGGTCACAATATCCAGCAAATTCCAAGTGCTCCAACAGCTGGAAGATGTAAAGAATACAGAAGACTATTGGCAGCAAATCAAAACAGTATGGAATGAGACATGTGAAGAAATATTGGGGAAAAGGGAACGACAACAAAAAAGCATGGATAACAACAGAAACCATCAATAAGATAAAAGACAGAAAAAACAAGAAAGCAGATTTAAACACAAGCAAAACCAGAAGTTCCAAAGCCAAGGCTCAAGAAGTGTACACAGAAGCAAACAAAGAAGTTAAAAGAAGTATCAAAAGAGACAAGAGGAAGTATTTTGAGGAGTTGGCAAGAGAGGCAGAAGATGCTGCAGCCAAAGGAAGTATGAGAGAACTGTATAACAGCACAAAGAAGCTGACAGGGAAATACAAGCAAACAAGTTGCCTCATAAAAGACAATGGAAAACTGCTCAGCAATATACAAGTGCAAATGAAGAGGTGGACAGAATATTTTGAGGACCTTCTCAATAGACCAGCTCCACAAAACCCCCCGGACATCCAGCCAGCAGAAGAAGAAGTACAAATTAACGGTGAAAGACTAACGAAGGAAGAAATAAAGAAAGGCATAAAGCTTCTAAGAGATGGAAAAGCGTCTGGACCTGATGGCATTCCAGCAGAGGCCATCAAAGCAGATATCGACACGGCTACAGAGATGTTATATAAATTACTTGGTAAAGTCTGGGAAAAGGAAGAGATACCAGCAGAATGGAAGGAAGGATATATGGTTAAGTTGCCTAAGAAAGGAAATTTACAAGAGTGCACACATTATAGAGGAATAATGTTACTATCAGTGCCAGGAAAAGTATTAAACAGGATTATCCTTGAGAGATTAAAAGAGTCCATAGACAAGAAACTGAGAGAAGAACAAGCAGGTTTTCGACAAAACAGATCTTGTACAGACCAGATAGCCACTTTGAGAATAATAGTTGAACAAAGTCTGGAAAGGAATTCACCACTATACATCGGATTTGTGGACTACGAAAAGACATTTGACAGTGTTGACAGAGAATCACTTTGGAAATTGATGAGGCATTATGGAGTTCCCTTGAAGATCATTAATTTAATAAAGAAAACATATGAAGACATGACATGCAGAGTTCTTCATGAAGGACAGCTTACAGAACCGTTTGGGATAAGAACAGGGATGCCTCTTATCTCCATTTCTTTTCTTACTAGCAATAGACTGGGTTTTGAGAACATCGACAACACACAACAGAAATGGAATCCAGTGGACTCTGACTAAGCAGTTGGATGATCTGGATTTTGCTGATGACTTGGCTCTTCTGTCCCATAACCGTAATCAGATGCAGGACAAATTGAAAACACTCGATGAGAGGTCACAACAATTGGGTCTGAAAATACACAGGAAAAAGACAAAAATAATGAGAATAAATGCAGGTAATGATAACAGGGTTGAACTTGAAGAAACACCAATACAAGATGTAGAATCGTACACATATCTTGGCAGCAATATAGACAAAGTTTGAGGGACAGACAGTGATATTAAACTAAGAATACAAAAAGCAAGAGGAGCTTTCATTGCATTGGAAAATATATGGAGATCAAGAGAAATCGAATCCAACACGAAAATAAGAATCTTCAACTCAAATGTGAAGTCAGTCCTATTGTATGGCTCTGAGACATGGAGAACAACAAAGACAACAACCAAAAAGCTACAGACTTTCATAAATGGGTGCTTGCATAGAATAGAGGGATTAAAATGGTGTGACAAGGTTTCCAACGTGGAACTGAGGACAAGAACTAGACAAGTGCCAGTGGAACAAGAAATGAGAAGAAGACGATAGCGATGGATAGGACACACACTGGGGAAACCTGCTGATAGCATTACAAGACAGTCCTTGTTCTGGAAGCCCCTGGGCAAGAGAAACAGAGGTAGACCAAGAACCACATGGAGAAGAGAGCTGGAAACAGGGGTGAAAATGATGAGGAAAACATGAAAAGAACTTGAGATGATGGCAAGTGACAGGAGGACTTGGCATGTGTTTGTTGAATGCCTATGCTCCTTTGGGAGTGGAGGGTTATGAATGAATGAATGAATGAAATGTGTCGATCCCCCGGAAATTCCAGTTAATCAGTACGTACAACAAATGTAACTGATTACTGCCATAGTGAAGAAGAGATCGACCCGAAATTATGTGACATGCATATATTGAAGAAATAAATTACTAAGTTATGACATTAATCAACTGAGAAACTCTCGTTTTGATTGCGTTTTACAGTGCTATTGTATTGTCATTAATACAGAAACACTATATTTCAGAATGGCGCTAAGTCCCTCTTCACAACGCCTTTATCTACTGCGATACGCTATGCAAAGTTCCAAATACGTGAAGTATGGTGGAATTCCGGAGTTGACAGCATACGATCGAACCAAAATTATGGCTGCTTCGAAGACATACTTCGAATACATCGACTCGGCCAGCGACATTAACCACTTCACAGAACTTATTTCGAAATACCCACATATCTTCAGCACGTACTTTAAGAGTGCTCATGTGGAGTCTCTTGACAGTTTGGATGGAGGCGACGATTTACAGTTAAATGTAAGTCTAAAGCAAGCAAGCACGCACGCACACACATACACACACTCTCACACACACACATATATATATATATATACAAGGGGATTGACATAAGTCTTGGGCCTGACCATGAAGGACATGTCACAGAGAGCTGAAATTTTGTATAGTGTTTATTTCTTTTTAATATAGCCACCGTCTGAATTGACACACTTCTGCCATCTCTGCTTGACCTTGAAAAGACCTTGGGAGTAGAACACCCTATTTTTCAAACTAAACCAGTCATCACATGCCAGTATAATCTCTTCATCGCTGTCAAAATGATTTCCTTTTAGCTATTTTTTAAGATTTGGGAATAGAAAAAAGTCTGATGGAGCCAAATCTGAAGAATATGGTGGGTGTGGAAGAATTTCAATGTTCAATCGTTGGCTGCTAGCTGCACAAGCCGTGCTTTGTGAGAGGGCGCGTTGTCTTGAAGCAAAGGGAGATTTTGAGTGCGCGTTATCCCTCGTTTCCTGGTCACAACCGTTCTTAGTTTTGTGAAAAGATCTGCATAGTACTGTCCATTAACTGTGTTGCCACGAGGCAGATAATCTTTCAAAAGGACACCTTTGCCGTCTCAAAAAACAGTCAGCATCATTTTTCCTGCAGATTTCTGCACCCTCGGCTTGACAGGTGTTGGGGAGCCCGGGGTTTTCCATTGCATGCTGGCAATTTTGGATTCGGGGTCATAATGGTGTACCCAAGTCTCATCTACTGTCACCATGGTCTCCAAAAAATGTAGGTGTTTTTCCCTGAAAAATCAAAAATTTTATCACAACTCTGGCCTCCTTCTTTTCCATTGTTTTGTCAAATCTTTGGAGCAGCAGATCCGGTCAATAGGGTACATTGCGCCGTGCACCGTAGCGGGAAAACCCATTGAAGAAACAAATGCGTACTTTACACATTCAGTGCAAATATGATGAACTTTAAATGTGCCAAGTTTCATCTTCCTCCTGTGACTCCTTCATGGTCAGGCCCAAGACTTATGGCAATCCCCTTGTATGTATATATATATATATATATATATATATATATATATATATATATATATATATATATATATATATATATATATATATATATATATATATATATATATATATATATATATATATATATATATATATATATATAGATATATATATATATATATATATATATAGCTATATATGTGTATGTGTATGTATGTGTGTGTATGTGTGTGTGTGTGTCTGTATGTATGTATGTATGTATGTATATATATATATATATATATATATATATATATATATATATATATATATATATATATATATATATATATATATATATATATATATATATATATATATATATATATATATATATACACTGAAGCACATTAAAAACGCACCACCTGTATAATCCAGGAACAGAGTGTGAAATGTAAATATAAGTGTTTACAAGTTTACATATTTGGAATTTTTATTCATTTTCCTATGAATAAATGCTGGTCATTAATTTGTACATTTGATTGTTGTGAAATTCATTGCATTCTGTGCAGGCAAGGGAGAAAACCAAAAATGCAACCAATAAAAAAATTCATTCACACTATCCTCAGTATCTGGTATGTCCACCGTGTGCTTGCAAACAAGCTTGGCAGCGGCTCCGCATGGAACGCAAAGTCTCTGAAGGAAATTCCGGGTAATCAAGTCCCATTCACGTGTAAGAGCAGCTTCGAGCTGTTGCAGATTAGCTGGAGAACCTTGCCTGTAGACTCTGCGTCAAAGCTCGTCCCACAGATGTTCTATAGGGGACATGTCTGGTGATATGGCAGGCCAATCAATCGTCACAATGTTCTGTTGCTGTAGATATTGCTGCGTAATGCATGCGGTGTGCGCACGTGCGTTATCCTGCTGGAGAAGCTGCAAGTCTGGATAATTTGTGAACGCAGGAACAACCAATGCATCCAGAACCTCATCTCGATATGTCACAGCATTAACATTTCCACGGAAGACGTGAAGAGGCAAGCGATGGTGAAAACTGAATCCTCCCCAAATGTGAATACTGGCACCTCCAAATCGGTTGTGCTGACGAACACAGCAATCTGGAAAGCGCTCTCCACACCGTCGCCAAATCCGCATACGTCCATCAGCAAAGGATATGTTGAATCTGCTCTCGTCTGTGAATAGGACAGCATTCCACTGCAGTCTAGTCCATCTGACATGTTGCTCTGCCCATTGCAGGCGCTGCTGACGATGTCTGTGAGTCAAGTTTGGCCCAACATAAGGTCGTCTTGCAGTAAGACCTGTATCTCTGAGTCGTCGTATGACTGTCATTCGAGAGACCTGCCCACGTCTACCCACTATTGCTCTTGCTGTTTGACTTGCCGGGAGAGAACGATTCCTTAGGTGACTCAGCACAATATGAAGATCTTGCGCAGGGGTAGTAACTCGTGGTTGGCCACTTTGAAGTCTATCCCGGGCACTGCCGGTGGTTCCGTAACGTTCATTGAGACGTACATTAGTGCTGTGGTGGCAATTCATCCTTCTGGCAATGGCCTGCGAGCTCATTCCGTCTCCAACATACCAATGGCTCGTTGGCGGTCGTTTTCAGATAGACGTAGCATTTCAAGCACATGTACTGGGTGTTTTGTCTCAACGGCCTTTTTATACCGAGTATACTGCCACATACGTACACATTTTCAGGGTCATAGCTGTTGGGAATCGTGTTGCACGTGTAACTTTCATTGTTTTCATGTAGTCTGTACACAAACCCGTGGGTTGAATCACGCACTTTCCATTCCAGCAGCCATTTGCTCTCTACCTCATGACAAACACGGGTAAAATCCATTCCCACACTTTTTTCCAGCTTCTCGGCATCAGTGTATATAATAGTGGTGCGTTTTTAATGTGCTTCAGTATATATATATATATATATATATCTATATATATATATATATATATATATATATATATAGCTCCTTCTGAATCCTGGGCAGACGTGTCGATTTGTTCAGATTTAACTGACAGACAGAAGGCTCAGGTTGATGCAATACTGAGGGATTTCAGTGACGTGCTCACGGATTTGCCGGGTAAAACAGATTTGATAGTTCATGAGATAACTTTAACTGATGACCAGCCGATCAGAGTTAAACCATACCCTTTACCACTTCATTATAAAGTGGCAATCTAGAAGGAGATTGACGAAATAGCTCAGTTAGATATCATCGCTCCTCCGAATCCCCGTATTCTTTCCCCGTGGTGGTGGTTAAGAAGAAGAGTGGGGCCCTCAGAGTGTGTATTGATTTTCGTAAGCTCAATAGTGTAACGGTAGTCGACGCAGAGCCTATGCCTAACCAGGAAGATCTTCTGACCAAACTTTTCCATGCTAGATTTTTTATTGGGGATGCGTAGATGGCAGGAAGGACAGTGTGATTCGCTTGCATAGCTAGGCGGTGTTGTCACGCGGAAGGTCCAGGGTTCAAATCCTGGGTAAGCCACTCATGTCTGTTGTTTTTCTGTTGTCTAGTGTTCTACTTCTTTATTTCCTACGAGTGCCTTATAACATACCTTTATATTTGTTTCATATTAATTTACTGTTTACAGGCCTCGTGGTTTCCCTTCCTTGTGTGTTATAAACCCTAACCCTGTAGTTCCAGCTGACTGGATATGCTAGTCATCTTACAACATTAAGTGAATTTACATAAAAATACAGCCTTTGACATTACATAATAAATGGTATGCGCCCCTTGCGGTCGATACACAAAAAGGAAAATTAATAACATCCCAAAAATGAATACATAGACAATGCAATGTTCTTCCTATAATAATAGAGTTGTGACTCAACATAAGATATAATTATATCTCCCGCTGGTCGCTGCGTTCTGGATTGCTGTTAAAGTTCTAAACTGGTGTCTAGCTACCCAAGTAGGCATATAATGATTCCACACACCCACTAGAAGTTTCTATCAGAAAGTAATAAGTGACTATCTCCTAAAATTCAGTGTTATGGTGCCTGACATCCCTTTTCAGTTTTAAGTGAATAACCTACACCGCTGACAGTTCCTTACAGTAATGACCGTTATTTTAGCCGACTCTTAACCCAATGGTAAGCACTGAACGGACTACTCTGTTATCGTAAGTTTACCATTAACCCATTGTAAACAATAACAATAATACTGACACCTGCTGCTTAGCTCTCCTGTTAACTACGGCGGTGGACGGCGCTACCCTATGCCTGAACTAATTACTGGGAGAAATCCTCTAAATGAATTCAAGTCACACTCCTATCAGGTATATATAAAAGCTAACATGAATGTATATATTATAAGAGATTCTACTTACCCCGAGATTGACGAGAAAATAGGCAACACAATTTAGTTCTGTGTTAACGTCTGCCTTAGTCTCATTTGGTTATCACGGGCAGGAAAACTTTACGAGTGTGCTTGACTGATTAAAACCCTCTAGATTTATAGTCTACAAGTGACGCTACCCCAGGACCTGTTCCCACAGATGTTCGGCGTATAACGTAATCACGAGTAAGACAGATGTTATTCTAGAATCTACATCACAAGCAACAACCGCGAGCAAGTTTCATATATAAGACGTCATATACTGAGAGCGGTCAGGGGCCGCAACAAAATCTCTCAGAACGAACCAGAGTTTTGTCTCCCCTTTTGATCTCGCTACCAACTGTATTAGGCTAGCGGGTTCCCTTCAAAGAAACTCTTGCTCGCTGGAGATAAAACCTGTTACCAGCAAGATGCATTCTTATGGTCAGACAAACGCCAGGTGCAGCTTAGGTAATATTATCGTAACCTGAGCTGACCGCTACTGACCAGTGTGGAATTTATAATGAAGGCCAGAACTAAAAAAAAACCGCGGGGTATGGTCTGAGAGGGGAATATTGGGCTACGTAGGTAAAATCCGAAATAAAAGAAAATACAAAAAGTCGAGGAAACCAGAACATTAAAAGAGTAAGAAAAACAGGACGTGTTAGTAAAATAAATTATCAGTCACCGTGACAGTTCTATATAACACTGAAGAACTCTCTTTCTTACTTCCCTTGACAAAGAATTGTTGCATAAAATACTTTTCATTATACAGAATGCAGTTTTTTCCTGAGCTGTTCTGCTGTTCACTTCTGAGATGCATCTTCCTTTCGTTGTTATTAATGTGTCCATGTATTTGAATTTTTGAGATGCTTTAAAAGTATTTCATTTACTTTGATAGTGCATTCTTGTCATGAAATGAATCTGTATGAACAACACGCGCAAATATTTCCCCGCTAATAACCTAGTAACGCATTTTTACGCTCTATAAACAACCACTAATTTTGAAAATTTGTCAAGGGCAAGGTCACATCTACCGCCAACATTTTAACTAAAGAATTTGAATTTTTTCTAACACCAAGCGTTAAAAGTTACTTCCCTCTCTCTTTTAAACACACTACCTTTCCCAATATTTATTAACGAAAATTAACAACCAAAAGGCTTGTTACCTCGTTTTGTAGAGTCAAGGAAAAAAAATGGTTGTAATGACAGAAAGGCATAATATGTGTTTTTGAATAAACTTTAATAATTTATTTCTCAATAACTAACGGGAATTAAATAAAAGGGGATATCTGGAATTATAGCGCTAATATTGCTTAATACATTATCACAAAGATGTCCTCATAAATAAATTATCTTGACATAGATAACATTATTTTTGTAATATTTTCAGTTCAGGAAAAGACGACTTTACAAAAAAATTACATAGATGAATACGGTGAAGAATAATTAAAAGAAACCTATATAGGAAGATATAGGACAGTTGTCTGTTCAATAATCACTTTCAATATAAAAAAATCGACCCATTAATAACAGAGATATTGTATAAATAAAATTGAGACAAACGAGCAACACACTTCTGAACTGCTCAATTTTATAGCCTTCTGAAAAGTTAAAATTTTCTTAACGCCTTTCTGATTGGTTAATTGTAGTTTAGGATGGGACGATAATATTAACATTTTGCCGGCATAGTCCACCATTTGAAAAATACTATTTGCCAACTTGAGACCAGCGGGAGAGCATTTGTGACAAAGCTTTCACGGTCTGAACACTAGAGCATTTCTGAACACCCATTTAATGCTAGTCAAGCTTGTGCATATTGTGATATATTCTTACTTGAGGGTAAGGCAGAATAAGTTTATTTGTAGAAATTAATTAACATGTCGGCCACATAGTTTATTGTGCGCCATATTCGGATACTGCCTATGGGAAAGATTAATGTCACGACGCCCTAAGTAGGAATGCAGTTTTATTGTGAAATTGTGTGAAATGTGTTTGTAAATTTGCCATAACATTTTACGACTGTAAGTCCAAAAGAGAAGAAAAGTGATAGTGGCTTCTGGAGTGCCACAGTGCTTAATTAACATCTGACACCATACCTAGAAGTTGAAAAGAAATAAATGGCCAGTCACAGGATTTGGGCACCTCTACTGATAGTATGGAAGACAAGCAATGCTTAAGGGACAGAGGTTGTGAAGTTATGTGTAACAGATGAGAATACACATCCCTGATTATAGAAGATGGAGATAAGATCTTGTGCAAATGGTCAGCACAGGTGTCTGACCCAGGTAAGCGTACTGTCAATTAGTTGTGGAAGTATTATAAGACAGGCATTATAGGGAGGGAATGTTCCTTCTCATTACAGGTCATATCACCATTTAAAAAGTTGTGCAACTATCCTGGAGAAGACAGAAATTGCAGGCAGTGGACGCTCACAATACATGCTGAGCTACAGGCCGTCTCTTCTTCCAGAAGGCAGCACTATCTGTGTGATCATATATACAGTTGGGAGCAACTAGTCTCCGACAGGCTATTAAGCTAAGTCCCTTACACGGGCATATGACAGTTCATTCACATAAATAAAATAACAATCCACAACATAGAATTCCTGAACTGGGGAGGATGTAGACAACAGATCTTCAAACAATAGTTTAGTTACAAGTTCAAGTATCTAAAAAAGACTGTGAGGTGCCCAAGAAAGTGACATTTAGTGATACAAGTCATGAACACTTTTCAACATATTGATTTCTATATACTGTAAATAAAAACTTCTCGTGAGTTTGATACTTCCTGTCCAAAACATTGAGGTACAGGAAGAATAAAACCATATATATATATATATATATATATATATATATATATATATATATATATATATATATATATATATATATATATATATATATATATATATATATATATATATATATATATATATATTTGTAAATATCTAATTCTACAAACAGCCTTACTTCCTTAATTTTATTAAGTTACAGTTCTGTTTTGCCATTTGTCATACAACATCACAATAATTACATTACCCTAGACACTTGCCATACACACCCTCACAGATTCTTTAGTCAGGTGAGATCTCGAGAGGTGACAGTTAGGGACCCAGAGACTTTCAACATAATCATCCTTTACTCTGGGAACTTGCATAGTCTGACCTCACCTTGATTGTCTATACACCCTTACTCTGTTCAGAGAAGGGGATATTGCTCAGAAGACCAGTCTCTTACCTGGCACTATTCTAGTGTCATCTGACACATCTAATTGTCCAAGTGAACCTATATTCTATACTCTAAAACCTCTTATCACAATTCTGGGGAAGCCGTTTCCTTTGACACGACCATTGCTTCTGTCTTTTTACTATTAAGGTTGAGGCTATTATTTTCACTTTCTGTCACTATTTTATTAACCATTTCTGCAGCTCCTTTTCGCTGTTTGCTATTAAGGCTGTATCATCAGTGAATGTCAAGTTGTTTATATGATGTCCGCCACATGATGTTCCTGGCAGGTCCTCTAGGGATCACATTATATTGTCCTTGTACATATTTAACAGCTCTGGTGACAGCACTCATCCTTGTCTGACTCCCTTTTTACAGGCTTTTCTTTAACTTGCAACGTATGTCACTCTCTTGTCACCTTCAAATCTTGCAATCAATTTTTCAATCCCTTCCAGATGAGCAATAGCTCTGAAACTTGGCATGGTTGTGTATTCCCCATGACAATACAATAATCAGTCGTAAAAATAATAAAAAAATTAATTTTGGGGGGTATTATGTCATCAGTGAAATGGACGATAACTGCAAATAATCTAGGTGTATTTTTTCCAACAAGATTGTCTCTCTTAAGAGAAATATTAAAACTTCTCCCCCCCCCCCTCTACACACACACACACTATCGCACGCACGAGCACATACATACACACAACTGACAACTACATTTTAAAAAAATGTAATTTACAACTCTTATCAAAATTTAAAAAAAAAATATTAACTTTCCGTGTAATATACTTGTCGTGAAGTCGAATTCACAAAACGACATTCTGACCAAAACAGTGCGCCATACTTTATGACAGTATATCCTTGACGAACCAATGGAATCGCTTCTGCATGTATCGTGTTTACAAACATACTGCTTAAACAATGGCGAGCTTAGATCTGTGTAACCTTGGTTCAATTGGAGGCAAGCTACAGACTTAGGAACGAAGTACAGCATGGCAGAGATCAAGAATTCTATAATAGGATTGTTCATCTGATAGTGTGTGCAAAGATTTCCACGGGAAGTAAGGTAGGAAGGAAGAAATCTCGAATGGACTGCATCGAGACATAAGGGACGTCAAAAATTGGGTTGTTTAGGCTTCGCCTAGGAAAAGACGGTAGTATGATAGTAAAAGACTATTATCTAGATAGATATAGAATAATTCAGGGTGTAATTTAAGTATATAAACCAATAAAACAGTATTGAATCAGTTTTACAAATAACGGTTCACATGAAACAAGGGACGTTTCGGATTTTACCCTTCGTCAGCCACAAACAGATGACAAAGACAAGAATTACAAATAAGTACTTCAAAAACATACGATGATGAGAAACATTCACTAAATGCGGCGATGGAAACTGTGTGTGGTAAAGTGGGATGGTATAAATATTTATAGGGACTTAGTGTACTGACTGAGATCAGCTGTGAAGGTATCTGTATCTAATAAGTGTGGTGTATTACAGATAACCTTACTTGCTACCACATTTATACCTCAGTCAGGCTTATTCTGGAATATTGTGATGACTACGTTGAATGTCTAGGGTTATGATAATGATGAAGTGTATGTTCACAACCACCAACCAACAGATAAACAATTTAATTTAATTCACAATACTTTACAACACT
This sequence comes from Oreohelix idahoensis, assembly GCA_024509875.1. NCBI lineage: Eukaryota > Metazoa > Mollusca > Gastropoda > Stylommatophora > Oreohelicidae > Oreohelix > Oreohelix idahoensis. The sequence goes on along the minus strand of JAMPIV010002724.1, from coordinate 112,451 downwards.
GTGACACTCACACACATAGAACACTTTATAAGACTAGCTTAATAAGTCAAGGGTAACTTTTAAAAATATGTATTAATTCCTTTCAATAATAGATATCCTGATTCAACTACAAAGTGAACCAGGAATCACAATCAAATGTAATCACAAGTTGTATGTACACAATTTATAGATAGGATCTTTGTATTGACATATATTATTATTGTAATATGTGTGTAAGTTGTGCGGTGGTACTATGAGGTAATACTGGCTTGTCAAGCTAAGTTGTTGTTTGTCATCATGACTTCAAGTGTTTGTTTCTGGTGGAAATAATATTCTTAAGGTTCACAGTTTCTTTTGATTTGAAACAAATAAATGTCCCTGTTGAATTAAGGTAAAGTCACTTTTAGAAGGGGGTTATACACAAGATTGAGCTGCTCTGGCCACGAATCTTAACTTCTGTGTGGGCGGCAGGAAACAGTCTCCACTGCTCGCTTGCTTCACCGTTTCCGTGAGAAACAACCCTGGTTGATATCTGGACCAAGGAGTATGCTACCAGCCTCTGGATTCAGCAAAACTCAGACCAATGGCTGCTTTAATGCGTTAGTACCACGGTCCCACAATTCATGAAATATTAAACAAATACGTTGACTGGCGATGAATTATGGCACAATTCCGATCTGCCTCTGTCCCAGGCTTTCATTAGAAAAATATGAGCTGGATCTCAACGCACTTGCTTCTCAGTAAGTTTATTTTCAAAATGTGGCACTGAACAGACGCTCCAAATTGACTATATTAAATGGTCTAGCCAATAAGACCATGTTTACAAAAGTATTTGAAAAAAGTACCCTTCCTACCGTTTCCCGTAACAACCAAAAATAGTATCTGCAATCGACTAATCATGTTTAGGCTTACATATTCTTCTAGCCAATCAAATCGGATTTAACTTGTTGGCCTATTTCCCGTAAAATAGTGGTTTTAAAACATGCCACTGAGCAATTATGATCTGGTGGTGTCAGACAGCACCCCTATAATATTTTGGCTATAATTTGTTAATTATTAGACTAGCTGCTTAACACCTAACATATTCTTTGTCAGCAAGTCCTAAGGCACCCAAATATATAAGTTTTAATGGAGCTAAGTGGCTGCGTTCAAAATATGTATTTTCTTCTAGGATAGTCGTGCTGTTACCACCTCCTCACTTCCAAACTATGGGGTGTCTTCTGTACTGTCAGGATTTCAGACGTAAAACAGTAGAATGTCATGTTTCCTAATAAGCATTAAACATGTTTTTTAAAACCTAACCGTGTATTGGTAGTGTTTTTTGTCACTGTTTATTTGAAAAAAAGTTAGTGCTTCGTGCCTTATGCGTGGGATTGGCGTTACTAATAATCGCGAGACTGTGGTAGTATTGCCTGTGTTCCTCCGTCCCTCTCTCTCTCTCTCTTCTAAGTCCGTCTGTCTTTTCATTACGCAGTGTATATAATGACATTAATACTAGTATTTTATCTAGGTCATTAAGCAGTGTGCGTATCTCAAGGTTTTCTAAGAAACACAGTACCAGTTTTATTTTTTAGAAACGCGTGTATGCTGCTGTAGGCTTTACTAGTAAACGTGAAAGCGTTACACTATGCAGACGAAGTAGAAAAAGGGGATCTCGAGTACAGTCATTGTGATAGCACTGTTCTTTTACCATTCTTCTTTCCTTTTATTGAATTAATTCGTTAGGCTTTACATTTACTTTTTAATTTATATATGTGGATTTAGAATGTTTCACGACACTGTGAACATCTTGAAGCAGAGAATATTTGTCAAAATTAGAACGAAGAGGAACAAACTTAAGACTTTTGCTCAGGACAGACAATTCATCAGGAGACCGATGCAAATCTGGAGGAATGCAAATAACTTTAGCATGGGTAGAAGACTGAATAGAGGACCCTGAAGGAGGTTGCGGACGGAGGCGGCGCAATTTCTCTATTTTATGCGTGCACAAACGAGTATACGGCTCCCTATTCGTGTCATGGATAATAGTGCGAATAATAGGGAACGCTGCCGGGCACGAAGAAGTCAGTAGACGTAGTTGTTGTGTAAGGTTGGATTTGGACAGTTCAAACTCAGTCAGCTGGCGTTTATGTATAGCAATGACGCACCTCATACGTTGAAAGGAACATCTCTTCTCAACTTGTTGTAAGCAGTGCCTGTCAGCAGGATGAGGAAGTCCAGCCGATAGATGGAAGCTAGAGACAAACCCTTTGGGAATAACCCTAGCACTGAGACAGTTTTTGAGAAAATTAATGTGACATGTACAGCGTGTCTTCTTGTATATAGTAAAGGCTAAGTCAGAAGCAGTACGAGAGTACATCTATTTAGGGTGTAATTTAAGCCTAAGATGAAGGAAATCGGTCCAGGAATAGGGAGGATATGTAGATTACTAGATTTTCAGATTTGTGCAGCTGGACAATGTGTGCCTGCATT
>JAMPIV010002724.1:0-107500 GCA_024509875.1 Oreohelix idahoensis | reverse complement strand
CGTTAAAAATCCCAAGGCAGTTGGAAATCGTAAAGATTAGGCTTATCGGGCATCTGCCCTGGCAAAATTTGAAAATTAGAAACCTGCCCACCAAAAACATATTTATAGACTGTATGATTCCTACATACACACATTGAGATCCTCGCCGGTGCTTCTGTGTTCATGCGCTGTGCTGAGATTCTCCATGTGTGATCTAAGTGAGGAGATCGGAGCACTGATGGAGTTGTCCGTGTGCAATGAAGATAGTCCATAAAATAAACAAACCAAAAACATACAAAACTCACAGAAAACAACAATTCAGTTCTACATTGGTACCTTACCAATTGAAAATGTAAATCAACATAAAACACTGGGACTCATACTGATCAACATTTAAGTTGAAATTCGCATGTACAAGCACTGACCAAGCAAACGGCACAGAAATTTTACCGGTTAGCTAAGATCAAACATTTTTTACATGAGGAGGCATGGAAAATCTTTTATGTATCCCAAATACAAACACATCTAGACTATTGCTCCACAGTCTGGGATGGTTGCTCCATGCCCAACACAAAGAGACTTCATTACAAAAACGTGCAGTGCGCCTAGTTTCTGACAAATACCTATCACAGTGTGTAGATCCATATAAACATCAACATATTACCTCTAAAAAAGCGCTTACTCTTCAACAAAGCCAAATTCATTCACATAATCCTATCAAAGAATGCTTCAACGTATCTGTGCCACATTTTCAAACACAATGGAAGACGCAGCCAACGCTTAAACAAATTGCACATGTGTCGCGGATTGCCTCCCCTTAGCTCTGCAGTAGTGGTCCACCAGTGGCCAACACTCAAGAGTATCTAATATGGGTCTTCAAAGGTATCTACCTTCGCACAAAAATATTCTTGGCAGAGTTGTATATAGAAGGATAATGATGCTTCTACCTCAAGGGTGTGTTCACCCGTTGTTTTCAGAAGTCGAGAACACTGCTGCATAGGGCAGAGCACTATTAACTTATATCTGATCCGTCGCCTTATGTGAAGAATTAATCAATGGTTTTAGCCCGTTCTAGATGCCAGCTGGTGTAAATCCTGCGAAATTCCTCTTTATAAGTATTTGCTCTAAAGTTGTAAAAATATGCAATTTCCATCCTGCCATCACATTCACTTCTCAAATTTCTACCACTGTGACGATATTCTAAATACAATAGCTAAATTAGAGTATATTATAGTGCATAAAGTCAAAAATAAGATAGAAAATAAAAATTGAGTCCAGCTTCTTCGTCCCCACGCCAGCCGGTATGCGGATTTTGATAAGCCTTATAGCCGAATGAAAGATACTGTCTTTTCGAAATTCGTCCTTGAGATTAAATGTAACACTTGTGCAAGTTCAAGACGATAGAGTGATAGAATAAAAGAAAAGGAGGGATAGAAAGACAGAACTTAGGGGACGCCGTTTCGCATTGATTTCACAAAGGCCAACTAGCGCGACATAGCCTTGGGCTATTTTCAAATTATGATACAAAACTATAAAATGTTCGTCAATTGAATCATGTAAACAACCTTAGCTCTTATAAGGAATGACGTAATTCTAACGTACTACGGACAAGTCTCGTATTTAGTTTGAAAACAGTTAGAAAAAGAATGGAACGACTAACATAGAAAAAAATATGGAATTATGAACCATAATACATAGGGCCATAAAAATTATATATTCGGATGCCTTATGATTTCCTGAGCAATAATATGGTGTCAGTTAAGCACTAGTACAATAAATAACCAAGATATTGGCAAAAATACTATGTATTGTAAGACGGACTGACGAAAACAAAAATCATGCCTGCTTATTTTTTTTCATAGCATGTTTTGAAAAAAGCTTTTGGGGAAATGAGGACTAAAAAGTACCTGTAATTTGATTGGCTGTAGTTTAAAGAAAGACTAGATAGGATTGGTTGACCTAAAACTAAAAATATATTTGCAGGAGTAAACATAGTAGTTGGGAGTTTTTTTTTTTTTAAGTTTGATTCAAATGTGCATGGTCCGATTGGCCAATGCATTACATATTATCGAAAAACGTAGACTGCTCGTTGCCATTTTGAGAAAAATCTTTGATAAACAAGCAGCGATGAGAGCAGGCTTGTGCTTTTAAAACTAATAGAAAGCAGTCTGGACGGAAGGCACATCAAAAGTGTGCCATAAATTGTTTGCCAGTCATCGTTTTCTTGTGAATAATTCATTGAAATCTGTGGTAAGAATGATTTTGATTAACCTTTCATTTAAAATAAACTTGAATGTGAGATATTAACATAAGTAAGTGAGTCGATGGCAGACTTAGGCAAAGCCTAGAGATTGATCCATCATATGATAGACTATCAGAGAGGTGCAGAACTACAAAAATATATATGATTGTCATCAAGGAGCATAACACCTATCCTATGGTATGGAAAAAGATTAATGCTGGAATTGCAGAGGCGTTGTAAACATTAGGGAAGAGAAATACTGGTATACATTGTCACCTAAAAATGTAATGGTAAAATAGGTTGTCATCAAGAGCTGACCCTATTCGTTTGTTTGTACTGTACCTGTAATAAATTGTGGAATATTATTGTATGCTTGTTATAAAGAAGGATGCATAACCTTCTTATTTCAGGGTTTTTTGTGGCCCTGTCATTAACGTAATACCAAGTTCGTGGGAACTGATTGATTCCTGACACCGTTTTCATATTTCGGGCACGTGCTGGATGCCATTGCCTTTCAATAAGTGGAACAGATTGTCCAGCGAGCCTAGGAAAAGACCTACCTGTGTTATCCTTCGAAGATAAGTGCCTGTTCGGCACCAGGAAGCTCAACCTCTATGAACTCTAGTTTTTAAGAATAAAGACTGAAAATATTTTTAAAAAAAATTCCACCTGTGACAAATGAAAAGAAATGAATTATAGGGAGGGATGTTAACCAACAACCTACCATTATATATATACCAGTATTAACCTAATTTAGAAAACTTCACCTACACACTTTTATTATAATAATATTTGTATTATGGACAGAAGATCCATTGTGTAAATTGATTAATGTAAATAATTACTTTGATCTCACTTTGATTGTCAGTCCTGATTCAACCAAATAGAGTCACGACAAAATAAATGGTAAAAAATTAACGTTACACAAAATTCAACCACTGACTTACTTAAGATAGTCTTTTAAAGTGTAGTTTGTATGTGATTGTCGTAGTATTGTTGTGTTGTGTTGAATAATAAAATAGTTGTTTATATGTTTAGTTGGCTAATGCAACAGTACACTACATATTCATAACCCTAGACACCAAACGTAATCATCATACATTCTAGTCAAAGAATAAGTCTGAATGAGATCATAAAGGTGGTAGCAGCAAGGTACCCTGTAAACGTACCAAATATTTGTTATATTCAGGGACCTTCACAGCTGACCTCATTCAGTACATTAAGAGTACATAACAACAACATTTCTTAACATCAAATCCACCACATATATTGGGTAGCTCGATTCCGGGATTTTAAATTCTTATAAATTATATTAGGGTCTCAGGTCCCGGGAAATTTTAAATACCTATAAAATAAAACTAAACGTATTCTTTTGTGGAATTTAAATAGTGGTTGAGCTATCAGTGCCTGTGGTTGTCCTTAATCATAATTAGAACTTGTTAGTCACAATTAGAAATTTGTCTAGTTAGAAATTTTAAAGGTTTGCATAGTACAGAATGGCTGATCTGGCAAAGTTTCGATCTGCTGCTGTGCAGACTGCTAAAGAAATGGGCATGGATGGGCCAGAGCTGGTCCAGTATGTAACCTCAGAGGTTGATAAATTTATTGCCAGAGAAGATAAAAGATTAGAGAAAGAAGCAGAAAGAAAGTTAGAGGCTGAAAAAGAAATTAAGAGGTTGCAGATTGAGGCTGACAAAGAGGCTAGGGCATTGGAGGCGGATAGGGAGGCGGAGATTAAAAGGCTCCAATTTGAGGAGAAGAAGATAGAAGCAGAGGAAAGAAGATTAGCTGCAGAAAGAGAAGAAAAGAGACTGGCTGCTGAGAGGGAAGCAGAAGATAGGAGATTGCAGAGGGAGCACGAGTTACGACTAAGGGAGTTGGAATTACAAGGCCATGCTCCTGAAAATGGTGCCAGCCCCTTTACCTCCGATGCCACTGCTAGTCAGGGAGCCTCAACCTCAGCTATGGGGTTTCATTTAGACCATTTTGTTGAGAAAGATGATGACATAGAAAATTTTCTAGGTAGGTTTGAACTTTTGGCTACCACGTATGGGTTAGAGAGAGAAAGGTGGAGCCTAAAGTTATCCCAGGGTCTCAGGGGAACAGCTTATGAAGTTTTTGCCAAAATGAGCAGGGATGACCAAGACAATTATGACATGTTAAAGCAGGCTCTTTTGCTAAGATATGAAAAGAATGGAGAATTTTACAGAAAAAAATTTAGGAATGCCAAGCTACTGTCGGGTGAGACAAATCACCAGTTCTCTGCACGTATAGAGACCTACTTGGAGAAATGGACTGCTCTGGGGAAAACCCAAGATCATAACGAAATGATCCTTATTAAGCAATTGAGAGAGTCCATGGCTCCAGACTTGAGAAAGTTTCTCATGGAACAAAGTGCAGAGAGGCTGGGTGAGTTACTCAATGTCGCTGAGAGGTATCAGGCAGCCCAAGCAGCGGTAGCGCGCACAAAAAAAAACAGGTAGACAATTATAGAGCTCCAGAAAACTCTAACAGATTTGACAACAAAGATCAGGGAAACAAAGGTAAGCAACATTTTGATAGGCCACGCAATGATTATAGAAATAAAAACCCACAATTCAATGACAGAAAATATGAGGAAAGAAAACCTTTTTATAAAGGTAGATTATATTGTAGATGGTGTAAGATGGACAACCATAACACCGAGGGGTGTAAAAGGAAACCTCCTAACTTTGCTGCAATGAAAACGGGGAGAAAGGGAGTAAAGGCCAACCCTACTAAACAGCAGGAACCGTATCACCCCCAGTGTGTGAAGAAGTAATATGTAATGGAGTCACCATAAGGTGCTTGTATGATACTGGATTGGATTATGATTCAGTTGTGAGTTCTCACATGGTGCAAGCAAATCAATACACCACAGAAACAGTGGAGATCCAGGCTGCAACCAAGGACGTAGCAACCATGACATTTCCCATCGCCAGGATAAATGTAAAAACGCGATATGTGGAAGGAATCATCAAAGCAGCATTGATAAATGAACCAATCTACCCTTTGATATTGGGGTGTAGATATGTCTTCTTGGGGAATCCCAAGAGACCTGTGATCATGGCAACAGTGCAGACCAGATTACAGTCCAAAAAGGAGGAGGAAAATCCAATAAATACCCATCCAGATGAGATGAGGAAGGCGCAGGCTGAGGATAAGACCCTCAAGCCTTGTTTTAAGAAATTGTCCAAATGTCATACACCTTCAGGCAAGGGAGACTTCTATATGAAAAATAAACTGATATATATAGGAAGGCTGGAACTAGATCCAATGGTCACGGACAGCTGGTCCTTCCCTCGTCATATAGAAAGAAAGTGTTGGAACTAGGGCATGCGATTCCCTTCAGTGGTCATATGGGGATCAGCGCAACAGGACAGCGTATAGCTTGTCATTATTTCTGGCCAGGGATAACTTAAGATATAAAGAGATATGTAAAATCCTGTCCAGAATGCCAACGGGTAGCTCCAAAGCATTGGACTGCTCCAGCAACTCTAGGGGAAATGCCCATAGTGGGAACACCTTTTGAGAGAGTTGCCGTGGACATTGTGGGACCTCTCACACGGACCAAGAGGAGGAACAGTTATATTCTGACTCTGGTGGACACTTGTTCAATGTGGGGAGAGGCGGTAGCCCTCTCGTCAATCGGTTCGAATCATGTGGCAGATGCATTACTCACAATCTTCACAAGGTTAGGCTTTCCCTACCAAATCTTGACTGATAATGGCTCACAGTTCAAGGGGAAACTAACGGAAGAAGTTTTCAGGATCTTTCAAGCCAAACACTTTCATTGTAGCCCGTACCATCCACAAGGAAATGGCCAAGTGGAAAGATTTAACGGGACACTCATTGTGATCCTGAGAAAGTTGGCACATGAAAAACCAGATAAATGGGACCAGTACCTTCACGCCGCCCTGTTTGCTTATCGGGAGGTACCCCATAGTTCAACCGGTATGGCACCGGCAACCCTGTTATTCGGGAGGCAAATAAAAGGTTCATTGAAGCCTTGTTAAGGACGTGGACTGATGATAAGGCAGAAGAAAATATTATCTCATCATATCAATATGGGAACGAGCTGACCACTCGTATTAAAACTGGCTGGAAACTTGCTAATGATAATTTGAGACAAGCCAGAAAAAAACATGCTGCCTATTATAATAAGAAGGCGAAGGATAGAGATTTAGCTGTGGGAGAGAAGGTGCTCCTTCTATTACCAGGCAGTAGTAATAAGTTACAAATTGGATGGCAAGGTCCATATACAGTTCTAGAGAAGGTGTCTAGAACAAATTATAAGATAGATAAAAAGGGGAAAGAGAAAATCTGTCATGTGAATCTCCTGAAGAATTATCTGGAAAGAGAAAATCAGGACGAGACACACTTACTAACCTTGTCCATCGCAACAGGAATGAAAAACGAACCCCTCACCTCTCATGAATATCCCCTACATCCCTGTGAGACAGCCGCACAGGTAAAAATCAGTAACCACTTGTTAAATCATACTGGCCAGTAGTTGTTAAACTCACGCTTTATTTGTTAAATGCCGTGAATGTCCACCAGTTGATAAATGTAGATGTTGGGCCTGGTGTAGTAAAGTGTAACGATTGTCAACTCATTAAACACAGCACAGTTTTGGTCATACAGGTCATCTTGTCCTGGAACGTGATGAGGCTCCGACAAGAATGTGAGTGTAGACAATGAGTGTGTATATGAATGTCAGTACGCGAATGGTAGAATGATTCGATAGAGTTGACAGGTTGGTAGTACATCACTCATACTCACACTGTTCGAATTCAAGAAGTACTGGAACTACGGTGGTCTTTTTATAACATTTAATGGGACGCACACTTGGACAGTACGTGTATGGTTACAGGAACAAATGTCGACATAGACAGCATAATGTTGATCACAGGAATATCATCTTAAGTTAGCATTCATGCTTGGCAAATATCATAATGGAGCATTCGTAAATAAGCATTCAGAGTTCCATCATGTAAATCATCTGGCTTTACTGACTGGGCACGTCAGACCATAACCAATATATAGGAAGGCTCCTAGACCTAACCTCGTCTAGCGAATATCCCTTCACGTAAAGTTCAATATATATATTTTTCATAAAGATATAGGAATCCCAGACATGGGTTCTCACATGTAGCAGTGATCTCTTGGTTCATCGAGCGATAGTACAGGCATCCCTTTTTCTCACTCGATAAATACAAAGTATATGAATTTCAACATGGCTGTGCTTCTCTCGTGAGCTTCACTCACTATTGGATACAGACCAAAATTGGTCATTCGTTAAATGTCCTCATTTCTTCATAGCTTCTATCATAGAGGTAATTGAATAATATCATATAATCTAGTGCTGATACATAGGAATGTCATCTTCCTTTGAATAAATATTCTTTTCAAAAGTACCACTGTGCATCTGCTTATCGACAACGATGGCGAAGCCCAAGTTCATAATAAATTGTGGTTTTACCTTTCTATGCGAAATATAACTTTGCCATTCCTTGGCAAAAGAGAATAAACACTGGGGTAAAGTACATACAACATGTCTAAATGACTATCACTTTTCCCCATTTACTTATAGATCACTTTTTCGGCGATAGGCCGGCTACAACAAAATTCGACATCCCGACAGGATGACAGCCATGAATCACACCCCTTGCTAGCGATACTTCCGCTGCATAGCCTTTGACCTTTTCTAGCGACAACCAACATAGTTCGACTTAGAAATGTAAAGATATCCATATATAAGACAGACTCGTCCTACTCATACAAACACTACGTATAAATTCAGGCCATAGATATACTGAAGCAAGAACAATCTATTCCTACCCAGCCAAAGAATAAATCGCAGTAGGCCTAGACTCGTCCGCGGAGTCCGATCGAAGATGACGGAACTCCTTTCAAGGGAAGTAACTCAAAAATGACTTCTCCTTAAGCACTTAAAAAGGAAATACTTTGTTTACAAAATATTTGCGAACATAATAAGTATATAAATGTATTATATTGCAAGATAGTAAAGATTGCACTTTACAGTCTTACCACACCTCCCGGGAAAAAAAAAATAAAATTTTTTTTTTTAAATACATCTAGGAGCAACGTAGAATAGGCTCACAACGCAAGAATACTGCGCAGATGAAAATATCAGGAATAACTATAATTCCTAATATGACCGGTGAGAATATATCTCAAAATCTGAGAGAAATTGTTTCTCTACGAATAAATGTTTCCAGGAAGGTGTGATGTACGTATAATACAATTCTGGTAATTATACAATGCATACCAAAAATTCACACTATAATCTTAAATTTATGATTTATGAAGAAACAATCATCAAAGAACAGCGGTGAATAAACATCAATAAACCGCTAAGTAGCGATACCATCATTCTATTATTAAATTACAAATGTGTATCTTAGTAAAGAAACAAAAAATAACTGTTGTAAAGTTATACATATTAAAAAGATCCAATATTTAACAGTTAAGTGGCATCATGTGGGCATCTGGACAGAATGTCCGCCATCACATTTTCTGAACCACGGATAGCTCGTACCGAGAAATGAAAAGGTTGAAGAGCGATTGCGTATCGAGTTGATCTCGAGCTCTTCAAGTTCTTACTTTGGATAGCCGTAAGAGCTTTTTGGTCAGTTTCCACTACGAAATGCGCGCCCAGAAGGAATCTTTGGAGTTTGAGAATTGACCAAACCATTGCCAATAATTCACGGTCTAAAACCGAGTAATTCCTTTCTGCAGCATTAAGTTTTCTGGATATATACATTACAGGATGCAGAGTTCCAGAGTACTCTTGCATTAGTGCCGCTCCAATCCCAGTGGATGAAGCGTCACTACGAAGAACAAATGTCTTATCTGTTGTAGGTAACACTAAAATAGGTGGTGATGAAAACATAGTTTTGATCTTCTCTAGTGAAGATTGGCATTCATGAGACCAGTGAACCATGTTAGGCGACCCTTTCTTTAATAGTGTAGAGAGAGGTGCCATGATAGAGGACAGATTCGGAATGAAACGTCCATAAAATTGTATGAGACCTAAAAGACTTCGCACTTGCTTTTTAGTCCTAGGGATAGAGATGTTAAGTATCTTAGTGATATTATGGTCTTCTGTCTTCAAGAAACCGTGACCTACTCGATGGCCTAAGAAAGCAATTTCGCTAAAGCCAATACAAGCTTTAGATGGTTTTGCTGTCAGGTTATACTCACGCAGAGTTGATAATAATTCAACTAACCCTGAATAGTGATCTTCCCAAGTATCGCTGAAAAGACAGATGTCGTCTAGATAAGCAATGACATCTGACCGATACGATAGGATTCGACGCATCATGCGTACAAATGTAGCTGGTGCGTTCATAAGGCCGAAAGGCATAAAATTCCATTGGAAAAGGCCTCTGGGAGTAGAGAAAGCGGTAAGAGGTTTGGCGCGTTCGGATAATGGAACTTGCCAATATCCTTTAGACAAATCAAGTTTAGTGAAAAAATGCGATTTAGAAAGACGAGTAAGTAGCTCTTCTAGTAAAGGCATAGGTTCAGCATCGAACTTCGTAACTTGATTCAATTTGCGATAGTCAACGCAAAGACGTATGTTATTGTCTTTTTTTCGAACAATAACCATCGGCGAAGAATATGCAGAAGTGGATGGTTCGATTATTTGTAAATCTATCATTTCATCCAACTCCTTTTCAACCTGTGTTTGGAAATGTATAGGGATAGGATAAGGTCTAACCCTAATTGGAGTATGTTCAGTTAGAACAATGTCATGCTCAATGACATGAGTTTGTCCAGGGATGTCAGTGAGGACATCCTGAAATGTTTGTAACATAGACGAAACTTGTCGCCGTTCTCCTAGAGACAAATCAGGAGAAACAGTAACGTCTTTCCATGATTCACTAGAATGAAGTGGGATCATTGGAAGCGGAAGATTAACATCCGAAAAACTTGTTTCCTCATCCTGTATTACAGACAGTGATGAGTAATGACCATGTTTGACATGAGAATCGTCCGTTGCCTGGAAAATAGGCTGTAGATAGTCAGGACGTTCATGGAACTCCGTAAGCATATTGATGTGGAAGGTTTTATGCTTCCCGTTAATATCGACGATGTAGTCAACATCTGAAATTTTCGATATTATATCGTACGGACCTTTCCAACTAATAAGGAGTCTATTTTCACGACAAGGTAGCAAAACAAATGCTTTGTCACCAGGACAAAGTTGTCGTAAAGTTCTCTTCTTATTAGCAAATTGTCTTGCCTTCTGCTTAGCAAATTCAGAAGAGGACGTTGCCAATTTGCATGCTTCGATAATCTTTTGTCTCAGCGCGATGACATACTCGTAAGAAGATTTTGTGTCATCGTCAATATTGTCAGCTGTTATAAGATCATGCAGCAAAGACATTGGGCCGCGCGGTCGCGCGCCAAAGACAAGTTCAAAGGGAGAAAACCCTGTATGTTCATTGGGGACCTCTCTGTACGCGAAGAGGGCCGCGGGTAAAACCCTATCCCAATCTTGAGGATGATCCTCAGTTATCTTCCCTAATAAGTTCTTAAGTGTTCTATTTAGTCGCTCGACCATCCCATTGGACATAGGATGATAGATGCTACTCAAAGATCTCTCTATCTGTAGAGTAGACATTACTTGAGACATGGTATCCGATATCAGTTGGGTGCCATGATCTGATAATATTTCTCCGGGGAATCCCAGCCGAGAAAATATAAGCCAAAGAGCATCTGCAATGTCAGCGGTAGTAATGCTCTTTAGAGGGATAGCCTCTGGCCAACGTGTGCACATGTCTACACACGTTAAGATAAACTGATGTCCTCTAGCAGATTTGATCTTGAATGGACCAATGATGTCTATCGCCATTTTCTGGAATGGACGAATAGGAATATCTGCAGCCTGAATAGGCGCAGCATGACGAGGACCTTTGGATTTGACTTCTTGACATACTTTACAGGATCGACAATAGATCCGTATGTCCTTGTTCACAAAAGGCCAAAAGAAAGCCGCAAGAACTCTTGACTTTGTACGGGAAAAACCCATGTGACCAGCACACTGAGAGTCGTGTGCATGTTGTAAGATCTTAACTCTCAAATTCTTGGGTACAAGAATCTGAGAATGACTTGACTTAGTGGAGTCTTGCACCATACGTACAAGTACGCCATTCTTCATTGTAATCCAAGATTTACAATTTGAATCTTTATTCGGATCACCTTTCGTTACAAGAGTGAAGAATTTCTTAAGAGTCGGATCTTCTTCTTGTTGTTTTATAAACGAGTCACGAGAAATTACCAAGGGATCATCTTGGTTATGCACTTCATTATCTTCAACAGATGAAGTTTCAGGCATATTGAGAGCTTGAGCTCTAGTGACTACCGCATTAGCAGATTGCATATTTTGATTTTCCCAAACGGAAATTTGCTCCGGAGTGCATTCTTTGACTCCGTGAATGCGACCGATGATAAGATCAGCGATCGGATTCGGCAAAAGACATGCGTGTACATCTCCTGTGAAGAAAGGAGTAGCAATCCTAATGATAGCGGTAGAGTATTTCTCTATGGTGCCGCCAAATGTTACGCATTTGACTACTTTGCCTGTAGAATGAGAAGGATCTATGAGTGACTGCCTAACCCCAATAGTTGTGCATCCAGAATCAAAAAGTACTGAGACTGGATTGTCATTTACTAAACCTTTGTGTAAGACAAGAGAACCTCTCCCATCATGCGCGATTGACGCAGGAAGAGCGGGAAGAGGATGGCCACAGCTTAAAGTAGACACTGTGGTTGGCTCAAATAATGTTTTGCATTGGGGGCACTGAGATGCTCTCCCGAAATCAAAAGCGGCACATGCCATATTATTAGAGTCATCATTATCTTTATTTTGTTTATAGGCTTCGTGGGACTCTTGCTGTGCAGAGTTCGCCTGGTAATGAGCTTTATGTTTTTTGAATTGTGCTCTACCTCTGTTATTATTGCCTCTGTACTTATCATTGTTTCCACTATTATAACCCCTACTCGGGTTTGAATCATAGCTCCTTTGGTTACTATCATCATATTCATTATAATGAGTATCTCGGTAATTATGATCTTGTTGTCTCCATGAAGGAAAACTTGGATAGTTTCTAGAATGACTTCCTTTGCGAAAGTTCCTGTAATTATGACCACCCCTGAATCGAGGGCTGTCAGCTCTTCTCCAGGTATTCGAAGAAGAACCCTGAAATGATTGGTTACCTTGGTTCTGATAACTGTAATAGTTACCTTTTTTATTAAACCTATTTTGAGGTCCTTGGAATTTGTGAGAGTGATTAGGGTTGTATGGTGTTGCAGAAGCAACTGGCATACCTTCTTTAACCTTACTGTTGCTAATAGCTACGTCCGGATGTGCAGTGACGTATTGGGTACAATACTGTTCCATTTCTTTTAGAGACTTAGGTTTACGCTCATGTAAGAATTCGAGGAAAGGTTTATTTATACTTGACATAATCTTGTCTCTGAGTATCAAGTCCATAAGGGCTTCATAAGTCTTTTCTGTTTTGGATAGCTCAATCCAACGATCAAATGTAAGACGTGTCCTTGCAATGAATTCTGAGAATTCTACACCTGCCTCAGGCACCATTGTCTTAAACAACTTCCGATAACCCTCTTCAGACAACTGATACTTCTTTAATAAGGCTGCCCTAATAACATCATAGTTATCTTTGTCAGCCTCTTCAACCAAACTTAAACTAGTCAGAGAATCACCTTTCAGATTTTCTGATAACTGGTTAGCATATTGTGATTTGTCCACATTATGGGCTCGACACGAGCGTTCAAATCTATTTAGCCAGAATGTTATGTCATCACTGGAAGGGTTGAACGCTGGTACCTTGACCTTGTAAGTAAAGGGTTTACCATTACCACCAGATGCTTGATTAACATTACTTATGTTTGTTAACTTTAACTTTTCTAACTCAAATGCTAAAAGTTCTTTTTGTGTTCATGTTCTCTTTTTTTCTCTTCTGCAGCAGCTTCATCTTTTCTTTTCTCTTTTTCCATTTCCATCTGGAATCTTTTTTCATCAGTCTGTATCTGCAATTTCTTTTGTTCATACTCTCTTTGTAATTTTTTTTCCTCAGCTTCTAATCTTTTCTCCTCAATCAATGCTTTTCTTTCTTCAGCAGCTAATGCTTTGTCATATTGAGCAACTGCCCATTCTTCTAATTGCTGACCAGTCTTATCAAGAGCCTTGCCTTGTGTGATAAAATAATCTAATGTAGACATCTTGTCTAATAAGATCAGTAATTTGCAAAAGTAAATAAATTCACTTTCTTAGTCTTAATCAAAGACCTTGTATGATAACTTTGTAACCTGTGGAAAATAGTACTTAACTATCCCAATCACTGTGGGAAACAAGCCTTACAAAGGTCTTGTATAAATCCTTATATAATAACAGCTATAAGTTGCTGGTTCACTCTATAATATAAGTGCAGTGCACCAGAAATAGTGTTTTATATCATCAACTGTGTACCTTTAGTAATAGCAATTAACTATCAGTTGATTCTTGTACATCAATTTATATGATCAACTATATTTTAAATAGTGTATGTCGATCAGGCACAAAACAAAACAGTTATACAGAAGAACATGAAAACATTTGCGGAAATGAAATAAATCAAATGGGAAAAACAATAAAAGATAAACCGCAAGAGGATAACAAATACAAATAACGCCACAGTATATAAATATAAATTGAGAATAGAACTGAAAGATAGAATAGGGTAGACCAACAAATTACAAACAAATCAAAACAAACTAAAGAACAGAGGAATATTACAAAAACAACAATGAGTACAGTCTTCACAGCTAACACTAATAGCAACAGCTGTCGCAGCAAATTTTCAATCAAGAAAATTGCACCTATAGAAACGCACACATCAGACCCTCTATTACGTGGGATACTCTGTTGTGTGACACCGCCCAACCAAAACAACAACCCGCTGGATACAAACAAATATCACATATAAATATTTAAACATAAATACATAAATGCATAAATAGTATGGCAATATGATGTAAATAGAGTGTTGCAGAAAGAATGTGTTGTAAAGAAGGCTCAGTTACACTGCCTAATAGTACAGTACTGTGGTACTTTATTAAACAAATACTTCTGGTCTAATTATTTTAAATTCAACACAGAAATAGAAGCTCCATCGTTGATGTGAATGATAACAATCGATGTAGGACTTCTCAGTTCAATAACATTTCCTTTCGCAAACACTGTCAAATATTCTCCAGTCCTGATGTGTAATGTTCTATGTTTCAACCAAGCTTGCTGTGTAACACTGTCAGTTGTATGGCAAATGTCCAACGAACCAAATGTCAACAAACGCTGACCTAGTTACTGCATACTCTCGACAGGACAGGTCACGCTGACATCACTGTAGAGTTGTACTGTTGATGTATTTGTGTGTCGTAACAGACCCCAAGGAACGTCTGGTCTCAGTAGTTTACTTCTCAATATGGTCACTGTGCAGGTTGACCCAGGAAGCTGGCACACCAGTTGTTAAGCCATACTGGCCAGTAGTTGTTAAATCACGCTTTATTTGTTAAATGACGTGAATGTCCACCAGTTGATAAATGTAGATGTTGGGACTGGTGTAGTAAAGTGTAACGATTGTCAACTCATTAAACCCAGCACAGTTTTGGTCATACAGGTCATCTTGTCCTGGAACGTGATGAGGCTCCGACAAGAATGTGAGTGTAGACAATGAGTGTGTATATGAATGTCAGAACGCGAATGGTAGAATGATTCGATAGAGTTGACAGGTTGGTAGTACATCACTCATACTCACACTGTTCGAATTCAAGAAGTACTGGAACTACGGTGGTCTTTTTATAACATTTAATGGGACGCACACTTGGACAGTACGTGTATGGTTACAGGAACAAATGTCGACATAGACAGCATAATGTTGATCACAGGAATATCATCTTAAGTTAGCATTCATGCTTGGCAAATATCATAATGGAGCATTCGTAAATAAGCATTCAGAGTTCCATCATGTAAATCATCTGGCTTTACTGACTGGGCACGTCAGACCATAACCAATATATAGGAAGGCTCCTAGACCTAACCTCGTCTAGCGAATATCCCTTCACGTAAAGTTCAATATATATATTTTTCATAAAGATATAGGAATCCCAGACATG
Source organism: Oreohelix idahoensis (assembly GCA_024509875.1). Lineage (NCBI taxonomy): Eukaryota > Metazoa > Mollusca > Gastropoda > Stylommatophora > Oreohelicidae > Oreohelix > Oreohelix idahoensis. The sequence continues at coordinate 92,055 of JAMPIV010002724.1, read as the reverse complement.
GGTTCTCACATGTAGCAGTGATCTCTTGGTTCATCGAGCGATAGTACAGGCATCCCTTTTTCTCACTCGATAAATACAAAGTATATGAATTTCAACATGGCTGTGCTTCTCTCGTGAGCTTCACTCACTATTGGATACAGACCAAAATTGGTCATTCGTTAAATGTCCTCATTTCTTCATAGCTTCTATCATAGAGGTAATTGAATAATATCATATAATCTAGTGCTGATACATAGGAATGTCATCTTCCTTTGAATAAATATTCTTTTCAAAAGTACCACTGTGCATCTGCTTATCGACAACGATGGCGAAGCCCAAGTTCATAATAAATTGTGGTTTTACCTTTCTATGCGAAATATAACTTTGCCATTCCTTGGCAAAAGAGAATAAACACTGGGGTAAAGTACATACAACATGTCTAAATGACTATCACTTTTCCCCATTTACTTATAGATCACTTTTTCGGCGATAGGCCGGCTACAACAAAATTCGACATCCCGACAGGATGACAGCCATGAATCACACCCCTTGCTAGCGATACTTCCGCTGCATAGCCTTTGACCTTTTCTAGCGACAACCAACATAGTTCGACTTAGAAATGTAAAGATATCCATATATAAGACAGACTCGTCCTACTCATACAAACACTACGTATAAATTCAGGCCATAGATATACTGAAGCAAGAACAATCTATTCCTACCCAGCCAAAGAATAACTCGCAGTAGGCCTAGACTCGTCCGCGGAGTCCGATCGAAGATGACGGAACTCCTTTCAAGGGAAGTAACTCAAAAATGACTTCTCCTTAAGCACTTAAAAAGGAAATACTTTGTTTACAAAATATTTGCGAACATAATAAGTATATAAATGTATTATATTGCAAGATAGTAAAGATTGCACTTTACACCACTTAACAAAAAATCAAAGGGAGAGAGTTCAAAAGGTTCTGAATGATCATACGGATGTGTTAACGGACAAACCAGGGCATAAGAATTTGTTGGAATATGATATGAAACTTGTAGACCCAACACCAATCTGTATGAGAGCCTATACGATCCCGTTTGCAAAGGAGACAGCTTTGAAGGGGGAGATAGATTATTTGTTGAAAGAAGGAATTATTTCACACAGTGAATCTCCGTACAGTTCTAGTGTGGTTCTGTTGAGAAAACTCTCTGGGGAACACAGACTGTGTATAGATTACAGGAAACTGAATGCTGTCACAGAATGTCAGGTGGATCCATTACCTGATACAAACCAGCTGTTTGCTAGGCTGAACAAAGCCAAATATTTTTCTAAGGTGGATCTGAGCAAAGGCTATTATCAGATTCCAGTAAAACCTGAGGTTAGACAGTATTTGGCCTTTAGCACCTCAGACGGACATTATGAATTCAACATGTTGCCTTTTGGGTTGAAAAATGCTCCGAGTGTGTTTTCTAGAATGATGCGAAAATTGTTGGATCCCCTGAATAATCCATGTATCACGAATTTCATGGATGATATTCTCATTGCTCCAGAAACATTTGAGGAACACATTAACTCTCTGAATATGTTGTTGGATAGACCCAGGGAGGCAAACTTGACGGCTAGACCGACCAAATGTTGTATTGGATGTAAAATGGATGTAAAGAGATGGAATTCTTGGGACACACAGTATCTCAGGGAAGCATGACCCCTGATCCCAAGAACTTGGAGAAATTGAAGAAAACTCCGAGGCCACAAACAAAAAAAGATGTGATATCTTTTGTCTCGTTGTGTGGTTTTTACCAGAAGTATATAAAAAATTTTAACTCGATATGTGCACCACTGACGGATTTAACGCGCAAAGGAAATCCTGATAAAATTACTTGGTCCGCTCAGTGTGAATCGGCCTATCAAGAGTTAAAAGAAAAACTCACAAGCAAGCCTATATTGAAATTGCCCGACTTGAGTCAAGACTTTGTTGTGAGAACGGGCGCGAGTAACGTCGGATTAGGGGCAGCCCTATTACAGAGATCCAATTCACTTGATGGGGAATTAACCCCAGTTGCTTATGCTAGCCGTAAGCTGAACACAGCGGAACAAAAATATTCAACTAGTGAAAAGGAATGTCTGGCTTTGATATGGGCGATAAAGAAGTTCCAGGTCTATCTCTATGGTAGATCATTTAGGATCCAAACAGACCATAAAAAACTAATATTTCTCTCGCAAGCAAAGCATGAAAATGCTAGATTATTACGTTGGTCATTGCTCTTACAGCCATACCAATTTATCATAGAATATATCCCCGGGTAGAAAACGTAGGTGCAGATTTTTTTAAGTAGACACCCGTACGACAAAAATCAGAGTAGTCACCAGGCATAATGATTTAAATTTATCTATGTGTATTTCGAATTATGAACTCACATCATGTAGTCTGTTCTAAAGTGGGGAGATGTGTGACGATATTCTAAATACAATAGCTAAATTAGAACATATTATAGTGCATAAAGTCAAAAATAAGATAGAAAATAAAAATTGAGTCCAGCTTCTTCGTCCCCACGCCAGCCGGTATGCGGATTTTGATAAGCCTTATAGCCAAATGAAAGATACTGTCTTTTCGAAATTCGTCCTTGAGATTAAATGTAACACTTGCGCAAGTTCAAGACGAAAGAGTGATAGAATAAAAGAAAAGGAGGGAAAGAAAGACAGAACTTAGGGGACGCCGTCTTGCGTTGATTTCACAAAAGCCAACTAGCGCGACATAGCCTTGGGCGATTTTCAAATTAAGATAAAAAACTAAAAAATGTTCGTCAATTGAATCATGTAAACAACCTTAGCTCTTATAAGGAATGACGTAATTCTAACGTACAACGGACAAGTCTCGTATTTAGTTTGAAAATAGTTAGAAAAAGAATGGAACAGGTGGTAGTTTCTAGATTTGAACGACTAACATAGAAAAAAATATGGACTTATGAACCATAATACATAGGGCCATAACAATTATATATTCGGATGCCTTATGATTTCCTGAGCAATAATATGGTGTCAGTTAAGCACAAGTACAATAAATAACCAAGATATTGGCAAAAATACTATGTATTGTAAGACGGACTGCCGAAAACAAAAATCATGCCTGATTATTTTTTTTTCATAGCATGTTTTGAAAAAAGCTTTTGGGGAAATGAGGACTAAAAAGTACCTGTAATTTGATTGGCTGTAGTTTAAAGAAAGACTAGATAGGATTGGTTGACCTAAAACTAAAAATATATTTGCAGGAGTAAACATAGTAGTTGGGAGTTTGTTTTTTTTAAAGTTTGATTCAAATGTGCGTGGTCCGATTGGCCAATGCATTACATATTATCGAAAAACGTAGACTGCTCGTTGCCATTTTGAGAAAAATCTTTGATAAACAAGCAGCGATGAGAGCAGGCTTGTGCTTTTAAAACTAATAGAAAGCAGTCTGGACGGAAGGCACATCAAAAGTGTGCCATAAATTGTTTGCCAGTCATCGTTTACTTGTGTATAATTCATTGAAATCTGTGGTAAGAATGATTTTATTAACCTTTCATTTAAAATAAAGTTTGAATGTGAGATATTAACATACGATTGTAAGTAAGTGAGTCGATGGCAGACTTAGGCAAAGCCTAGAGATTGATCCATCATATGATAGCCTATCAAAGGGGTGTAGTAATACAAAATTATATATGATTGTCATCAAGGAGCATAACACCTATCCTATGGTATTTAAAAAGGTTAATGCTGGAATTGCAGAGGCGTTGTAACCATTAGGGGAGAGGAATACTGGTATACATTGTCACCTAAAAATGTAATGGTAAAATAGGTTGTCATCAAGAGCTGACCCTATTCGTTTGTTTGTACTGTACCTGTAATAAATTGTGGAATATTATTGTATGCTTGTTATAAAGAAGGATGCATAACCTTCTTATTTCATGGTTTTTTGTGGCCCTGTCATTAACGAAATACCAAGCTCGTGGGAACTGATTGATTCCTGACACCGTTTTCATATTTCGGGCACGTGCTGGATACCACTGCCTTTCAATAAGTGGAACAGATTGTCCAGCGAGCCTAGGAAAAGACCTACCTGTGTTATCCTTCGAAGATAAGTGCCTGTTCGGCACCAGGAAGCTCAACCTCTATGAACTCTAGTTTTTAAGAATAAAGACTGAAAATATTTTTAAAAAAAATTCCACCTGTGACAAATGAAAAGAAATGAATTATAGGGAGGGATGTTAACCAACAACCTACCATTATATATATACCAGTATTAACCTAATTTAGAAAACTACACCTACACACTTTTATTATAATAATATTTGTATTATGGACAGAAGATCCATTGTGTAAATTGATTAATGTAAATAATTACTTTGATCTCACTTTGATTGTCAGTCCTGATTCAACCAAATAGAGTCACGACAAAATAAATGGTAAAAAATTAACGTTACACAAAATTCAACCACTGACTTACTTAAGATAGTCTTTTAAAGTGTAGTTTGTATGTGATTGTCGTAGTATTGTTGTGTTGTGTTGAATAATAAAATAGTTGTTTATATGTTTAGTTGGCTAATGCAACAGTACACTACATATTCATAACCCTAGACACCAAACGTAATCATCATACATTCTAGTCAAAGAATAAGTCTGAATGAGATCATAAAGGTGGTAGCAGCAAGGTACCCTGTAAACGTACCAAATATTTGTTATATTCAGGGACCTTCACAGCTGACCTCATTCAGTACATTAAGAGTACATAACAACAACATTTCTTAACATCAAATCCACCACATATATTGGGTAGCTCGATTCCGGGATTTTAAATTCTTATAAATTATATTAGGGTCTCAGGTCCCGGGAAATTTTAAATACCTATAAAATAAAACTAAAAGTATTCTTTTGTGGAATTTAAATAGTGGTTGAGCTATCAGTGCCTGTGGTTGTCCTTAATCATAATTAGAACTTGTTAGTCACAATTAGAAATTTGTCTAGTTAGAAATTTTAAAGGTTTGCATAGTACAGAATGGCTGATCTGGCAAAGTTTCGATCTGCTGCTGTGCAGACTGCTAAAGAAATGGGCATGGATGGGCCAGAGCTGGTCCAGTATGTAACCTCAGAGGTTGATAAATTTATTGCCAGAGAAGATAAAAGATTAGAGAAAGAAGCAGAAAGAAAGTTAGAGGCTGAAAAAGAAATTAAGAGGTTGCAGATTGAGGCTGACAAAGAGGCTAGGGCATTGGAGGCGGATAGGGAGGCGGAGATTAAAAGGCTCCAATTTGAGGAGAAGAAGATAGAAGCAGAGGAAAGAAGATTAGCTGCAGAAAGAGAAGAAAAGAGACTGGCTGCTGAGAGGGAAGCAGAAGATAGGAGATTGCAGAGGGAGCACGAGTTACGACTAAGGGAGTTGGAATTACAAGGCCATGCTCCTGAAAATGGTGCCAGCCCCTTTACCTCCGATGCCACTGCTAGTCAGGGAGCCTCAACCTCAGCTATGGGGTTTCATTTAGACCATTTTGTTGAGAAAGATGATGACATAGAAAATTTTCTAGGTAGGTTTGAACTTTTGGCTACCACGTATGGGTTAGAGAGAGAAAGGTGGAGCCTAAAGTTATCCCAGGGTCTCAGGGGAACAGCTTATGAAGTTTTTGCCAAAATGAGCAGGGATGACCAAGACAATTATGACATGTTAAAGCAGGCTCTTTTGCTAAGATATGAAAAGAATGGAGAATTTTACAGAAAAAAATTTAGGAATGCCAAGCTACTGTCGGGTGAGACAAATCACCAGTTCTCTGCACGTATAGAGACCTACTTGGAGAAATGGACTGCTCTGGGGAAAACCCAAGATCATAACGAAATGATCCTTATTAAGCAATTGAGAGAGTCCATGGCTCCAGACTTGAGAAAGTTTCTCATGGAACAAGGTGCAGAGAGGCTGGGTGAGTTACTCAATGTCGCTGAGAGGTATCAGGCAGCCCAAGCAGCGGTAGCGGGCACAAAAAAGAAACAGGTAGACAATTATAGAGCTCCAGAAAACTCTAACAGATTTGACAACAAAGATCAGGGAAACAAAGGTAAGCAACATTTTGATAGGCCACGCAATGATTATAGAAATAAAAACCCACAATTCAATGACAGAAAATATGAGGAAAGAAAACCTTTTTATAAAGGTAGATTATATTGTAGATGGTGTAAGATGGACAACCATAACACCGAGGGGTGTAAAAGGAAACCTCCTAACTTTGCTGCAATGAAAACGGGGAGAAAGGGAGTAAAGGCCAACCCTACTAAACAGCAGGAACCGTATCACCCCCCAGTGTGTGAAGAAGTAATATGTAATGGAGTCACCATAAGGTGCTTGTATGATACTGGATTGGATTATGATTCAGTTGTGAGTTCTCACATGGTGCAAGCAAATCAATACACCACAGAAACAGTGGAGATCCAGGCTGCAACCAAGGACGTAGCAACCATGACATTTCCCATCGCCAGGATAAATGTAAAAACGCGATATGTGGAAGGAATCATCAAAGCAGCATTGATAAATGAACCAATCTACCCTTTGATATTGGGGTGTAGATATGTCTTCTTGGGGAATCCCAAGAGACCTGTGATCATGGCAACAGTGCAGACCAGATTACAGTCCAAAAAGGAGGAGGAAAATCCAATAAATACCCATCCAGATGAGATGAGGAAGGCGCAGGCTGAGGATAAGACCCTCAAGCCTTGTTTTAAGAAATTGTCCAAATGTCATACACCTTCAGGCAAGGGAGACTTCTATATGAAAAATAAACTGATATATATAGGAAGGCTGGAACTAGATCCAATGGTCACGGACAGCTGGTCCTTCCCTCGTCATATAGAAAGAAAGTGTTGGAACTAGGGCATGCGATTCCCTTCAGTGGTCATATGGGGATCAGCGCAACAGGACAGCGTATAGCTTGTCATTATTTCTGGCCAGGGATAACTTAAGATATAAAGAGATATGTAAAATCCTGTCCAGAATGCCAACGGGTAGCTCCAAAGCATTGGACTGCTCCAGCAACTCTAGGGGAAATGCCCATAGTGGGAACACCTTTTGAGAGAGTTGCCGTGGACATTGTGGGACCTCTCACTCGGACCAAGAGGAGGAACAGTTATATTCTGACTCTGGTGGACACTTGTTCAATGTGGGGAGAGGCGGTAGCCCTCTCGTCAATCGGTTCGAATCATGTGGCAGATGCATTACTCACAATCTTCACAAGGTTAGGCTTTCCCTACCAAATCTTGACTGATAATGGCTCACAGTTCAAGGGGAAACTAACGGAAGAAGTTTTCAGGATCTTTCAAGCCAAACACTTTCATTGTAGCCCGTACCATCCACAAGGAAATGGCCAAGTGGAAAGATTTAACGGGACACTCATTGTGATCCTGAGAAAGTTGGCACATGAAAAACCAGATAAATGGGACCAGTACCTTCACGCCGCCCTGTTTGCTTATCGGGAGGTACCCCATAGTTCAACCGGTATGGCACCGGCAACCCTGTTATTCGGGAGGCAAATAAAAGGTTCATTGGAAGCCTTGTTAAGGACGTGGACTGATGATAAGGCAGAAGAAAATATTATCTCATCATATCAATATGGGAACGAGCTGACCACTCGTATTAAAACTGGCTGGAAACTTGCTAATGATAATTTGAGACAAGCCAGAAAAAAACATGCTGCCTATTATAATAAGAAGGCGAAGGATAGAGATTTAGCTGTGGGAGAGAAGGTGCTCCTTCTATTACCAGGCAGTAGTAATAAGTTACAAATTGGATGGCAAGGTCCATATACAGTTCTAGAGAAGGTGTCTAGAACAAATTATAAGATAGATAAAAAGGGGAAAGAGAAAATCTGTCATGTGAATCTCCTGAAGAATTATCTGGAAAGAGAAAATCAGGACGAGACACACTTACTAACCTTGTCCATCGCAACAGGAATGAAAAACGAACCCCTCACCTCTCATGAATATCCCCTACATCCCTGTGAGACAGCCGCACAGGTAAAAATCAGTAACCACTTAACAAAAAATCAAAGGGAGAGAGTTCAAAAGGTTCTGAATGATCATACGGATGTGTTAACGGACAAACCAGGGCATAAGAATTTGTTGGAATATGATATGAAACTTGTAGACCCAACACCAATCTGTATGAGAGCCTATACGATCCCGTTTGCAAAGGAGACAGCTTTGAAGGGGGAGATAGATTATTTGTTGAAAGAAGGAATTATTTCACACAGTGAATCTCCGTACAGTTCTAGTGTGGTTCTGTTGAGAAAACTCTCTGGGGAACACAGACTGTGTATAGATTACAGGAAACTGAATGCTGTCACAGAATGTCAGGTGGATCCATTACCTGATACAAACCAGCTGTTTGCTAGGCTGAACAAAGCCAAATATTTTTCTAAGGTGGATCTGAGCAAAGGCTATTATCAGATTCCAGTAAAACCTGAGGTTAGACAGTATTTGGCCTTTAGCACCTCAGACGGACATTATGAATTCAACATGTTGCCTTTTGGGTTGAAAAATGCTCCGAGTGTGTTTTCTAGAATGATGCGAAAATTGTTGGATCCCCTGAATAATCCATGTATCACGAATTTCATGGATGATATTCTCATTGCTACAGAAACATTTGAGGAACACATTAACTCTCTGAATATGTTGTTGGATAGACTCAGGGAGGCAAACTTGACGGCTAGACCGACCAAATGTTGTATTGGATGTAAAATGGATGTAAAGAGATGGAATTCTTGGGACACACAGTATCTCAGGGAAGCATGACCCCTGATCCCAAGAACTTGGAGAAATTGAAGAAAACTCCGAGGCCACAGACAAAAAAAGATGTGATATCTTTTGTCTCGTTGTGTGGTTTTTACCAGAAGTATATAAAAAATTTTAACTCGATATGTGCACCACTGACGGATTTAACGCGCAAAGGAAATCCTGATAAAATTACTTGGTCCGCTCAGTGTGAATCGGCCTATCAAGAGTTAAAAGAAAAACTCACAAGCAAGCCTATATTGAAATTGCCCGACTTGAGTCAAGACTTTGTTGTGAGAACGGGCGCGAGTAACGTCGGATTAGGGGCAGCCCTATTACAGAGATCCAATTCACTTGATGGGGAATTAACCCCAGTTGCTTATGCTAGCCGTAAGCTGAACACAGCGGAACAAAAATATTCAACTAGTGAAAAGGAATGTCTGGCTTTGATATGGGCGATAAAGAAGTTCCAGGTCTATCTCTATGGTAGATCATTTAGGATCCAAACAGACCATAAAAAACTCATATTTCTCTCGCAAGCAAAGCATGAAAATGCTAGATTATTACGTTGGTCATTGCTCTTACAGCCATACCAATTTATCATAGAATATATCCCCGGGTAGAAAACGTAGGTGCAGATTTTTTAAGTAGACACCCGTACGACGAAAATCAGAGTAGTCACCAGGCATAATGATTTAAATTTATCTATGTGTATTTCGAATTATGAACTCACATCATGTAGTCTGTTCTAAAGTGGGGAGATGTGTGACGATATTCTAAATACAATAGCTAAATTAGAACATATTATAGTGCATAAAGTCAAAAATAAGATAGAAAATAAAAATTGAGTCCAGCTTCTTCGTCCCCACGCCAGCCGGTATGCGGATTTTGATAAGCCTTATAGCCAAATGAAAGATACTGTCTTTTCGAAATTCGTCCTTGAGATTAAATGTAACACTTGCGCAAGTTCAAGACGAAAGAGTGATAGAATAAAAGAAAAGGAGGGAAAGAAAGACAGAACTTAGGGGACGCCGTCTTGCGTTGATTTCACAAAAGCCAACTAGCGCGACATAGCCTTGGGCGATTTTCAAATTAAGATAAAAAACTAAAAAATGTTCGTCAATTGAATCATGTAAACAACCTTAGCTCTTATAAGGAATGACGTAATTCTAACGTACAACGGACAAGTCTCGTATTTAGTTTGAAAATAGTTAGAAAAAGAATGGAACAGGTGGTAGTTTCTAGATTTGAACGACTAACATAGAAAAAAATATGGACTTATGAACCATAATACATAGGGCCATAACAATTATATATTCGGATGCCTTATGATTTCCTGAGCAATAATATGGTGTCAGTTAAGCACAAGTACAATAAATAACCAAGATATTGGCAAAAATACTATGTATTGTAAGACGGACTGCCGAAAACAAAAATCATGCCTGATTATTTTTTTTTCATAGCATGTTTTGAAAAAAGCTTTTGGGGAAATGAGGACTAAAAAGTACCTGTAATTTGATTGGCTGTAGTTTAAAGAAAGACTAGATAGGATTGGTTGACCTAAAACTAAAAATATATTTGCAGGAGTAAACATAGTAGTTGGGAGTTTGTTTTTTTTAAAGTTTGATTCAAATGTGCGTGGTCCGATTGGCCAATGCATTACATATTATCGAAAAACGTAGACTGCTCGTTGCCATTTTGAGAAAAATCTTTGATAAACAAGCAGCGATGAGAGCAGGCTTGTGCTTTTAAAACTAATAGAAAGCAGTCTGGACGGAAGGCACATCAAAAGTGTGCCATAAATTGTTTGCCAGTCATCGTTTACTTGTGTATAATTCATTGAAATCTGTGGTAAGAATGATTTTATTAACCTTTCATTTAAAATAAAGTTTGAATGTGAGATATTAACATACGATTGTAAGTAAGTGAGTCGATGGCACACTTAGGCAGCCTAGAGATTGATCCATCATATGATAGCCTAGAGATGGATCATATGATAGCCTATAAAGGGGATGTAGTAATACAAAATTATATATGATTGTCATCAAGGAGCATAACACCTATCCTATGGTATTTAAAAAGGTTAATGCTGGAATTGCAGAGGCGTTGTAACCATTAGGGGAGAGGAATACTGGTATACATTGTCACCTAAAAATGTAATGGTAAAATAGGTTGTCATCAAGAGCTGACCCTATTCGTTTGTTTGTACTGTACCTGTAATAAATTGTGGAATATTATTGTATGCTTGTTATAAAGAAGGATGCATAACCTTCTTATTTCAGGGTTTTTTGTGGCCCTGTCATTAACGGAATACCAAGCTCGTGGGAACTGATTGATTCCTGACACCGTTTTCATATTTCGGGCACGTGCTGGATACCACTGCCTTTCAATAAGTGGAACAGATTGTCCAGCGAGCCTAGGAAAAGACCTACCTGTGTTATCCTTCGAAGATAAGTGCCTGTTCGGCACCAGGAAGCTCAACCTCTATGAACTCTAGTTTTTAAGAATAAAGACTGAAAATATTTTTTTTTTAAATTCCACCTGTGACAAATGAAAAGAAATGAATTATAGGGAGGGATGTTAACCAACAACCTACCATTATATATATACCAGTATTAACCTAATTTAGAAAACTACACCTACACACTTTTATTATAATAATATTTGTATTATGGACAGAAGATCCATTGTGTAAATTGATTAATGTAAATAATTACTTTGATCTCACTTTGATTGTCAGTCCTGATTCAACCAAATAGAGTCACGACAAAATAAATGGTAAAAAATTAACGTTACACAAAATTCAACCACTGACTTACTTAAGATAGTCTTTTAAAGTGTAGTTTGTATGTGATTGTCGTAGTATTGTTGTGTTGTGTTGAATAATAAAATAGTTGTTTATATGTTTAGTTGGCTAATGCAACAGTACACTACATATTCATAACCCTAGACACCAAACGTAATCATCATACATTCTAGTCAAAGAATAAGTCTGAATGAGATCATAAAGGTGGTAGCAGCAAGGTACCCTGTAAACGTACCAAATATTTGTTATATTCAGGGACCTTCACAGCTGACCTCATTCAGTACATTAAGAGTACATAACAACAACATTTCTTAACATCAAATCCACCACATATATTGGGTAGCTCGATTCCGGGATTTTAAATTCTTATAAATTATATTAGGGTCTCAGGTCCCGGGAAATTTTAAATACCTATAAAATAAAACTAAAAGTATTCTTTTGTGGAATTTAAATAGTGGTTGAGCTATCAGTGCCTGTGGTTGTCCTTAATCATAATTAGAACTTGTTAGTCACAATTAGAAATTTGTCTAGTTAGAAATTTTAAAGGTTTGCATAGTACAGAATGGCTGATCTGGCAAAGTTTCGATCTGCTGCTGTGCAGACTGCTAAAGAAATGGGCATGGATGGGCCAGAGCTGGTCCAGTATGTAACCTCAGAGGTTGATAAATTTATTGCCAGAGAAGATAAAAGATTAGAGAAAGAAGCAGAAAGAAAGTTAGAGGCTGAAAAAGAAATTAAGAGGTTGCAGATTGAGGCTGACAAAGAGGCTAGGGCATTGGAGGCGGATAGGGAGGCGGAGATTAAAAGGCTCCAATTTGAGGAGAAGAAGATAGAAGCAGAGGAAAGAAGATTAGCTGCAGAAAGAGAAGAAAAGAGACTGGCTGCTGAGAGGGAAGCAGAAGATAGGAGATTGCAGAGGGAGCACGAGTTACGACTAAGGGAGTTGGAATTACAAGGCCATGCTCCTGAAAATGGTGCCAGCCCCTTTACCTCCGATGCCACTGCTAGTCAGGGAGCCTCAACCTCAGCTATGGGGTTTCATTTAGACCATTTTGTTGAGAAAGATGATGACATAGAAAATTTTCTAGGTAGGTTTGAACTTTTGGCTACCACGTATGGGTTAGAGAGAGAAAGGTGGAGCCTAAAGTTATCCCAGGGTCTCAGGGGAACAGCTTATGAAGTTTTTGCCAAAATGAGCAGGGATGACCAAGACAATTATGACATGTTAAAGCAGGCTCTTTTGCTAAGATATGAAAAGAATGGAGAATTTTACAGAAAAAAATTTAGGAATGCCAAGCTACTGTCGGGTGAGACAAATCACCAGTTCTCTGCACGTATAGAGACCTACTTGGAGAAATGGACTGCTCTGGGGAAAACCCAAGATCATAACGAAATGATCCTTATTAAGCAATTGAGAGAGTCCATGGCTCCAGACTTGAGAAAGTTTCTCATGGAACAAGGTGCAGAGAGGCTGGGTGAGTTACTCAATGTCGCTGAGAGGTATCAGGCAGCCCAAGCAGCGGTAGCGGGCACAAAAAAGAAACAGGTAGACAATTATAGAGCTCCAGAAAACTCTAACAGATTTGACAACAAAGATCAGGGAAACAAAGGTAAGCAACATTTTGATAGGCCACGCAATGATTATAGAAATAAAAACCCACAATTCAATGACAGAAAATATGAGGAAAGAAAACCTTTTTATAAAGGTAGATTATATTGTAGATGGTGTAAGATGGACAACCATAACACCGAGGGGTGTAAAAGGAAACCTCCTAACTTTGCTGCAATGAAAACGGGGAGAAAGGGAGTAAAGGCCAACCCTACTAAACAGCAGGAACCGTATCACCCCCCAGTGTGTGAAGAAGTAATATGTAATGGAGTCACCATAAGGTGCTTGTATGATACTGGATTGGATTATGATTCAGTTGTGAGTTCTCACATGGTGCAAGCAAATCAATACACCACAGAAACAGTGGAGATCCAGGCTGCAACCAAGGACGTAGCAACCATGACATTTCCCATCGCCAGGATAAATGTAAAAACGCGATATGTGGAAGGAATCATCAAAGCAGCATTGATAAATGAACCAATCTACCCTTTGATATTGGGGTGTAGATATGTCTTCTTGGGGAATCCCAAGAGACCTGTGATCATGGCAACAGTGCAGACCAGATTACAGTCCAAAAAGGAGGAGGAAAATCCAATAAATACCCATCCAGATGAGATGAGGAAGGCGCAGGCTGAGGATAAGACCCTCAAGCCTTGTTTTAAGAAATTGTCCAAATGTCATACACCTTCAGGCAAGGGAGACTTCTATATGAAAAATAAACTGATATATATAGGAAGGCTGGAACTAGATCCAATGGTCACGGACAGCTGGTCCTTCCCTCGTCATATAGAAAGAAAGTGTTGGAACTAGGGCATGCGATTCCCTTCAGTGGTCATATGGGGATCAGCGCAACAGGACAGCGTATAGCTTGTCATTATTTCTGGCCAGGGATAACTTAAGATATAAAGAGATATGTAAAATCCTGTCCAGAATGCCAACGGGTAGCTCCAAAGCATTGGACTGCTCCAGCAACTCTAGGGGAAATGCCCATAGTGGGAACACCTTTTGAGAGAGTTGCCGTGGACATTGTGGGACCTCTCACTCGGACCAAGAGGAGGAACAGTTATATTCTGACTCTGGTGGACACTTGTTCAATGTGGGGAGAGGCGGTAGCCCTCTCGTCAATCGGTTCGAATCATGTGGCAGATGCATTACTCACAATCTTCACAAGGTTAGGCTTTCCCTACCAAATCTTGACTGATAATGGCTCACAGTTCAAGGGGAAACTAACGGAAGAAGTTTTCAGGATCTTTCAAGCCAAACACTTTCATTGTAGCCCGTACCATCCACAAGGAAATGGCCAAGTGGAAAGATTTAACGGGACACTCATTGTGATCCTGAGAAAGTTGGCACATGAAAAACCAGATAAATGGGACCAGTACCTTCACGCCGCCCTGTTTGCTTATCGGGAGGTACCCCATAGTTCAACCGGTATGGCACCGGCAACCCTGTTATTCGGGAGGCAAATAAAAGGTTCATTGGAAGCCTTGTTAAGGACGTGGACTGATGATAAGGCAGAAGAAAATATTATCTCATCATATCAATATGGGAACGAGCTGACCACTCGTATTAAAACTGGCTGGAAACTTGCTAATGATAATTTGAGACAAGCCAGAAAAAAACATGCTGCCTATTATAATAAGAAGGCGAAGGATAGAGATTTAGCTGTGGGAGAGAAGGTGCTCCTTCTATTACCAGGCAGTAGTAATAAGTTACAAATTGGATGGCAAGGTCCATATACAGTTCTAGAGAAGGTGTCTAGAACAAATTATAAGATAGATAAAAAGGGGAAAGAGAAAATCTGTCATGTGAATCTCCTGAAGAATTATCTGGAAAGAGAAAATCAGGACGAGACACACTTACTAACCTTGTCCATCGCAACAGGAATGAAAAACGAACCCCTCACCTCTCATGAATATCCCCTACATCCCTGTGAGACAGCCGCACAGGTAAAAATCAGTAACCACTTAACAAAAAATCAAAGGGAGAGAGTTCAAAAGGTTCTGAATGATCATACGGATGTGTTAACGGACAAACCAGGGCATAAGAATTTGTTGGAATATGATATGAAACTTGTAGACCCAACACCAATCTGTATGAGAGCCTATACGATCCCGTTTGCAAAGGAGACAGCTTTGAAGGGGGAGATAGATTATTTGTTGAAAGAAGGAATTATTTCACACAGTGAATCTCCGTACAGTTCTAGTGTGGTTCTGTTGAGAAAACTCTCTGGGGAACACAGACTGTGTATAGATTACAGGAAACTGAATGCTGTCACAGAATGTCAGGTGGATCCATTACCTGATACAAACCAGCTGTTTGCTAGGCTGAACAAAGCCAAATATTTTTCTAAGGTGGATCTGAGCAAAGGCTATTATCAGATTCCAGTAAAACCTGAGGTTAGACAGTATTTGGCCTTTAGCACCTCAGACGGACATTATGAATTCAACATGTTGCCTTTTGGGTTGAAAAATGCTCCGAGTGTGTTTTCTAGAATGATGCGAAAATTGTTGGATCCCCTGAATAATCCATGTATCACGAATTTCATGGATGATATTCTCATTGCTACAGAAACATTTGAGGAACACATTAACTCTCTGAATATGTTGTTGGATAGACTCAGGGAGGCAAACTTGACGGCTAGACCGACCAAATGTTGTATTGGATGTAAAATGGATGTAAAGAGATGGAATTCTTGGGACACACAGTATCTCAGGGAAGCATGACCCCTGATCCCAAGAACTTGGAGAAATTGAAGAAAACTCCGAGGCCACAGACAAAAAAAGATGTGATATCTTTTGTCTCGTTGTGTGGTTTTTACCAGAAGTATATAAAAAATTTTAACTCGATATGTGCACCACTGACGGATTTAACGCGCAAAGGAAATCCTGATAAAATTACTTGGTCCGCTCAGTGTGAATCGGCCTATCAAGAGTTAAAAGAAAAACTCACAAGCAAGCCTATATTGAAATTGCCCGACTTGAGTCAAGACTTTGTTGTGAGAACGGGCGCGAGTAACGTCGGATTAGGGGCAGCCCTATTACAGAGATCCAATTCACTTGATGGGGAATTAACCCCAGTTGCTTATGCTAGCCGTAAGCTGAACACAGCGGAACAAAAATATTCAACTAGTGAAAAGGAATGTCTGGCTTTGATATGGGCGATAAAGAAGTTCCAGGTCTATCTCTATGGTAGATCATTTAGGATCCAAACAGACCATAAAAAACTCATATTTCTCTCGCAAGCAAAGCATGAAAATGCTAGATTATTACGTTGGTCATTGCTCTTACAGCCATACCAATTTATCATAGAATATATCCCGGGTAGAAAACGTAGGTGCAGATTTTTTAAGTAGACACCCGTACGACGAAAATCAGAGTAGTCACCAGGCATAATGATTTAAATTTATCTATGTGTATTTCGAATTATGAACTCACATCATGTAGTCTGTTCTAAAGTGGGGAGATGTGTGACGATATTCTAAATACAATAGCTAAATTAGAACATATTATAGTGCATAAAGTCAAAAATAAGATAGAAAATAAAAATTGAGTCCAGCTTCTTCGTCCCCACGCCAGCCGGTATGCGGATTTTGATAAGCCTTATAGCCAAATGAAAGATACTGTCTTTTCGAAATTCGTCCTTGAGATTAAATGTAACACTTGCGCAAGTTCAAGACGAAAGAGTGATAGAATAAAAGAAAAGGAGGGAAAGAAAGACAGAACTTAGGGGACGCCGTCTTGCGTTGATTTCACAAAAGCCAACTAGCGCGACATAGCCTTGGGCGATTTTCAAATTAAGATAAAAAACTAAAAAATGTTCGTCAATTGAATCATGTAAACAACCTTAGCTCTTATAAGGAATGACGTAATTCTAACGTACAACGGACAAGTCTCGTATTTAGTTTGAAAATAGTTAGAAAAAGAATGGAACAGGTGGTAGTTTCTAGATTTGAACGACTAACATAGAAAAAAATATGGACTTATGAACCATAATACATAGGGCCATAACAATTATATATTCGGATGCCTTATGATTTCCTGAGCAATAATATGGTGTCAGTTAAGCACAAGTACAATAAATAACCAAGATATTGGCAAAAATACTATGTATTGTAAGACGGACTGCCGAAAACAAAAATCATGCCTGATTATTTTTTTTTCATAGCATGTTTTGAAAAAAGCTTTTGGGGAAATGAGGACTAAAAAGTACCTGTAATTTGATTGGCTGTAGTTTAAAGAAAGACTAGATAGGATTGGTTGACCTAAAACTAAAAATATATTTGCAGGAGTAAACATAGTAGTTGGGAGTTTGTTTTTTTTAAAGTTTGATTCAAATGTGCGTGGTCCGATTGGCCAATGCATTACATATTATCGAAAAACGTAGACTGCTCGTTGCCATTTTGAGAAAAATCTTTGATAAACAAGCAGCGATGAGAGCAGGCTTGTGCTTTTAAAACTAATAGAAAGCAGTCTGGACGGAAGGCACATCAAAAGTGTGCCATAAATTGTTTGCCAGTCATCGTTTACTTGTGTATAATTCATTGAAATCTGTGGTAAGAATGATTTTATTAACCTTTCATTTAAAATAAAGTTTGAATGTGAGATATTAACATACGATTGTAAGTAAGTGAGTCGATGGCAGACTTAGGCAAAGCCTAGAGATTGATCCATCATATGATAGCCTATCAAAGGGGTGTAGTAATACAAAATTATATATGATTGTCATCAAGGAGCATAACACCTATCCTATGGTATTTAAAAAGGTTAATGCTGGAATTGCAGAGGCGTTGTAACCATTAGGGGAGAGGAATACTGGTATACATTGTCACCTAAAAATGTAATGGTAAAATAGGTTGTCATCAAGAGCTGACCCTATTCGTTTGTTTGTACTGTACCTGTAATAAATTGTGGAATATTATTGTATGCTTGTTATAAAGAAGGATGCATAACCTTCTTATTTCAGGGTTTTTTGTGGCCCTGTCATTAACGGAATACCAAGCTCGTGGGAACTGATTGATTCCTGACACCGTTTTCATATTTCGGGCACGTGCTGGATACCACTGCCTTTCAATAAGTGGAACAGATTGTCCAGCGAGCCTAGGAAAAGACCTACCTGTGTTATCCTTCGAAGATAAGTGCCTGTTCGGCACCAGGAAGCTCAACCTCTATGAACTCTAGTTTTTAAGAATAAAGACTGAAAATATTTTTTTTTTAAATTCCACCTGTGACAAATGAAAAGAAATGAATTATAGGGAGGGATGTTAACCAACAACCTACCATTATATATATACCAGTATTAACCTAATTTAGAAAACTACACCTACACACTTTTATTATAATAATATTTGTATTATGGACAGAAGATCCATTGTGTAAATTGATTAATGTAAATAATTACTTTGATCTCACTTTGATTGTCAGTCCTGATTCAACCAAATAGAGTCACGACAAAATAAATGGTAAAAAATTAACGTTACACAAAATTCAACCACTGACTTACTTAAGATAGTCTTTTAAAGTGTAGTTTGTATGTGATTGTCGTAGTATTGTTGTGTTGTGTTGAATAATAAAATAGTTGTTTATATGTTTAGTTGGCTAATGCAACAGTACACTACATATTCATAACCCTAGACACCAAACGTAATCATCATACATTCTAGTCAAAGAATAAGTCTGAATGAGATCATAAAGGTGGTAGCAGCAAGGTACCCTGTAAACGTACCAAATATTTGTTATATTCAGGGACCTTCACAGCTGACCTCATTCAGTACATTAAGAGTACATAACAACAACATTTCTTAACATCAAATCCACCACATATATTGGGTAGCTCGATTCCGGGATTTTAAATTCTTATAAATTATATTAGGGTCTCAGGTCCCGGGAAATTTTAAATACCTATAAAATAAAACTAAAAGTATTCTTTTGTGGAATTTAAATAGTGGTTGAGCTATCAGTGCCTGTGGTTGTCCTTAATCATAATTAGAACTTGTTAGTCACAATTAGAAATTTGTCTAGTTAGAAATTTTAAAGGTTTGCATAGTACAGAATGGCTGATCTGGCAAAGTTTCGATCTGCTGCTGTGCAGACTGCTAAAGAAATGGGCATGGATGGGCCAGAGCTGGTCCAGTATGTAACCTCAGAGGTTGATAAATTTATTGCCAGAGAAGATAAAAGATTAGAGAAAGAAGCAGAAAGAAAGTTAGAGGCTGAAAAAGAAATTAAGAGGTTGCAGATTGAGGCTGACAAAGAGGCTAGGGCATTGGAGGCGGATAGGGAGGCGGAGATTAAAAGGCTCCAATTTGAGGAGAAGAAGATAGAAGCAGAGGAAAGAAGATTAGCTGCAGAAAGAGAAGAAAAGAGACTGGCTGCTGAGAGGGAAGCAGAAGATAGGAGATTGCAGAGGGAGCACGAGTTACGACTAAGGGAGTTGGAATTACAAGGCCATGCTCCTGAAAATGGTGCCAGCCCCTTTACCTCCGATGCCACTGCTAGTCAGGGAGCCTCAACCTCAGCTATGGGGTTTCATTTAGACCATTTTGTTGAGAAAGATGATGACATAGAAAATTTTCTAGGTAGGTTTGAACTTTTGGCTACCACGTATGGGTTAGAGAGAGAAAGGTGGAGCCTAAAGTTATCCCAGGGTCTCAGGGGAACAGCTTATGAAGTTTTTGCCAAAATGAGCAGGGATGACCAAGACAATTATGACATGTTAAAGCAGGCTCTTTTGCTAAGATATGAAAAGAATGGAGAATTTTACAGAAAAAAATTTAGGAATGCCAAGCTACTGTCGGGTGAGACAAATCACCAGTTCTCTGCACGTATAGAGACCTACTTGGAGAAATGGACTGCTCTGGGGAAAACCCAAGATCATAACGAAATGATCCTTATTAAGCAATTGAGAGAGTCCATGGCTCCAGACTTGAGAAAGTTTCTCATGGAACAAGGTGCAGAGAGGCTGGGTGAGTTACTCAATGTCGCTGAGAGGTATCAGGCAGCCCAAGCAGCGGTAGCGGGCACAAAAAAGAAACAGGTAGACAATTATAGAGCTCCAGAAAACTCTAACAGATTTGACAACAAAGATCAGGGAAACAAAGGTAAGCAACATTTTGATAGGCCACGCAATGATTATAGAAATAAAAACCCACAATTCAATGACAGAAAATATGAGGAAAGAAAACCTTTTTATAAAGGTAGATTATATTGTAGATGGTGTAAGATGGACAACCATAACACCGAGGGGTGTAAAAGGAAACCTCCTAACTTTGCTGCAATGAAAACGGGGAGAAAGGGAGTAAAGGCCAACCCTACTAAACAGCAGGAACCGTATCACCCCCCAGTGTGTGAAGAAGTAATATGTAATGGAGTCACCATAAGGTGCTTGTATGATACTGGATTGGATTATGATTCAGTTGTGAGTTCTCACATGGTGCAAGCAAATCAATACACCACAGAAACAGTGGAGATCCAGGCTGCAACCAAGGACGTAGCAACCATGACATTTCCCATCGCCAGGATAAATGTAAAAACGCGATATGTGGAAGGAATCATCAAAGCAGCATTGATAAATGAACCAATCTACCCTTTGATATTGGGGTGTAGATATGTCTTCTTGGGGAATCCCAAGAGACCTGTGATCATGGCAACAGTGCAGACCAGATTACAGTCCAAAAAGGAGGAGGAAAATCCAATAAATACCCATCCAGATGAGATGAGGAAGGCGCAGGCTGAGGATAAGACCCTCAAGCCTTGTTTTAAGAAATTGTCCAAATGTCATACACCTTCAGGCAAGGGAGACTTCTATATGAAAAATAAACTGATATATATAGGAAGGCTGGAACTAGATCCAATGGTCACGGACAGCTGGTCCTTCCCTCGTCATATAGAAAGAAAGTGTTGGAACTAGGGCATGCGATTCCCTTCAGTGGTCATATGGGGATCAGCGCAACAGGACAGCGTATAGCTTGTCATTATTTCTGGCCAGGGATAACTTAAGATATAAAGAGATATGTAAAATCCTGTCCAGAATGCCAACGGGTAGCTCCAAAGCATTGGACTGCTCCAGCAACTCTAGGGGAAATGCCCATAGTGGGAACACCTTTTGAGAGAGTTGCCGTGGACATTGTGGGACCTCTCACTCGGACCAAGAGGAGGAACAGTTATATTCTGACTCTGGTGGACACTTGTTCAATGTGGGGAGAGGCGGTAGCCCTCTCGTCAATCGGTTCGAATCATGTGGCAGATGCATTACTCACAATCTTCACAAGGTTAGGCTTTCCCTACCAAATCTTGACTGATAATGGCTCACAGTTCAAGGGGAAACTAACGGAAGAAGTTTTCAGGATCTTTCAAGCCAAACACTTTCATTGTAGCCCGTACCATCCACAAGGAAATGGCCAAGTGGAAAGATTTAACGGGACACTCATTGTGATCCTGAGAAAGTTGGCACATGAAAAACCAGATAAATGGGACCAGTACCTTCACGCCGCCCTGTTTGCTTATCGGGAGGTACCCCATAGTTCAACCGGTATGGCACCGGCAACCCTGTTATTCGGGAGGCAAATAAAAGGTTCATTGGAAGCCTTGTTAAGGACGTGGACTGATGATAAGGCAGAAGAAAATATTATCTCATCATATCAATATGGGAACGAGCTGACCACTCGTATTAAAACTGGCTGGAAACTTGCTAATGATAATTTGAGACAAGCCAGAAAAAAACATGCTGCCTATTATAATAAGAAGGCGAAGGATAGAGATTTAGCTGTGGGAGAGAAGGTGCTCCTTCTATTACCAGGCAGTAGTAATAAGTTACAAATTGGATGGCAAGGTCCATATACAGTTCTAGAGAAGGTGTCTAGAACAAATTATAAGATAGATAAAAAGGGGAAAGAGAAAATCTGTCATGTGAATCTCCTGAAGAATTATCTGGAAAGAGAAAATCAGGACGAGACACACTTACTAACCTTGTCCATCGCAACAGGAATGAAAAACGAACCCCTCACCTCTCATGAATATCCCCTACATCCCTGTGAGACAGCCGCACAGGTAAAAATCAGTAACCACTTAACAAAAAATCAAAGGGAGAGAGTTCAAAAGGTTCTGAATGATCATACGGATGTGTTAACGGACAAACCAGGGCATAAGAATTTGTTGGAATATGATATGAAACTTGTAGACCCAACACCAATCTGTATGAGAGCCTATACGATCCCGTTTGCAAAGGAGACAGCTTTGAAGGGGGAGATAGATTATTTGTTGAAAGAAGGAATTATTTCACACAGTGAATCTCCGTACAGTTCTAGTGTGGTTCTGTTGAGAAAACTCTCTGGGGAACACAGACTGTGTATAGATTACAGGAAACTGAATGCTGTCACAGAATGTCAGGTGGATCCATTACCTGATACAAACCAGCTGTTTGCTAGGCTGAACAAAGCCAAATATTTTTCTAAGGTGGATCTGAGCAAAGGCTATTATCAGATTCCAGTAAAACCTGAGGTTAGACAGTATTTGGCCTTTAGCACCTCAGACGGACATTATGAATTCAACATGTTGCCTTTTGGGTTGAAAAATGCTCCGAGTGTGTTTTCTAGAATGATGCGAAAATTGTTGGATCCCCTGAATAATCCATGTATCACGAATTTCATGGATGATATTCTCATTGCTACAGAAACATTTGAGGAACACATTAACTCTCTGAATATGTTGTTGGATAGACTCAGGGAGGCAAACTTGACGGCTAGACCGACCAAATGTTGTATTGGATGTAAAATGGATGTAAAGAGATGGAATTCTTGGGACACACAGTATCTCAGGGAAGCATGACCCCTGATCCCAAGAACTTGGAGAAATTGAAGAAAACTCCGAGGCCACAGACAAAAAAAGATGTGATATCTTTTGTCTCGTTGTGTGGTTTTTACCAGAAGTATATAAAAAATTTTAACTCGATATGTGCACCACTGACGGATTTAACGCGCAAAGGAAATCCTGATAAAATTACTTGGTCCGCTCAGTGTGAATCGGCCTATCAAGAGTTAAAAGAAAAACTCACAAGCAAGCCTATATTGAAATTGCCCGACTTGAGTCAAGACTTTGTTGTGAGAACGGGCGCGAGTAACGTCGGATTAGGGGCAGCCCTATTACAGAGATCCAATTCACTTGATGGGGAATTAACCCCAGTTGCTTATGCTAGCCGTAAGCTGAACACAGCGGAACAAAAATATTCAACTAGTGAAAAGGAATGTCTGGCTTTGATATGGGCGATAAAGAAGTTCCAGGTCTATCTCTATGGTAGATCATTTAGGATCCAAACAGACCATAAAAAACTCATATTTCTCTCGCAAGCAAAGCATGAAAATGCTAGATTATTACGTTGGTCATTGCTCTTACAGCCATACCAATTTATCATAGAATATATCCCCGGGTAGAAAACGTAGGTGCAGATTTTTTAAGTAGACACCCGTACGACGAAAATCAGAGTAGTCACCAGGCATAATGATTTAAATTTATCTATGTGTATTTCGAATTATGAACTCACATCATGTAGTCTGTTCTAAAGTGGGGAGATGTGTGACGATATTCTAAATACAATAGCTAAATTAGAACATATTATAGTGCATAAAGTCAAAAATAAGATAGAAAATAAAAATTGAGTCCAGCTTCTTCGTCCCCACGCCAGCCGGTATGCGGATTTTGATAAGCCTTATAGCCAAATGAAAGATACTGTCTTTTCGAAATTCGTCCTTGAGATTAAATGTAACACTTGCGCAAGTTCAAGACGAAAGAGTGATAGAATAAAAGAAAAGGAGGGAAAGAAAGACAGAACTTAGGGGACGCCGTCTTGCGTTGATTTCACAAAAGCCAACTAGCGCGACATAGCCTTGGGCGATTTTCAAATTAAGATAAAAAACTAAAAAATGTTCGTCAATTGAATCATGTAAACAACCTTAGCTCTTATAAGGAATGACGTAATTCTAACGTACAACGGACAAGTCTCGTATTTAGTTTGAAAATAGTTAGAAAAAGAATGGAACAGGTGGTAGTTTCTAGATTTGAACGACTAACATAGAAAAAATATGGACTTATGAACCATAATACATAGGGCCATAACAATTATATATTCGGATGCCTTATGATTTCCTGAGCAATAATATGGTGTCAGTTAAGCACAAGTACAATAAATAACCAAGATATTGGCAAAAATACTATGTATTGTAAGACGGACTGCCGAAAACAAAAATCATGCCTGATTATTTTTTTTTCATAGCATGTTTTGAAAAAAGCTTTTGGGGAAATGAGGACTAAAAAGTACCTGTAATTTGATTGGCTGTAGTTTAAAGAAAGACTAGATAGGATTGGTTGACCTAAAACTAAAAATATATTTGCAGGAGTAAACATAGTAGTTGGGAGTTTGTTTTTTTTAAAGTTTGATTCAAATGTGCGTGGTCCGATTGGCCAATGCATTACATATTATCGAAAAACGTAGACTGCTCGTTGCCATTTTGAGAAAAATCTTTGATAAACAAGCAGCGATGAGAGCAGGCTTGTGCTTTTAAAACTAATAGAAAGCAGTCTGGACGGAAGGCACATCAAAAGTGTGCCATAAATTGTTTGCCAGTCATCGTTTACTTGTGTATAATTCATTGAAATCTGTGGTAAGAATGATTTTATTAACCTTTCATTTAAAATAAAGTTTGAATGTGAGATATTAACATACGATTGTAAGTAAGTGAGTCGATGGCAGACTTAGGCAAAGCCTAGAGATTGATCCATCATATGATAGCCTATCAAAGGGGTGTAGTAATACAAAATTATATATGATTGTCATCAAGGAGCATAACACCTATCCTATGGTATTTAAAAAGGTTAATGCTGGAATTGCAGAGGCGTTGTAACCATTAGGGGAGAGGAATACTGGTATACATTGTCACCTAAAAATGTAATGGTAAAATAGGTTGTCATCAAGAGCTGACCCTATTCGTTTGTTTGTACTGTACCTGTAATAAATTGTGGAATATTATTGTATGCTTGTTATAAAGAAGGATGCATAACCTTCTTATTTCAGGGTTTTTGTGGCCCTGTCATTAACGGAATACCAAGCTCGTGGGAACTGATTGATTCCTGACACCGTTTTCATATTTCGGGCACGTGCTGGATACCACTGCCTTTCAATAAGTGGAACAGATTGTCCAGCGAGCCTAGGAAAAGACCTACCTGTGTTATCCTTCGAAGATAAGTGCCTGTTCGGCACCAGGAAGCTCAACCTCTATGAACTCTAGTTTTTAAGAATAAAGACTGAAAATATTTTTTTTTTAAATTCCACCTGTGACAAATGAAAAGAAATGAATTATAGGGAGGGATGTTAACCAACAACCTACCATTATATATATACCAGTATTAACCTAATTTAGAAAACTACACCTACACACTTTTATTATAATAATATTTGTATTATGGACAGAAGATCCATTGTGTAAATTGATTAATGTAAATAATTACTTTGATCTCACTTTGATTGTCAGTCCTGATTCAACCAAATAGAGTCACGACAAAATAAATGGTAAAAAATTAACGTTACACAAAATTCAACCACTGACTTACTTAAGATAGTCTTTTAAAGTGTAGTTTGTATGTGATTGTCGTAGTATTGTTGTGTTGTGTTGAATAATAAAATAGTTGTTTATATGTTTAGTTGGCTAATGCAACAGTACACTACATATTCATAACCCTAGACACCAAACGTAATCATCATACATTCTAGTCAAAGAATAAGTCTGAATGAGATCATAAAGGTGGTAGCAGCAAGGTACCCTGTAAACGTACCAAATATTTGTTATATTCAGGGACCTTCACAGCTGACCTCATTCAGTACATTAAGAGTACATAACAACAACATTTCTTAACATCAAATCCACCACATATATTGGGTAGCTCGATTCCGGGATTTTAAATTCTTATAAATTATATTAGGGTCTCAGGTCCCGGGAAATTTTAAATACCTATAAAATAAAACTAAAAGTATTCTTTTGTGGAATTTAAATAGTGGTTGAGCTATCAGTGCCTGTGGTTGTCCTTAATCATAATTAGAACTTGTTAGTCACAATTAGAAATTTGTCTAGTTAGAAATTTTAAAGGTTTGCATAGTACAGAATGGCTGATCTGGCAAAGTTTCGATCTGCTGCTGTGCAGACTGCTAAAGAAATGGGCATGGATGGGCCAGAGCTGGTCCAGTATGTAACCTCAGAGGTTGATAAATTTATTGCCAGAGAAGATAAAAGATTAGAGAAAGAAGCAGAAAGAAAGTTAGAGGCTGAAAAAGAAATTAAGAGGTTGCAGATTGAGGCTGACAAAGAGGCTAGGGCATTGGAGGCGGATAGGGAGGCGGAGATTAAAAGGCTCCAATTTGAGGAGAAGATAGAAGCAGAGGAAAGAAGATTAGCTGCAGAAAGAGAAGAAAAGAGACTGGCTGCTGAGAGGGAAGCAGAAGATAGGAGATTGCAGAGGGAGCACGAGTTACGACTAAGGGAGTTGGAATTACAAGGCCATGCTCCTGAAAATGGTGCCAGCCCCTTTACCTCCGATGCCACTGCTAGTCAGGGAGCCTCAACCTCAGCTATGGGGTTTCATTTAGACCATTTTGTTGAGAAAGATGATGACATAGAAAATTTTCTAGGTAGGTTTGAACTTTTGGCTACCACGTATGGGTTAGAGAGAGAAAGGTGGAGCCTAAAGTTATCCCAGGGTCTCAGGGGAACAGCTTATGAAGTTTTTGCCAAAATGAGCAGGGATGACCAAGACAATTATGACATGTTAAAGCAGGCTCTTTTGCTAAGATATGAAAAGAATGGAGAATTTTACAGAAAAAAATTTAGGAATGCCAAGCTACTGTCGGGTGAGACAAATCACCAGTTCTCTGCACGTATAGAGACCTACTTGGAGAAATGGACTGCTCTGGGGAAAACCCAAGATCATAACGAAATGATCCTTATTAAGCAATTGAGAGAGTCCATGGCTCCAGACTTGAGAAAGTTTCTCATGGAACAAGGTGCAGAGAGGCTGGGTGAGTTACTCAATGTCGCTGAGAGGTATCAGGCAGCCCAAGCAGCGGTAGCGGGCACAAAAAAGAAACAGGTAGACAATTATAGAGCTCCAGAAAACTCTAACAGATTTGACAACAAAGATCAGGGAAACAAAGGTAAGCAACATTTTGATAGGCCACGCAATGATTATAGAAATAAAAACCCACAATTCAATGACAGAAAATATGAGGAAAGAAAACCTTTTTATAAAGGTAGATTATATTGTAGATGGTGTAAGATGGACAACCATAACACCGAGGGGTGTAAAAGGAAACCTCCTAACTTTGCTGCAATGAAAACGGGGAGAAAGGGAGTAAAGGCCAACCCTACTAAACAGCAGGAACCGTATCACCCCCAGTGTGTGAAGAAGTAATATGTAATGGAGTCACCATAAGGTGCTTGTATGATACTGGATTGGATTATGATTCAGTTGTGAGTTCTCACATGGTGCAAGCAAATCAATACACCACAGAAACAGTGGAGATCCAGGCTGCAACCAAGGACGTAGCAACCATGACATTTCCCATCGCCAGGATAAATGTAAAAACGCGATATGTGGAAGGAATCATCAAAGCAGCATTGATAAATGAACCAATCTACCCTTTGATATTGGGGTGTAGATATGTCTTCTTGGGGAATCCCAAGAGACCTGTGATCATGGCAACAGTGCAGACCAGATTACAGTCCAAAAAGGAGGAGGAAAATCCAATAAATACCCATCCAGATGAGATGAGGAAGGCGCAGGCTGAGGATAAGACCCTCAAGCCTTGTTTTAAGAAATTGTCCAAATGTCATACACCTTCAGGCAAGGGAGACTTCTATATGAAAAATAAACTGATATATATAGGAAGGCTGGAACTAGATCCAATGGTCACGGACAGCTGGTCCTTCCCTCGTCATATAGAAAGAAAGTGTTGGAACTAGGGCATGCGATTCCCTTCAGTGGTCATATGGGGATCAGCGCAACAGGACAGCGTATAGCTTGTCATTATTTCTGGCCAGGGATAACTTAAGATATAAAGAGATATGTAAAATCCTGTCCAGAATGCCAACGGGTAGCTCCAAAGCATTGGACTGCTCCAGCAACTCTAGGGGAAATGCCCATAGTGGGAACACCTTTTGAGAGAGTTGCCGTGGACATTGTGGGACCTCTCACTCGGACCAAGAGGAGGAACAGTTATATTCTGACTCTGGTGGACACTTGTTCAATGTGGGGAGAGGCGGTAGCCCTCTCGTCAATCGGTTCGAATCATGTGGCAGATGCATTACTCACAATCTTCACAAGGTTAGGCTTTCCCTACCAAATCTTGACTGATAATGGCTCACAGTTCAAGGGGAAACTAACGGAAGAAGTTTTCAGGATCTTTCAAGCCAAACACTTTCATTGTAGCCCGTACCATCCACAAGGAAATGGCCAAGTGGAAAGATTTAACGGGACACTCATTGTGATCCTGAGAAAGTTGGCACATGAAAAACCAGATAAATGGGACCAGTACCTTCACGCCGCCCTGTTTGCTTATCGGGAGGTACCCCATAGTTCAACCGGTATGGCACCGGCAACCCTGTTATTCGGGAGGCAAATAAAAGGTTCATTGGAAGCCTTGTTAAGGACGTGGACTGATGATAAGGCAGAAGAAAATATTATCTCATCATATCAATATGGGAACGAGCTGACCACTCGTATTAAAACTGGCTGGAAACTTGCTAATGATAATTTGAGACAAGCCAGAAAAAAACATGCTGCCTATTATAATAAGAAGGCGAAGGATAGAGATTTAGCTGTGGGAGAGAAGGTGCTCCTTCTATTACCAGGCAGTAGTAATAAGTTACAAATTGGATGGCAAGGTCCATATACAGTTCTAGAGAAGGTGTCTAGAACAAATTATAAGATAGATAAAAAGGGGAAAGAGAAAATCTGTCATGTGAATCTCCTGAAGAATTATCTGGAAAGAGAAAATCAGGACGAGACACACTTACTAACCTTGTCCATCGCAACAGGAATGAAAAACGAACCCCTCACCTCTCATGAATATCCCCTACATCCCTGTGAGACAGCCGCACAGGTAAAAATCAGTAACCACTTAACAAAAAATCAAAGGGAGAGAGTTCAAAAGGTTCTGAATGATCATACGGATGTGTTAACGGACAAACCAGGGCATAAGAATTTGTTGGAATATGATATGAAACTTGTAGACCCAACACCAATCTGTATGAGAGCCTATACGATCCCGTTTGCAAAGGAGACAGCTTTGAAGGGGGAGATAGATTATTTGTTGAAAGAAGGAATTATTTCACACAGTGAATCTCCGTACAGTTCTAGTGTGGTTCTGTTGAGAAAACTCTCTGGGGAACACAGACTGTGTATAGATTACAGGAAACTGAATGCTGTCACAGAATGTCAGGTGGATCCATTACCTGATACAAACCAGCTGTTTGCTAGGCTGAACAAAGCCAAATATTTTTCTAAGGTGGATCTGAGCAAAGGCTATTATCAGATTCCAGTAAAACCTGAGGTTAGACAGTATTTGGCCTTTAGCACCTCAGACGGACATTATGAATTCAACATGTTGCCTTTTGGGTTGAAAAATGCTCCGAGTGTGTTTTCTAGAATGATGCGAAAATTGTTGGATCCCCTGAATAATCCATGTATCACGAATTTCATGGATGATATTCTCATTGCTACAGAAACATTTGAGGAACACATTAACTCTCTGAATATGTTGTTGGATAGACTCAGGGAGGCAAACTTGACGGCTAGACCGACCAAATGTTGTATTGGATGTAAAATGGATGTAAAGAGATGGAATTCTTGGGACACACAGTATCTCAGGGAAGCATGACCCCTGATCCCAAGAACTTGGAGAAATTGAAGAAAACTCCGAGGCCACAGACAAAAAAAGATGTGATATCTTTTGTCTCGTTGTGTGGTTTTTACCAGAAGTATATAAAAAATTTTAACTCGATATGTGCACCACTGACGGATTTAACGCGCAAAGGAAATCCTGATAAAATTACTTGGTCCGCTCAGTGTGAATCGGCCTATCAAGAGTTAAAAGAAAAACTCACAAGCAAGCCTATATTGAAATTGCCCGACTTGAGTCAAGACTTTGTTGTGAGAACGGGCGCGAGTAACGTCGGATTAGGGGCAGCCCTATTACAGAGATCCAATTCACTTGATGGGGAATTAACCCCAGTTGCTTATGCTAGCCGTAAGCTGAACACAGCGGAACAAAAATATTCAACTAGTGAAAAGGAATGTCTGGCTTTGATATGGGCGATAAAGAAGTTCCAGGTCTATCTCTATGGTAGATCATTTAGGATCCAAACAGACCATAAAAAACTCATATTTCTCTCGCAAGCAAAGCATGAAAATGCTAGATTATTACGTTGGTCATTGCTCTTACAGCCATACCAATTTATCATAGAATATATCCCCGGGTAGAAAACGTAGGTGCAGATTTTTTAAGTAGACACCCGTACGACGAAAATCAGAGTAGTCACCAGGCATAATGATTTAAATTTATCTATGTGTATTTCGAATTATGAACTCACATCATGTAGTCTGTTCTAAAGTGGGGAGATGTGTGACGATATTCTAAATACAATAGCTAAATTAGAACATATTATAGTGCATAAAGTCAAAAATAAGATAGAAAATAAAAATTGAGTCCAGCTTCTTCGTCCCCACGCCAGCCGGTATGCGGATTTTGATAAGCCTTATAGCCAAATGAAAGATACTGTCTTTTCGAAATTCGTCCTTGAGATTAAATGTAACACTTGCGCAAGTTCAAGACGAAAGAGTGATAGAATAAAAGAAAAGGAGGGAAAGAAAGACAGAACTTAGGGGACGCCGTCTTGCGTTGATTTCACAAAAGCCAACTAGCGCGACATAGCCTTGGGCGATTTTCAAATTAAGATAAAAAACTAAAAAATGTTCGTCAATTGAATCATGTAAACAACCTTAGCTCTTATAAGGAATGACGTAATTCTAACGTACAACGGACAAGTCTCGTATTTAGTTTGAAAATAGTTAGAAAAAGAATGGAACAGGTGGTAGTTTCTAGATTTGAACGACTAACATAGAAAAAATATGGACTTATGAACCATAATACATAGGGCCATAACAATTATATATTCGGATGCCTTATGATTTCCTGAGCAATAATATGGTGTCAGTTAAGCACAAGTACAATAAATAACCAAGATATTGGCAAAAATACTATGTATTGTAAGACGGACTGCCGAAAACAAAAATCATGCCTGATTATTTTTTTTTCATAGCATGTTTTGAAAAAAGCTTTTGGGGAAATGAGGACTAAAAAGTACCTGTAATTTGATTGGCTGTAGTTTAAAGAAAGACTAGATAGGATTGGTTGACCTAAAACTAAAAATATATTTGCAGGAGTAAACATAGTAGTTGGGAGTTTGTTTTTTTTAAAGTTTGATTCAAATGTGCGTGGTCCGATTGGCCAATGCATTACATATTATCGAAAAACGTAGACTGCTCGTTGCCATTTTGAGAAAAATCTTTGATAAACAAGCAGCGATGAGAGCAGGCTTGTGCTTTTAAAACTAATAGAAAGCAGTCTGGACGGAAGGCACATCAAAAGTGTGCCATAAATTGTTTGCCAGTCATCGTTTACTTGTGTATAATTCATTGAAATCTGTGGTAAGAATGATTTTATTAACCTTTCATTTAAAATAAAGTTTGAATGTGAGATATTAACATACGATTGTAAGTAAGTGAGTCGATGGCAGACTTAGGCAAAGCCTAGAGATTGATCCATCATATGATAGCCTATCAAAGGGGTGTAGTAATACAAAATTATATATGATTGTCATCAAGGAGCATAACACCTATCCTATGGTATTTAAAAAGGTTAATGCTGGAATTGCAGAGGCGTTGTAACCATTAGGGGAGAGGAATACTGGTATACATTGTCACCTAAAAATGTAATGGTAAAATAGGTTGTCATCAAGAGCTGACCCTATTCGTTTGTTTGTACTGTACCTGTAATAAATTGTGGAATATTATTGTATGCTTGTTATAAAGAAGGATGCATAACCTTCTTATTTCAGGGTTTTTTGTGGCCCTGTCATTAACGGAATACCAAGCTCGTGGGAACTGATTGATTCCTGACACCGTTTTCATATTTCGGGCACGTGCTGGATACCACTGCCTTTCAATAAGTGGAACAGATTGTCCAGCGAGCCTAGGAAAAGACCTACCTGTGTTATCCTTCAAAGATAAGTGCCTGTTCGGCACCAGGAAGCTCAACCTCTATGAACTCTAGTTTTTAAGAATAAAGACTGAAAATATTTTTTTTAAAAATTCCACCTGTGACAAATGAAAAGAAATGAATTATAGGGAGGGATGTTAACCAACAACCTACCATTATATATATACCAGTATTAACCTAATTTAGAAAACTACACCTACACACTTTTATTATAATAATATTTGTATTATGGACAGAAGATCCATTGTGTAAATTGATTAATGTAAATAATTACTTTGATCTCACTTTGATTGTCAGTCCTGATTCAACCAAATAGAGTCACGACAAAATAAATGGTAAAAAATTAACGTTACACAAAATTCAACCACTGACTTACTTAAGATAGTCTTTTAAAGTGTAGTTTGTATGTGATTGTCGTAGTATTGTTGTGTTGTGTTGAATAATAAAATAGTTGTTTATATGTTTAGTTGGCTAATGCAACAGTACACTACATATTCATAACCCTAGACACCAAACGTAATCATCATACATTCTAGTCAAAGAATAAGTCTGAATGAGATCATAAAGGTGGTAGCAGCAAGGTACCCTGTAAACGTACCAAATATTTGTTATATTCAGGGACCTTCACAGCTGACCTCATTCAGTACATTAAGAGTACATAACAACAACATTTCTTAACATCAAATCCACCACATATATTGGGTAGCTCGATTCCGGGATTTTAAATTCTTATAAATTATATTAGGGTCTCAGGTCCCGGGAAATTTTAAATACCTATAAAATAAAACTAAAAGTATTCTTTTGTGGAATTTAAATAGTGGTTGAGCTATCAGTGCCTGTGGTTGTCCTTAATCATAATTAGAACTTGTTAGTCACAATTAGAAATTTGTCTAGTTAGAAATTTTAAAGGTTTGCATAGTACAGAATGGCTGATCTGGCAAAGTTTCGATCTGCTGCTGTGCAGACTGCTAAAGAAATGGGCATGGATGGGCCAGAGCTGGTCCAGTATGTAACCTCAGAGGTTGATAAATTTATTGCCAGAGAAGATAAAAGATTAGAGAAAGAAGCAGAAAGAAAGTTAGAGGCTGAAAAAGAAATTAAGAGGTTGCAGATTGAGGCTGACAAAGAGGCTAGGGCATTGGAGGCGGATAGGGAGGCGGAGATTAAAAGGCTCCAATTTGAGGAGAAGATAGAAGCAGAGGAAAGAAGATTAGCTGCAGAAAGAGAAGAAAAGAGACTGGCTGCTGAGAGGGAAGCAGAAGATAGGAGATTGCAGAGGGAGCACGAGTTACGACTAAGGGAGTTGGAATTACAAGGCCATGCTCCTGAAAATGGTGCCAGCCCCTTTACCTCCGATGCCACTGCTAGTCAGGGAGCCTCAACCTCAGCTATGGGGTTTCATTTAGACCATTTTGTTGAGAAAGATGATGACATAGAAAATTTTCTAGGTAGGTTTGAACTTTTGGCTACCACGTATGGGTTAGAGAGAGAAAGGTGGAGCCTAAAGTTATCCCAGGGTCTCAGGGGAACAGCTTATGAAGTTTTTGCCAAAATGAGCAGGGATGACCAAGACAATTATGACATGTTAAAGCAGGCTCTTTTGCTAAGATATGAAAAGAATGGAGAATTTTACAGAAAAAAATTTAGGAATGCCAAGCTACTGTCGGGTGAGACAAATCACCAGTTCTCTGCACGTATAGAGACCTACTTGGAGAAATGGACTGCTCTGGGGAAAACCCAAGATCATAACGAAATGATCCTTATTAAGCAATTGAGAGAGTCCATGGCTCCAGACTTGAGAAAGTTTCTCATGGAACAAGGTGCAGAGAGGCTGGGTGAGTTACTCAATGTCGCTGAGAGGTATCAGGCAGCCCAAGCAGCGGTAGCGGGCACAAAAAAGAAACAGGTAGACAATTATAGAGCTCCAGAAAACTCTAACAGATTTGACAACAAAGATCAGGGAAACAAAGGTAAGCAACATTTTGATAGGCCACGCAATGATTATAGAAATAAAAACCCACAATTCAATGACAGAAAATATGAGGAAAGAAAACCTTTTTATAAAGGTAGATTATATTGTAGATGGTGTAAGATGGACAACCATAACACCGAGGGGTGTAAAAGGAAACCTCCTAACTTTGCTGCAATGAAAACGGGGAGAAAGGGAGTAAAGGCCAACCCTACTAAACAGCAGGAACCGTATCACCCCCAGTGTGTGAAGAAGTAATATGTAATGGAGTCACCATAAGGTGCTTGTATGATACTGGATTGGATTATGATTCAGTTGTGAGTTCTCACATGGTGCAAGCAAATCAATACACCACAGAAACAGTGGAGATCCAGGCTGCAACCAAGGACGTAGCAACCATGACATTTCCCATCGCCAGGATAAATGTAAAAACGCGATATGTGGAAGGAATCATCAAAGCAGCATTGATAAATGAACCAATCTACCCTTTGATATTGGGGTGTAGATATGTCTTCTTGGGGAATCCCAAGAGACCTGTGATCATGGCAACAGTGCAGACCAGATTACAGTCCAAAAAGGAGGAGGAAAATCCAATAAATACCCATCCAGATGAGATGAGGAAGGCGCAGGCTGAGGATAAGACCCTCAAGCCTTGTTTTAAGAAATTGTCCAAATGTCATACACCTTCAGGCAAGGGAGACTTCTATATGAAAAATAAACTGATATATATAGGAAGGCTGGAACTAGATCCAATGGTCACGGACAGCTGGTCCTTCCCTCGTCATATAGAAAGAAAGTGTTGGAACTAGGGCATGCGATTCCCTTCAGTGGTCATATGGGGATCAGCGCAACAGGACAGCGTATAGCTTGTCATTATTTCTGGCCAGGGATAACTTAAGATATAAAGAGATATGTAAAATCCTGTCCAGAATGCCAACGGGTAGCTCCAAAGCATTGGACTGCTCCAGCAACTCTAGGGGAAATGCCCATAGTGGGAACACCTTTTGAGAGAGTTGCCGTGGACATTGTGGGACCTCTCACTCGGACCAAGAGGAGGAACAGTTATATTCTGACTCTGGTGGACACTTGTTCAATGTGGGGAGAGGCGGTAGCCCTCTCGTCAATCGGTTCGAATCATGTGGCAGATGCATTACTCACAATCTTCACAAGGTTAGGCTTTCCCTACCAAATCTTGACTGATAATGGCTCACAGTTCAAGGGGAAACTAACGGAAGAAGTTTTCAGGATCTTTCAAGCCAAACACTTTCATTGTAGCCCGTACCATCCACAAGGAAATGGCCAAGTGGAAAGATTTAACGGGACACTCATTGTGATCCTGAGAAAGTTGGCACATGAAAAACCAGATAAATGGGACCAGTACCTTCACGCCGCCCTGTTTGCTTATCGGGAGGTACCCCATAGTTCAACCGGTATGGCACCGGCAACCCTGTTATTCGGGAGGCAAATAAAAGGTTCATTGGAAGCCTTGTTAAGGACGTGGACTGATGATAAGGCAGAAGAAAATATTATCTCATCATATCAATATGGGAACGAGCTGACCACTCGTATTAAAACTGGCTGGAAACTTGCTAATGATAATTTGAGACAAGCCAGAAAAAAACATGCTGCCTATTATAATAAGAAGGCGAAGGATAGAGATTTAGCTGTGGGAGAGAAGGTGCTCCTTCTATTACCAGGCAGTAGTAATAAGTTACAAATTGGATGGCAAGGTCCATATACAGTTCTAGAGAAGGTGTCTAGAACAAATTATAAGATAGATAAAAAGGGGAAAGAGAAAATCTGTCATGTGAATCTCCTGAAGAATTATCTGGAAAGAGAAAATCAGGACGAGACACACTTACTAACCTTGTCCATCGCAACAGGAATGAAAAACGAACCCCTCACCTCTCATGAATATCCCCTACATCCCTGTGAGACAGCCGCACAGGTAAAAATCAGTAACCACTTAACAAAAAATCAAAGGGAGAGAGTTCAAAAGGTTCTGAATGATCATACGGATGTGTTAACGGACAAACCAGGGCATAAGAATTTGTTGGAATATGATATGAAACTTGTAGACCCAACACCAATCTGTATGAGAGCCTATACGATCCCGTTTGCAAAGGAGACAGCTTTGAAGGGGGAGATAGATTATTTGTTGAAAGAAGGAATTATTTCACACAGTGAATCTCCGTACAGTTCTAGTGTGGTTCTGTTGAGAAAACTCTCTGGGGAACACAGACTGTGTATAGATTACAGGAAACTGAATGCTGTCACAGAATGTCAGGTGGATCCATTACCTGATACAAACCAGCTGTTTGCTAGGCTGAACAAAGCCAAATATTTTTCTAAGGTGGATCTGAGCAAAGGCTATTATCAGATTCCAGTAAAACCTGAGGTTAGACAGTATTTGGCCTTTAGCACCTCAGACGGACATTATGAATTCAACATGTTGCCTTTTGGGTTGAAAAATGCTCCGAGTGTGTTTTCTAGAATGATGCGAAAATTGTTGGATCCCTGAATAATCCATGTATCACGAATTTCATGGATGATATTCTCATTGCTACAGAAACATTTGAGGAACACATTAACTCTCTGAATATGTTGTTGGATAGACTCAGGGAGGCAAACTTGACGGCTAGACCGACCAAATGTTGTATTGGATGTAAAATGGATGTAAAGAGATGGAATTCTTGGGACACACAGTATCTCAGGGAAGCATGACCCCTGATCCCAAGAACTTGGAGAAATTGAAGAAAACTCCGAGGCCACAGACAAAAAAAGATGTGATATCTTTTGTCTCGTTGTGTGGTTTTTACCAGAAGTATATAAAAAATTTTAACTCGATATGTGCACCACTGACGGATTTAACGCGCAAAGGAAATCCTGATAAAATTACTTGGTCCGCTCAGTGTGAATCGGCCTATCAAGAGTTAAAAGAAAAACTCACAAGCAAGCCTATATTGAAATTGCCCGACTTGAGTCAAGACTTTGTTGTGAGAACGGGCGCGAGTAACGTCGGATTAGGGGCAGCCCTATTACAGAGATCCAAT
Source organism: Oreohelix idahoensis (assembly GCA_024509875.1). NCBI lineage: Eukaryota > Metazoa > Mollusca > Gastropoda > Stylommatophora > Oreohelicidae > Oreohelix > Oreohelix idahoensis. The sequence continues at coordinate 54,555 of JAMPIV010002724.1, read as the reverse complement.
TCACTTGATGGGGAATTAACCCCAGTTGCTTATGCTAGCCGTAAGCTGAACACAGCGGAACAAAAATATTCAACTAGTGAAAAGGAATGTCTGGCTTTGATATGGGCGATAAAGAAGTTCCAGGTCTATCTCTATGGTAGATCATTTAGGATCCAAACAGACCATAAAAAACTCATATTTCTCTCGCAAGCAAAGCATGAAAATGCTAGATTATTACGTTGGTCATTGCTCTTACAGCCATACCAATTTATCATAGAATATATCCCCGGGTAGAAAACGTAGGTGCAGATTTTTTAAGTAGACACCCGTACGACGAAAATCAGAGTAGTCACCAGGCATAATGATTTAAATTTATCTATGTGTATTTCGAATTATGAACTCACATCATGTAGTCTGTTCTAAAGTGGGGAGATGTGTGACGATATTCTAAATACAATAGCTAAATTAGAACATATTATAGTGCATAAAGTCAAAAATAAGATAGAAAATAAAAATTGAGTCCAGCTTCTTCGTCCCCACGCCAGCCGGTATGCGGATTTTGATAAGCCTTATAGCCAAATGAAAGATACTGTCTTTTCGAAATTCGTCCTTGAGATTAAATGTAACACTTGCGCAAGTTCAAGACGAAAGAGTGATAGAATAAAAGAAAAGGAGGGAAAGAAAGACAGAACTTAGGGGACGCCGTCTTGCGTTGATTTCACAAAAGCCAACTAGCGCGACATAGCCTTGGGCGATTTTCAAATTAAGATAAAAAACTAAAAAATGTTCGTCAATTGAATCATGTAAACAACCTTAGCTCTTATAAGGAATGACGTAATTCTAACGTACAACGGACAAGTCTCGTATTTAGTTTGAAAATATTTAGAAAAAGAATGGAACAGGTGGTAGTTTCTAGATTTGAACGACTAACATAGAAAAAAATATGGACTTATGAACCATAATACATAGGGCCATAACAATTATATATTCGGATGCCTTATGATTTCCTGAGCAATAATATGGTGTCAGTTAAGCACAAGTACAATAAATAACCAAGATATTGGCAAAAATACTATGTATTGTAAGACGGACTGCCGAAAACAAAAATCATGCCTGATTATTTTTTTTTTCATAGCATGTTTTGAAAAAAGCTTTTGGGGAAATGAGGACTAAAAAGTACCTGTAATTTGATTGGCTGTAGTTTAAAGAAAGACTAGATAGGATTGGTTGACCTAAAACTAAAAATATATTTGCAGGAGTAAACATAGTAGTTGGGAGTTTGTTTTTTTTAAAGTTTGATTCAAATGTGCGTGGTCCGATTGGCCAATGCATTACATATTATCGAAAAACGTAGACTGCTCGTTGCCATTTTGAGAAAAATCTTTGATAAACAAGCAGCGATGAGAGCAGGCTTGTGCTTTTAAAACTAATAGAAAGCAGTCTGGACGGAAGGCACATCAAAAGTGTGCCATAAATTGTTTGCCAGTCATCGTTTACTTGTGTATAATTCATTGAAATCTGTGGTAAGAATGATTTTATTAACCTTTCATTTAAAATAAAGTTTGAATGTGAGATATTAACATACGATTGTAAGTAAGTGAGTCGATGGCAGACTTAGGCAAAGCCTAGAGATTGATCCATCATATGATAGCCTATCAAAGGGGTGTAGTAATACAAAATTATATATGATTGTCATCAAGAAGCATAACACCTATCCTATGGTATTTAAAAAGGTTAATGCTGGAATTGCAGAGGCGTTGTAACCATTAGGGGAGAGGAATACTGGTATACATTGTCACCTAAAAATGTAATGGTAAAATAGGTTGTCATCAAGAGCTGACCCTATTCGTTTGTTTGTACTGTACCTGTAATAAATTGTGGAATATTATTGTATGCTTGTTATAAAGAAGGATGCATAACCTTCTTATTTCAGGGTTTTTTGTGGCCCTGTCATTAACGGAATACCAAGCTCGTGGGAACTGATTGATTCCTGACACCGTTTTCATATTTCGGGCACGTGCTGGATACCACTGCCTTTCAATAAGTGGAACAGATTGTCCAGCGAGCCTAGGAAAAGACCTACCTGTGTTATCCTTCGAAGATAAGTGCCTGTTCGGCACCAGGAAGCTCAACCTCTATGAACTCTAGTTTTTAAGAATAAAGACTGAAAATATTTTTTAAAAAAATTCCACCTGTGACAAATGAAAAGAAATGAATTATAGGGAGGGATGTTAACCAACAACCTACCATTATATATATACCAGTATTAACCTAATTTAGAAAACTACACCTACACACTTTTATTATAATAATATTTGTATTATGGACAGAAGATCCATTGTGTAAATTGATTAATGTAAATAATTACTTTGATCTCACTTTGATTGTCAGTCCTGATTCAACCAAATAGAGTCACGACAAAATAAATGGTAAAAAATTAACGTTACACAAAATTCAACCACTGACTTACTTAAGATAGTCTTTTAAAGTGTAGTTTGTATGTGATTGTCGTAGTATTGTTGTGTTGTGTTGAATAATAAAATAGTTGTTTATATGTTTAGTTGGCTAATGCAACAGTACACTACATATTCATAACCCTAGACACCAAACGTAATCATCATACATTCTAGTCAAAGAATAAGTCTGAATGAGATCATAAAGGTGGTAGCAGCAAGGTACCCTGTAAACGTACCAAATATTTGTTATATTCAGGGACCTTCACAGCTGACCTCATTCAGTACATTAAGAGTACATAACAACAACATTTCTTAACATCAAATCCACCACATATATTGGGTAGCTCGATTCCGGGATTTTAAATTCTTATAAATTATATTAGGGTCTCAGGTCCCGGGAAATTTTAAATACCTATAAAATAAAACTAAAAGTATTCTTTTGTGGAATTTAAATAGTGGTTGAGCTATCAGTGCCTGTGGTTGTCCTTAATCATAATTAGAACTTGTTAGTCACAATTAGAAATTTGTCTAGTTAGAAATTTTAAAGGTTTGCATAGTACAGAATGGCTGATCTGGCAAAGTTTCGATCTGCTGCTGTGCAGACTGCTAAAGAAATGGGCATGGATGGGCCAGAGCTGGTCCAGTATGTAACCTCAGAGGTTGATAAATTTATTGCCAGAGAAGATAAAAGATTAGAGAAAGAAGCAGAAAGAAAGTTAGAGGCTGAAAAAGAAATTAAGAGGTTGCAGATTGAGGCTGACAAAGAGGCTAGGGCATTGGAGGCGGATAGGGAGGCGGAGATTAAAAGGCTCCAATTTGAGGAGAAAAAGATAGAAGCAGAGGAAAGAAGATTAGCTGCAGAAAGAGAAGAAAAGAGACTGGCTGCTGAGAGGGAAGCAGAAGATAGGAGATTGCAGAGGGAGCACGAGTTACGACTAAGGGAGTTGGAATTACAAGGCCATGCTCCTGAAAATGGTGCCAGCCCCTTTACCTCCGATGCCACTGCTAGTCAGGGAGCCTCAACCTCAGCTATGGGGTTTCATTTAGACCATTTTGTTGAGAAAGATGATGACATAGAAAATTTTCTAGGTAGGTTTGAACTTTTGGCTACCACGTATGGGTTAGAGAGAGAAAGGTGGAGCCTAAAGTTATCCCAGGGTCTCAGGGGAACAGCTTATGAAGTTTTTGCCAAAATGAGCAGGGATGACCAAGACAATTATGACATGTTAAAGCAGGCTCTTTTGCTAAGATATGAAAAGAATGGAGAATTTTACAGAAAAAAATTTAGGAATGCCAAGCTACTGTCGGGTGAGACAAATCACCAGTTCTCTGCACGTATAGAGACCTACTTGGAGAAATGGACTGCTCTGGGGAAAACCCAAGATCATAACGAAATGATCCTTATTAAGCAATTGAGAGAGTCCATGGCTCCAGACTCGAGAAAGTTTCTCATGGAACAAGGTGCAGAGAGGCTGGGTGAGTTACTCAATGTCGCTGAGAGGTATCAGGCAGCCCAAGCAGAGGTAGCGGGCACAAAAAAGAAACAGGTAGACAATTATAGGGTATACATTGTCACCTAAAAATGTAATGGTAAAATAGGTTGTCATCAAGAGCTTAGCCTATTCGTTTGTTTGTACTGTACCTGTAATAAATTGTGGAATATTATTGTATGCTTGTTATAAAGAAGGACGCATAACCTTCTTATTTCAGGGTTTTTTGTGGCCCTGTCATTAACGTAATATCAAGCTCATGGGAACTGATTGATTCCTGACACTGTTTGCATATTTCGGGCACGCGCTGGATGCGATTGCCTTTCAATAATTGGAACAGATTGTCCAGCAAGCCTAGGAAAAGATCTACCGGTGTTATCCTTCGAAGATAAGTGCCTGTTCGGCACCAGGAAGCTCAACCTCTATGAACTCTAGTTTTTAAGGATAAAGACTGAAAATATTTTTAAAAAAATTCCACCTGTGACAAATGAAAAGCAAATGAACTATAGGGAGGGATGTTAACCAACAACCTACCATTATATATATACCAGTATTAACCTAATTTAGAAAACTACACCTACACAGTTTTATTATAATAATATTTGTATTATGGACAGAAGATCCATTGTGTAAATTGATTAATGTAAATAATTACCTTGATTTCACTTTGATTGTCAGTCCTGATTCAACCAAATAGAGTCAGGACAAAATAAATGGTAAAAAATTAACGTTACACAAACTGCAACCACTGACTTACTTAAGATAGTCTTTTAAAGTGTAGTTTGTATGTGATTGTTGTAGTATTGTTGTGTTGTGTTGGATAATAAAATAGTTGTTTATATATATATATATATATATATTTTTTTTTTTTTTGCGTACGCCCGCTAATACTCGAGGCGAAATCTCAGGTTATTATTTTATGTCTAACCCGACATTGATTTTACGTGAGTATCCCTTTATTTCTTGTACAGAGACAGGTGTCCCTCGCCATTCAGGCAAATACTCGCCGATTTCGGAGGTACCCATTGCAGCTGGGTCGGCTCAGGAGCCGCCAGTCCATGGTCGACGACACTCCTTCAAATGTTCTCGCCAGGTCTCGAGTTAATCCAGTCCAAATCCCGGTCGACGAAAAATCCTCAAATGCCGTCGCCCGGGTTTGATCCTGTATCACCCGGTCGCCAGAGCGGTGTTGTAACCACTACGCTAGCGCGGCTCCCAGTTGTTTGTATGTTTAGTTGGCTAATGCAACAGTACACTACATATTCATAACCCTAGACACCAAACGTAGTCATCATACATTCTAGTCAAAGAATATGTCTGAATGAGATCATAAAGGTGGTAGCAGCAAGGTACCCTGTAAACGTACCAAATATTTGTTATATTCAGGGACCTTCACAGCTGACCTCATTCAGTACACTAAGAGTACATAACAACAACATTTCTTAACATCAAATCCACCACAACCACTTCAGTTAACTTTCTTGACCTTGCTGTCAATATTACTCCTACTGGCCTTTCTACTGCTATCTTTTATAAGCCTACTGATGCTCATGGTTTTCTTCTTTGCACCTCTTCTCACCCTCTCAGATGTAAACATTCCATTCCTTTTTCTCAACTTCTACGCTTACGTCGGATATGTCACGATGAAGATTATTTCCGTGAACGAGCTCAAGAAATGCTCGAGTTTTTTTCGCCGACGTCACTATTCTGAAAGAATATTATCTGATGCTCTTAATCGCGTTCGTCACGTTACTCGTCAGGTGGCTTTTACTATCAAACCTACCACTACATCTGACAGACTGAAACTTGTCTTAACTTTCCACCCCCGCTGTTTGGCGGTGAAAAAAAATTATGTTTCGTCATCTGCCTATTCTCCTCGCTGATCCTGATACTAGAGAGTTTTTTCATGATACCCCTTTGGTGCCATATCGTATGGATAGGAATTGTAGGGATATTCTTGTAAACAGTCGCTTGCGACATACTAGCCCTTTTTACGTTGGTACTAAACCGTGCCAACGCCGCATATGTAAGAGCTGTCCGTTTATACTCCAAACTCAGAGAGTCACTTTTCCGAAAGGTAAATTTATCATCAGAGTCTTTCACGTGCGAACCCAGAAACCTGATTTATGCTATCATCTGCATTACCTATATTGGTGAAACTAGCAGGCGTTTGACAGACAGGTTTCGTGAGCACTTAAATGACATCTATCACGGCAAACCTTTACCGGTGGCCCTTCATTTCAATAGGCCTGACCATTCATGTAATTCTGATATTCATGACACTGCCCTCCTTTCACGTGTCGGTGATGACAGAACTCACTTTTCGTTGGAGAATCGTCTCATTTTTCTAACGGGCGTTTTATTTCATGAGGGCCTTAATGTCCAGCATCATTTTGCATAAATTCTGGTAGCTTCTCTCTCTGTTTCATACTTCTTTATTTATTCTGTCGTTGTTTTTCTGATCTATCTTTGTTTTTGCTTTGGTTCGTTTCGTATCCTTTTGTATCTTTTAGCCGTCACTAACTCATACGTCACTTTCCCATGACGCTTATTTTCCCAGCCATCTTAAGTGTTTCGTTCTTGGATTCAGATAAGTGACTTTTTACTTGTTTTAATAGCGTTGTTCATTCCTGTCTTCGTTTCGTTGATTATTTACTTTCTTTTTTCGATGTCTTTCTGCTTTTACGATTTTCTTGCATTATTATTGCTCTCGTTTCGCTTAGCACCGTTATTCCATCTGCTTTTATCGCTCATTTGGTATGTTCCTCATCATCATATATTTTTGTAGTACCTATATGTAATTCTTGTCCTTGTCACCTGTTCGTATCTGTGGCTGACGAAGGGTTAAACCCGAAACGTCCCTTGTTTCCTGTGTACCGTTAACTTGTAAAACTGATTTCATACAATTTTTTTCAATTTACATAGATGTAAATATATGTTTAGCTGTATATATATTAAAGAGTCTTGCTCATACGTTTGCTATCATAACTATAATAACTGAATCAACTATGATTGTTTGGTTTTAAAATAACATGTAACAAATTTAGTAATTCTTCTTCTTCTTCCTCGTTCGCCCTGAAAAGGACGGTGGTAAATTTAGTAATCAATTAGTTTTAACAGGTTAAAATAACGGTGGAATGATGGTGAATTTTAGATGTAAATACAATTGTCTTCACTGAGACTTGGTTTGAGGATTTTTAAAAAAAATAGTTGTCCTTTTGCTGTTTCCTTAATAAACTAAGCTGATCTAAGTGAGTCATGCAGCCGTGGTTTCGTCAATTCTTTTGTGATGAGGGCATCTCTTCACACAACTTGTCCAATTTAGGCAGTTAGTGCTGATTCCCTGTTTTTAACTGACAACTAGTGGCGTCGAACTTTCGTCTTGCAGCTTCGTACCATGAAAGTCTGATAGCTTCGTTCCATGCACAGTCTGATAGCTTCGTTCCACGAACGCAATGTAACTTTTGGGAACACTAATTTCCTGGCACAGTTTAGAATGGACATAGCAACTTAGGTTTAGATGCTTTCGAATCACTTGGTGTGGGCAATTTTAGTATTCCTCTTATGACGGGTGATCAGATTCCTTAGGTCTCCAGTACTTGTATTTAAAAATGCAAATTTACTTGTAAGTTTCAATGTTCCTCAAATACTCTGTCCTGGTCCTTTAAGTTTGCAGTCTTTGTATTTAAAAATGCGGGTTTACTTTTAAGTTTCAAAGTTGCCCAAATACTTCGATCTGCCACTTGTAATTTTGGTATTCTTAATCCGATGTCTCTCTGGCTCCTGCGAATTGCTAATTTGACGTTACGATGCAGTCTGATCTGTGACTCCGATTTCGCCAGATTATATTTCCATTTCTCAGGTCAAATCCCAGATTGTACTTCCGACGAATTTGCCAATGAAAGTTAAAGTCTATTCCGGCTCTCAAATTAAGCCAATCGTAAGCTCTTTAGAACTAAATGGGTCGGGATGTTAAATCATAATATCCCCACGTGTTTTGAAATATCAAATTTTAAAATTCCAACGCGTTTCTAATAAGGCTGTAATACTTCCAATTGCATCTTTACGCAAACTCACAAACAAATATGTGAACTTATTTCCTGTGTAGATGCTTTCCCATTATATTGTCTCCCCAGACAGATTATCGGTAAATTTGATTCAAATATGGCTCAGCGGAAACGATTATCTAATTATCACCTGTGTCTTCGCACACCCCAGACGGCTTTCTCAGACAGGCAGACCGCGAACCCAGGTGGTGACTTGCCTGTTTGTCGCTGGCCCCGGAAATGAGTTACCTCAAAGTCGCTATTCCTCTTCACGTTTACTGTCTGCATCAAAGGTGGCTAGGCAACTTAGGTGATAAACGTATTATCCGCTGACCTGTCTAATTAACCTTGTCATACGACGATTCACCGGGCGAAACGTTAACAAGTCTGCGAGCGGCTAGAGCAGAATGTAAGGTGCATAGAATATGCCAAATTATAGGATGAGGAAAATGAAGAAAAGAATTGATGCTGCTGGAGAAGACGAAAGTTATAAAAGGGCACAACTGATTCGTCACAATGTGCCCAAGCCTAGGCTCGGCGAATTCAAGAAAAGTTTAGTTTTTTTCTGCCGCTCATCTGCGGAACAATCTTCCATACGATTAAAAAGCACGCTTAGTCCATATTCATACAATCGCAGACTTTTCAAGTACATCATGAGTGCAGATTATATGCCGCCCTAATTTAGTTATGTTTCTAAATCATTATATAATATCATATGTAGGTTTTAAAGATAATTTTACCCTGTTCAATATTGATTATGATAAGGTACTGTAAACATGTGTAATTGTTGTCGTACTTTTACGATGTTGGGATTTTATTGTATTGTATTTTATTTTGTTAATTTTATTATTTAAACAAATAATATTTAAGATGCATGTGAGAATAAATGGATTCAGTATGTAAGACGAGAGAAAGGAAGGGCAGAGTGTTAGGCGGGCATGCGTGCCCATTTTTAAACCCTTTGAAAATAAAGTTCGTTCGTTTGTTCGTTCCATAAATCCATATTGTTCATCGCCGATTTCTGATTTAATTTTATTTCTTACTCTTCTCATGATAATGATAATTTAAAATAACATTTTAGTCACATGACTCATAAGACTAATGGTCCGATGGTCTTCACATTCCATGGCTCCAGGTTTCTTTGGCAAAGCTATGAATACGGTTTTTTCACCAGGTATTTGACCACTGTTGTAGATGTCATTTAAGAGTTTTGTTATCACTTCTACTCCAAATTCTCCCGAAGTTTCCATGTCCTCTACTAGTAAATTATTTGGCCTAGGTGCTTTGCTTTTCTTCATGCAGAGCATGGAATCCTCTACTTCTGCCACAAGTATTAGTGGTCCTTCAAAGCTGTTCTGGTCGTTACAATCTGGTCTCTCATCATCATACATCTACTTGATGTATTCTGTCCACCTTTCTATTAAGTTCCTTTTTTTTTATTTCAAACAGCCAGTGACTGTTTGTGTCCTTCTGCTTGTTAACTTATTTATTTGCTTGTACATACTGTATATTTTGTGTCTTTTCTGTTCTGCACTTCAAGCTCTCAGCACTTGTAGTTTATCCATGCTTCTTTTGCTATTTTACATTTGTTTACTATTCCCTTATTTAGTCTGTCATATTCTTATTCGTCTTGCTTTTTCTTCCTTCTTGCATCTATCAGTTTTAAAATGTCATCTATCATCCATTTCTTCTTTCCAGTCCTCTTTACTTCTGGTACGATTTCTTTTGATGTTTGATGTATTGATTCCTTTAGCATTTCCCACTGTTCTTGTACACTCTGTATTTTTTCTATTGCACTGTACTTGTTCTGTATTGTATCTTTCACTTATTTCCTTATCTGATTTAAGTAAGGCTAAATCTAACTTGATTTTTTTTTTCTGAAGCTCGGTTTACTTTCTTCAGTTTTATATGAAACTTTCCTAGTACATGGTAGCTGTTGCAGTCTGCTCCTGACCTAGTTTTCTGCCTACACCTAACTTAAAATTATCAACATATTTTCAGAAAACAGACCACGGCCGTCACATACACATTTCCAAATTACTGATCAAGACCTGCATAGAACAACTAGCAACTGGCGAAACCACGGACCTAGAAGACTCGCTTCGTAGAATTGGTGCTATTCACGCTGAGGTAAGATGTTGTTGTTTAACTATGGCTGCTGAGCTTCTCGCTCTTTAGCAGCCAATACCAAGTTAAAGATTCCTAAAAATTATCTGGTTCTGGTTGTTCGTCCATCACGGGTGATGAAGACCACTCTGTTCATCCAATTATTTAGGAATATGTTAGGTTAGTCTATGGGTACGAAGGTGACTGATGAGCCCGATGCGGGCCTGGAAAAATCTCGGACAGTGTGGGCAGGGAATGTTTGCTTCATGTGAAGGTTTTATTACACGGTCCTTTCTAGCTTGTCTCCGCTGTTCCGCTGCTGCTCTTCTAGATGATTCGCATGCCGCTGCACCTTTACGAAGAGATGTGCGCCAAGCAGTTCGGTCTTGCGCAACAGCTTCCCATGTGTCTGGGTTTATGTCAAAGGTTTTCAATGACGTCTTTAACGTGTCTTTGAAGCGCTTCTTTTGGCCACCATGGGAGCGTTTACCCTTCTGCATCTCACCATAAAAGAGTATCGTTGGCAGTCGACGGTCTGGCATGCGGACTACATGACCTGCCCAGCGAATCTGTGACTGCATCAGAATAGTATCAATGCTAGGGATACCAGCTGTGTCAAGAACGGCGGTATCCGGGATCTTGTCTTGCCATTTGATGTTCATTATCTTCCTGAGACAGACTGTATGGAAGTGGTTTAGCTTCTTTACGTGGCGCCTGTATACAGTCCATGTTTCACACGCATATAGCAGCACTGGAAGCACCGCAGCTCTGTACACCTTCAGCTTTGTCTGTAGACTAATGCCACTTCGATGCCAAACGTTGGTGTATAGTCTGCCAAATGTGCTGCTGGCTTTGGAAATCCTGGTGTTCACCTCATCATCAATGACAATGTTCTGGGATAGTGTGTGTTGCGTGCATATTTTGACGCACATATTACAAAAATCGATATGGCTATTTAATATGGAAAAGATATAGACATTCATTCATTTGTGTATGAAAATGCTGTCTATGGGGAAGGCTAGATAATCCATAATTGTTTTACCCTTTTGATTATAGGAGTAATCGTTCTTGATATTAATTCGGCGCATGGATATGACACCCATGTCCGTACCTATTTCTTAGGGCCAGAAAATAGATTAATTTGCTTATTATGTTTATGGCCTGAATTCATATGTATTACATATTATTAGTACAAGTAGAATCAGTCCTATATTGTATATTTTGGATGTGTAGGCAGGACTATATTCTTGTTACACCGCTCTAGCGGAAGTAGGAGTTGTCTTGTCTAGTCGTGATGAGTTCCGATGTACCGTGACAATGGCGGGTACGCATTTTTCCAGGGCTGGTATATTCTTCAGTAAAAATGATTTACGAAGTAGTTTTTTCTTCTATAGGAGATTGTGTCTCTACTAGAGTTGTGTTAGAGACTTTCCTAAGGTACGGTACCATGTATGATTCGGACTCCAGGTAATTCCAGTCCCTGTTTTGATGATCTCAGGTCGGTTAGGCCTAGCTGGAATTTTGTGCTTCGCAACGCTAGGGTCAAGTTTGTATCGACGGAGATGACGGGCTCCATACTGTAATTATGTCTACGTGAGGTAACTGGGTTACGGTAGGTCTGTATGGAGGAACTTTAAGAAATTATGCATCTGTATTGCAAAGTAACTTTGGCTTATATATATATCCTCCTGTGAGCGAGTGAGTGACAACTCAGGAAGGCGGCCATATTACATTCCTGTCATCGTATTTTTGAATCACTGTCCAAAGAACGGGGCATGTATCTTATTATTCGGACAGTGGCAAGGAGATCTCAATTTTGATAGAAACCCCTTATCGTGGTTTCACAATATGATAAACTGTGAACATAAAGCAACTTTAGTTACCGATCCGCCTTCACTGACGCGCTTAGTCAGATAGGGGATGCGGCCATTATGTATCATGACATTGGAAGATATTAATGTACTACCTATGATTTATGAATGTGTCATGACATAGGATCTACTATGTATGCCTGCAAATTGATATGTCAACCTACCCATGATTTACTCGTTATGTCCCAGTGTGTGCGTCTCAATAAACTGTGTAAACAAAGATTCCAGCAGTCTGCATTGGTGCCTTGTAGACACAAGTGAATGAGTGTTTAGATTGGTCAGAACACGAACAGTACACCATTCGCGTTAAACACACTCTACACTTCTACACATATCTACACCATCCTGCGTCGGTTGAAGTGACCAAGTTTAGGGCCTGCTTCCCCTGGAGCCTTAGAGGGAAACTACTGTTTACAGCTGCCTTTGCCTTCCCTAACTTAGGACTAGGGTGAGTTACCCATTTACAGCTGGGTAGACTGGAGCATGCCTGATCTCAACAACTATGTACACATCTTTACAGATTGACACTTTACAGTACAGTGGACATGAAACTTTACAGTGGTGAGCCAGATCCCTGGGTCCAGCCTACGCAGTCTTGTGTTGAGAATCACATTTTACAGTTACAAGAACATTTGTTTGACCACATCAACACCAGTAGGACAGCTATACAATCAATGTCAGCTTGACCTGTTCTGACAAGTGTAGCAATATCTGGGACAGCACTTGTTGACATTTGGCACAATACACTCAGTGTTCTAAACCAGTGATTGTTTATCCTGCTGTAATACAAGAGCATTGTTGAACATAAAGTGCAAATTTCATCGGTGGATCTTCTAATGTGCTCAAAAAAATTGGACAGTGTAATAGTTAGAATGCAAATCTATTACTCAATAAAGTGGTAGTCTAATTTATTAAAACTGAGCATACAGTACTATACATTGCAACTACAACACATTGCATGATATGATACACACATTGATGATTTATATATATTTATGTTTATATATTATTTGTTTATATGTGTGATTGTTATGTCTTTGCGGGCCTGGATGGGAGGTGACTAGAACAGGAAATACCAAGTGATATTGGTCTTGTTCTGGCGTTCTATAGGGAGCAATTTCTTAATTGAAATTTGCATGCAACATAGTTTGCAGATATTTGGTTAGTTGTGACGACCGTGTTCATATTTGTATTTGTAACATTTTTCTGTTATTTATTTTTGTTTGATTTGTTTGTATAATTGTAGGTCTCATCTTTCCTTTCATTTCAGTTCTTTACACCCTTATGTTTATACACTGTGGCGTTACTTGTCTTGTTATCTTATTGCAGTTATCATCACAGATTCTGTGATCATTTTTTTTCATTTCTCCTAGTTAATTTAATTTGATCTCTGCAAATGTTTTCAAATTGTCTTTTCTTGTTTGTCCTTTGTAATGTCTTTAGTTGACATATGACATAGGAGGTATAGTTGTATACACTTATAGTATAGTACAGATCAGTACTTTATGATTATTATTGTTATAAAACAAAGTGTACAAGACCTTTGTAAGGCTTGTCTCCCAAAGTGATTGGAATAAGAAATATTATTTTCCACAGGTACTCAAGTGATCATTGATTACATTAAGTTATACAAGACCTTTGTAAGGCTTGTCTCCCAAAGTGATTGGTATAGGAAATATTATTTTCCACAGGTACTCAAGTGATCATTGATTACATTAAGGTATACAAGACCTTTGTAAGGCTTGTCTCCCACAGTATTTGAGATAGACAGTTATTGTTTTCCACAGGTACTCAAGTTTTTCACTAAGACTAAGTCTATGGTATAGACTTGTCTCCCATTAAAGTGAAATAAGGTAATTTATTTACTTTTTCAGGTTTCTGATTTAAGAAGACAAAATGTCTACATTAGATTACTTTATTGCACAAGGAAAATCCCTTGATAAGACTGGGAAAGACTTAGAACAATGGGCTGTTGCTCAATATGACAAAGCATTAGCTGCAGAGGAGAGAAAAGCTGCTGCTGAAGAGAAAAAAGCTGCTGCAGAAGAGAGAAAAACTCTGGCTGAAGAGAAAAGATTAGAAAGAGAAGCTGCTGCTGAAGAGAGAAAAGCTCTGGCTGAAGAAAAAAGATTAGAAAAAGAAGCTGATACTGCTGCTGAACTAAAGAAATTGCAGATGCAAGTGGAGGAAAGGAGATTTGATGCAGAACAGAAGAAATTAGAAGCTGCTGCTGCTGCTGCAGCTGAACAAAAAAAATTAGAAGTTGCTGCAGAACAAAAGAAATTAGAAGCTGCTGCAGAACAGAAAAGATTAGATAGAGAAGCTGAAGAGAGAAAAGCAATAAGAGAACATGAGTTTGAATTAGAGAAATTAAAATTGACAAGTATGAGTAATGTTAATCAGGCATCTAGTGGTAATGGTAAACCATTTGTGTACAAGGTCAAGGTACCAGCGTTCAAATCTGCCAGTGATGATATAGCATTCGGGCATGATAGATTTGAACGTGCTTGTCGAGCTCATAATGTTGACAAATCACAGTATGTGAATCAGTTGTCTGAAAATCTAAAAGGGGAGTCTCTGAGTAAGTTATATTTCGTTGAAGAGGCCGACAAGGATAATTATGATGCTGTTAGGGCAGCTTTGATAAAGAGATATCAGCTGTCTGAGGAAGGTTATCGTCTTTTGTTTAAAACAATGAGACCTGAGGTAGGTGTAGAATTCTCAGAATTCATCTCAAAAGCACGAATTACACTTTCACGATGGATTGAATTATCCAAAACAGAGAAAACATTTGATGGTCTTACGGATTTATTGCTAAGAGACAAGGTCATGTCTTCTGTAAATAAATCATTCCTAGAGTTCTTACATGAGCGTAAACCTAGTACATTAAAGCAAATGGAAGAATATTGTGACCAGTATGCCACGGCACACCCTGACATGATTCTTAGTAACTCTAACATTAAAGAGAGTATGCCAGTTGCTTCGGCAACAGAATATAATCAGAATTACTCACACAAATTCCAAGGAGCTAAAAATAAATTTGATAAAAAGGTTAATTGGAATAAGTATCAAAACCAAGATAACCACTCAAATCAGGGTTCTTCTTCGAAGAACTGGAATCGGGCTGATAGTCCTCGACACGCGAGGGGTACCCATAATTTTAGAAATTCTCGAAAAGGGAGTAGCTATAGGAACTACCCAAGTGCTTCATGGAGACAAAAAAATCAATATTACAGGGATACTCAATATAATGAGCGTGATGATTATGATCATGAATATTATGATTCAAACCCAAATAGGGGTTATAACAGAGGCAATAATAATTATAGAGACAATTATAACCGAGGTAGATCACAACACAAAAGACATGGTAAATCTTATTACCAGGCTAACTCTGCACAACAGGAGTTCCACGACACCGATAATCAGAATAATGATAAAAAAGACTCCAACAGTGTAGCAAATTCCGCTTTCGATTTTGCTAGAGCATCTCAGTGTTCGCAATGCAAAACATTATTCGACCCAACCACAGTTTCTACTTTAAGCTGCGGTCACCCGCTTCCCGCGCTCCATGCATCAATCGCGCATAATGGAAGGGGTGCTCTTGTCTTTAATAGGGGCCTAATAGGAATACAGGGAATACAGAATGGTTTACAGTAGAAACAGGGGTGAAACAAGGCTGTATTATGTCACCACTACTTTTTGGAATAGCTATTGATTGGGTTATGAGAAACTATACCCACAATGAACAATTGGGTATAAAATGGACAAATGGAAAATTCCTTTTTCGCTGATGATGTCGCTCATTCTTAAATTCAACACCCAGACAATCCCAAGAAGCAGTAAATAATTTGTGTCATCTCTCGGTTAAAATAGGTCTCCAAATAAATGCCTCTAAAACTAAAGCTATGAACTTTTCTAACGAGACCTTTGATTTCATCTTGAACGGGGAAAAACTACAGAAAGTTGAAAGTTTCAATTATTTAGGCAGTAAAATGACTCAGGATGGTGACACAACACGAGAAATCCATACTAGAATTGCTTTGGCAGCTAGCGCCTTCAATAGATTATCTAACATTTGGAAATTACGATCATTGAATATACATACCAAGCTTCGTCTGTTTAATTCAAATGTTATCTCAGTGTTAACATACGGCTGTGAGAGTTGGAAAATAACAAAATCATTGGAGAACAAGCTGAATACATTCGAGAACAAATGTCTTAGAAACTCATGAACATCAGTTGGAAAGATTCAAGACTAATCGACAAATAAGAGAAGACTCTAGGCAGAAATATGTCTCCGACTATATAAGGAAAAGACGATGGTCATATATCGGTCATGTCCTACGAATGCAAAACAACAGAATACCACTACAGGCGCTCACTTGGGTTCCTGAGGGTAAGCGGAAAAAAAAAGGAAGACCAAAAGAAACACTCAGAAGAACAATAATAAGAGAAGGAAGAACGTTGGGCCTAAATAATGTGCAAGAGCTAAGAGGAGTGGCGTCACAACGAACAACCTGGAGAGCACTGGTTTCTGCCTTATGCGCCGTGTTTGGCGCTTAAAGAATTTATTATTATTATTATAATAGATGGTACTCCGGTATCAATTCTTTTCGATTCGGGGTGCACCACCATCGGAGTGAGGCAATCACTCGTAAATCCTTCTCGAGCTACAGGCAATATAGTCAAATGTGTAACATTTGGTGGCACATTGGAGAAGTACTCCACTGCCATTATCAATATTGCTACGCCTTTCTTTACAGGAGAGGTGCAAGCATGTCTCTTGCCGAATCCGATCGCTGATCTTATCATCGGTCGCATTCATGGAGTGAAAGAATGCACTCCACAGCAAATTTCTAATTGGGAAAATGTTAATATGCAATCTGCTAATGCAGTAATCACTAGGGCTCAAGCTCTTAATATGCCGCAATCTTCACATTCTGAAGATAATGATGCGCAGATCCAAGATGATCCCTTGGAGATTTCCCATGATTCTTTTATAAAACAGCAGAAAGATGATCCTACTCTAAAGAAATTCTTTACTCTGGCAACAAAAGGTGATCCGAATAAGGATACAAATCGTAAATCTTGGATTACGATGAAGAATGGCGTACTTGTACGTATGGTACAAGACTCCGCTAAGTCCATTCATTCTCAAATCCTTGTGCCTAAAAATATGAGAGTTAAAATCTTACAGCACGCTCATGATTCGCAGTGTGCTGGACATATGGGTTTTTCCCGTACTAAAGCTAGAGTTCTTCAATCTTTCTTTTGGCCTGCTGTGAATAAGGACATACGAATCTATTGTCGATCTTGTAAAGTATGTCAAGAGATTAAATCCAGAGGTCCAAGCCATGATGCACCTATTCAGGCTGCAGACATTCCCATTCGGCCATTTCAAAAAATGGCGATAGACATCATTGGTCCATTTAAGATAAAGTCTGCTAGAGGACACCAATTTATTTTTGACGTGTGTTGATATGTGCACACGTTGGCCGGAGGCTGTTCCTCTAAAGAGCATAACTACTGCTGATGTCGCAGATGCTCTTTGGTTAATATTTTCTCGTCTGGGATTTCCAGCAGAAATATTATCCGACCATGGTACCCAACTCATATCGGATACCATGTCTCAAGTAATGTCGACCCTTAAGATAGAGAGATCGCTGAGTAGTATTTATCATCCTATGTCCAATGGGATGGTGGAACGTTTGAATAGAACTCTGAAAAACCTACTAGGTAAGATAACAGAAGATCATCCACAGGATTGGGATAGGGTTTTACCCGCGGCTCTCTTTGCATATAGAGAGGTCGCCAACGAACATACAGGATTTTCTCCCTTTGAACTTGTCTTTGGCGCGAAACCGCGAGGTCCTATGTCCTTACTTCATGATCTTATAACTGCTGATAATATTGTCGATGACACAAAATCCTCTTATGAATATGTCATCGCACTTAGACACAAGATTATTGAAGCATGCAAATTGGCAACTGCTTCTTCTGAATTTGCGAAACAGAAGGCAAGGGAATTTGCCAATAAAAAGAGATGTTTGCGACAACTTTGTCCAGGTGACAAAGCATTTGTCTTGCTACCTTGTAGGGAAAATAGACTTCTTATTTCTTGGAAAGGTCCGTACGATATAATATCAAAAGTTTCCGATGTTGACTATATCGTCGATATTGACGGGAAGCGTAAAACCTTCCACATCAACATGCTCACGGAATTCCATGAACGTCCGGATTATTTACAACCTGTTTTCCAGGCAACGGACGATTTTCCAGTCCAACATGGACAGTACTCATCTCTGTCAGTAATACAGGATGAGGAAACGAGTTTCTCGGATGTAAATTTACCTTTTCCAATGATTCCTCTTCACTCTAATGAATCATGGAAAGATGTTGCAATTTCTCCAGAATTATCTCCAGGAGAGCAGAAACAAGTTTCTACTATATTAGAACAATTTCAGGATGTCCTTACTGACATTCCTGGTCAAACTGATGTCATTCAACATGACATTATTCTTACTGACCATAGTCCTATAAGAGTCAGACCGTATCCTATCCCGATACATTTTTAAGCACAGGTAGAGAAAGAGTTGGATGAGATGATAGAGTTAAAAATTATTGAACCATCCACATCAGCATATTCTTCGCCGATGGTTATTGTACGAAAAAAAGACAATAACATACGTCTTTGCGTGGATTATCGCAAATTGAACCAAGTGACTAAATTTGATGCTGAACCTATGCCTTTACTAGAAGAGCTACTCACGAGACTATCGAATTCTCATTTCTTTACTAAACTCGATTTGTCTAAGGGATATTGGCAAGTTCCATTATCCGAACACGCCAAACCGTTTACTGCTTTTTCGACGCCTAGGGGTCTATTCCAATGGAATTTCATGCCTTTCGGTCTTATGAACGCCCCTGCAACATTCGTACGCATGATGCGTCGAATCCTATCTCATCGCTCAGATGTCATTGCGTATCTTGATGACATCTGTCTTTTCAGTGATACTTGGAACGATCACTATAATGGTATAAATGAACTATTGTCTATCTTACGCGAGCATAACGTGACAGCGAAACCATCGAAAGCATGTATTGGTTTTAGCGAAATATCTTTCTTAGGACACCGTGTTGGTCATGGGTTCCTAAAAACAGAAGACCATAATACAAGTAAGATACTTAACATTTCTATTCCTAAGACTAAAAAGCAAGTGCGAAGTCTCTTAGGTCTAATACAATTTTATGGACGATTCATTCCGAATCTGTCCTCCATTATGTCACCTCTTTCTTCCTTGCTAAAGAAAGGGTCTCCTAATGTAGTCCATTGGACTCAAGAATGTCAATCCTCTTTGGATAAGGTTAAAACTATGTTTTCTACTTCACCTATCCTAGTATTGCCTTCTAAGGATAAGACATTTATTCTTCGTAGTGACGCTTCATCCACCGGGATTGGAGCAGCACTAATGCAAGAGTACTCTGCATCCTGTGATGTATATTTCTCGTAAATTAAATGCCGCAGAGAAGAATTACTCGGTCCTAGACCGTGAATTATTGGCTATGGTTTGGTCAATCCTTAAACTGCAAAGATTTCTCCTTGGCGCGCATTTCATTGTGGAAACTGACCAGAAAGCTTCAGAGTAAAAATCTGAAGAGCGCGAGATCAACGCGTTACGCGATTGCTCTGCAGCCATTTCATTTTTTGGTGCGAGCTATCCGTGGGTCAGAAAATGTGATGGCAGATATTTTGTCTAGATGCCCACATGATTCATAACTGTTATACAACTTTGATACAGTTGTTCCTATGTTGAAATGTGTACACATATGTAATATCATATATTGATTGTAACACTACTTAGCGGTTCATTGATATGTCATATTCACCGCTGATTTTTCAATGTTTTTTCGTCTTTGATGATCATGATGTTAAGATATCTTAGATGAAATTTATGTATAAACTAATGTACAAATTGTGTCATTGCTAATATTGTAGTATGCGTTGGTGACACCTCTCTGGAAATATTTATACTTAGAGAAGTACTTTCTCTAAGGTCATAAAACTTATGCTTATCATCTGCGCATTGTTATTGGTGCGTTGTGAGCCTATTGTATGTTGCTCCTAGATGTATTTTTTTTTAAAAAATGTACCATTTTTTTTTCCCGAGGGGTGTGGTAATCTGTTGCGTGCATATTTTGACGCACATATTACAAAAATCGATATGGCTATTTAATATGGAAAAGATATAGACATTCATTCATTTGTGTATGAAAATGCTGTCTATGGGGAAGGCTAGATAATCCATAATTGTTTTACCCTTTTGATTATAGGAGTAATCGTTCTTGATATTAATTCGGCGCATGGATATGACACCCATGTCCGTACCTATTTCTTAGGGCCAGAAAATAGATTAATTTGCTTATTATGTTTATGGCCTGAATTCATATGTATTACATATTATTAGTACAAGTAGAATCAGTCCTATATTGTATATTTTGGGATGGGTAGGCAGGACTATATTCTTGTTACCACCCGCTCTAGCGGAAGTAGGAGTTGTCTTGTCACTAGTCGTGATGAGTTTCCGAGTACCGTGACAATGGGGGTACGCATTTTTCCAGTGCTGGTATATTCTTCAAGTAAAAATGATTTACGAAGTAGTTTTTCTTCTATAGGAGATTGTGTCTCTACTAGAGTTGTGTTAGAGACTTTCCTAAGGTACAGTTACCATGTATGATTCGGACTCCAGGTATTCCAGTCCCTGTTTTGATGATCTCAGGTCGGTTAGGCCTAGCTGGAATATTTGTGCTTCGCAACGCTAGGGTCAAGTTTGTATCGACGGAGATGACGGGCTCCATACTGTAATTATGTCTACGTGAGGTAACTGGGTTACGGTAGATCTGTATGGAGGAACTTTAAGAAATTGTGCATCTGTATTGCAAAGTAACTTTGGCTTATATATATATCCTCCTGTGAGCGAGTGAGTGACAACTCAGGAAGGCGGCCATATTACATTCCTGTCATCGTATTTTTGAATCACTGTCCAAAGAAGGGGCATTGTATCTATTATTCGATTTCGGATGGCAAGGGAATCTCAATTTTGTTTTTTATACCCTATCTCTGGTGGTTTCACAATATGATAGAAACTGTGAACCTATACAGAACTTTAGTTACCGATCCGCCTTCACTGACGCGCTTAGTCAGATAGGGGATGCGGCCATTATGTATTCATAACATTGGAAGATATTGATGTACTACCTATGATTTATGAATGTGTCATGACATAGGATCTACTATGTATGCCTGCAAATTGATATGTCAACCTACCCATGATTTACTCGTTATGTCCCAGTGTGTGCGTCTCAATAAACTGTGTAAACAAAGATTCCAGCAGTCTGCATTGGTGCCTTGTAGACACAAGTGAATGAGTGTTTAGATTGGTCAGAACACGAACAGTACACCATTCGCGTTAAACACACTCTACACTTCTACACATATCTACACCATCCTGCGTCGGTTGAAGTGACCAAGTTTAGGGCCTGCTTCCCCTGGAGCCTTAGAGGGAAACTACTGTTTACAGCTGCCTTTGCCTTCCCTAACTTAGGACTAGGGTGAGTTACCCATTTACAGCTGGGTAGACTGGAGCATGCCTGATCTCAACAACTATGTACACATCTTTACAGATTGACACTTTACAGTACAGTGGACATGAAACTTTACAGTGTGCTACCAAGGTATGTGAATCTGTTCACAACATTTAGTTTCTCACCATTAACCTTGATGATTGGCTCAGTATAAACTGTGCCAGGAGCTGGTTGGTACATGATTTATGTTTTCTTCGTGTTGATGGTAAGCCCAAAGTTTGCGCAGGCTTCAGAGAATCTATCCACACTATGCTGCAGATCAGCCTCTGAGCCAGCATTGAGGGCACAATCATCAGCAAACAGAAGATCTCTGATGGTGTGTAATTTGACCTTGGTTTTTGCTTGAAGCCTCCTAAGGTTAAACAATTTTCCATCAATACGATAACTAATGTCGATTCCTGTGTCCCCGTCTCTAAAAGCTACAGTCAGCATAGCAGAAAACTTGATACTGAACAGAGTCGGTGCAAGTACACACCTTTTTTTAAACTCCATTTAAGACTGGGGAAAGGCTCTGATAGCTCACCGTTTTCCTGAACTCTAGCCTGCATTCCATCATGCAGTTGCTGCACTATTGTGATAAATTTCTTTGGGCAGCCGTATTTTGCCATGATCTTCCATAGACCCTCTCTACTGACCGTGTCGAACGCCTTTGTCAAGTCGATGAAAGCTGTGTACAGGTCACAGTGCTGTTCTTGGCATTTTTCTTGTAGCTGTCTTGCAGCGAACACCATATCTGTGGTTCGACGTTCTTTCCGGAATCCACACTGACTTTCAGGTAAAAGACCTTTGTCAAGATGAGCCGTAAGGCGATTCAAAAGGATTCTGGCGAATATCTTCCCAGCGATTGATAAAAGAGAGATGCCTCGATGATTGTTACAGTCTTGGCGATTACCTTTACGTTTATATAGATGTATAATTGACGCATCTTTGAGATCGTGTGGGATGGTTTCACTCTGCCACATTTGCTGGAAGATCATGTAAAGTTTCTCTATCAGAACTGCACCGCCATCTTTATAAACCTCAACAGGAATTGAATCGGAGCCGGGGGCCTTTCCACTAGACAGTTGACGAATCGCTTTTTTAGTTTCCTCCAGAGTTGGTACATCATCTAATGCTTCATTTATAGGAATTTGGTGCAGGCGGTTGATGGCTTCGTCGTTAATAGATGATGGCTGGTTCAGAATATTATTAAAATGTTTAGCCCAGCGTTGGAGCATTTTTTCCTTGTCTGTAATTGGTGTTTTTCCATCTGCATTAAGGAGGGGAAATGATCCTGATGATGTTGGACCATAGACCGCTTTGAGTGCAAGGTAAAAATTTTTCAAGTCATGGCTGTCAGCAAAGCTTTGGAGCTCATCTGCTTTATTACTCAGCCATGAATCCCGCATCTGGCGTAGTTTATGTTGGACGATTCTACGCATGTTGTTGAAAGCGTCTTTCTTGGATGTAGATTTTGGATCATTTAAATATGCTTTATGGAGATGGTGTTTCTCAGCCAACATCTGCTTTATATCATCTGAGTTCTCATCAAACCAGTCATTTTGTTTCTTGATGGAAGGACCCAGGACCTCTGTAGCAGTGTTGTAGATCTGCTCACTTAGGGCTGCCCAATTTGTTTCCACACTTTGGCCATCTAGCGAGATAGAGTTGAGACGGTCTTCTAAGGTGTCAGTAAATAACTGTTTGATTTTTGTCTTCTTTAGTTTGGTGACATCCAGCCTCTTTTGAGTTTTCTTCCCCTGAGGGCGCCTGGCTGGTTGGATACGAATTTTGAGTTTAGATACAATGAGGCGATGATCAGTCCAACATTCGGCACCACACATGGGACTTGGTCACCCGGACATCTTGCCTCTCCTTCTTTCTAACAATTACATAGTCAATTAAGTGCCAATGCTTTGAGCGAGGGTGCATCCAGGAGGTCCTGTTGCGGGTAGGAAGTCGAAAAATGGTGTTGGTTGTGGTGAAGTGGGATGTTATAAATATTTATAGGGGACTTAGTGTACTGACTGAGATCAGCTGTGAAGGTATATATATCTAATAAGAGTAGTGTATTATATATAACCTTACTTGCTACCACATATCTATATATCTCAGTCAGAATTATTCTGGAATAGTGTGATGACTACGTTATGTGTCTAGGGTATGTGTATGATGAAGTGTAAGTCACAACAATAGACAGATAAACAATTTAATTTAATCCACTACTCTTGACAACACTGTGACACTCACATACATATAACACTCTATGAGAATATCTTAAGGAGTCACTGATAACTTTTCAAATAACAATATGTATTCATTGCAGTTATGAATGAATATGTGTGTCCTGATTCAAGTACAAAGGAACCAGGAATCACAATCAATTTTAATTACAAGTTATGTACAGAATTTATCAATATGAATATAGTAGTGACATATATTATTACAAATATCCTATGTGTGTCAAGTGTGTAGTAGTAAAATGAGGTAATACTGGTTTTGTTTTGTTCAAGCTCTGTTGGTATTTGTCATCATGACTTCAATAGTTTGTCTTTTGGGACTATTATTGGAGATGTTCTCAGTTCCTGATATTAAGACAATTAAATTCCCCTCTGAATGTTATTTTTATAAAGTCATTTCAAGATGAGGGGACATAATGTTGAGCTCAGCTGGCCAAGTTAGCTTATCTGGCGTGATGGCGGCAGGAAAGGACTCCTCTGCTCGAATTCTCCTCTGGGCTCTGGAGACACCTCACTGATAGCTAAAAGGACCAAGGAGTATGCTGTCCGACACTGGATTCAGCAAAGCTCTGACCAGGTGCTGCTCAGTACCATCAAGACCACTGTCCCTGAAATCAAGAAGGATGTACCTTCTACTTCATAACTAACTTATACTCTCTTTTACACTGATCACAATACAGCACAAACATTGAGTTCAGAGCGTTAGGCCAACTATCAGCTTCATTCTGAAGTACTTTATACCAGCATTAACCTCCTTAATGGTTACTACGCCTCTGCAATTCCAGCATTATTTCTTTCTAGTCAATCATCTAGGTGTCAGTGTACTATTTGGCCATTCCATGCCGTTTTACTTCCCTCCGACACCCTCTGTTCAGGCTGGAGCATTATAGGCTTTATCTCTTGTTTGCCACTGAACTACACATATATATACAGGCATAAATTAACAATTTACATTCAATTTTCATTAAAAGATACTGAATGGTTCAAGCTTACCACAATTTCATGGAAATAAACACAGATACGTTGATTAGCAATGAATTCTGGCACAGTTACTGGCACAAATTTTCATCTGCTTATGTTCCAGGCTTTTATTTTAGCAAAATTGTGAGCTGGCTTCAACGCACTGATGCTTTATCAAGCTTATTTAAACAAGTGGTTTCGAACTAACGCTCCCAAGTGATTATATCCAGCGAGTCTAGCCAATGAGGCCCCGTTTCGACAAGTGTTTGAAAAAATGTTACCTTTCCCCGTTTCCCCTAACAACGAAAGATAGTATTTATAGTCCGACCAATCGTGGTTAGGCTTTCATTTGTTGCGCTCCAATCAATTGGGAGTTTACATGGTAGGCTATTTATGTAACGTAAGGTTTTTTCAAACACGTTATATAAAAAAAAATTTTATGAGCAGAAATGATTCCATGCTGTCAGGCATCCTCACTATTTTATTTTGGGTATAATTTATTAATTCCTGGACTATTTGCGTAACGTTTTACATATTATTTGTCAGCAAGCCCTAAGGAACCCAATATACCAATTTGAAAGAGCTACGTGGCTGCGTTCAAAATATGTATTTTCTACCTCCTGTTTCGAAGATGTGCTGTCTGGGTACTGTTATGTTTTCAACCGTAAACCCATCTAATGTTGTCTTTCCTAATAAGAGTTTTTTATGATTTATAAACCTAACTCTGGGAAAGGGTAGTGTATTTTATCACTGTCCGTCTGAAAAAAAATTAGTGCATGTAGACTTACACGCGTGATGGCAGATATTTTGTCTAGATGCCCACATGATTCATAACTGTTATACAACTTTGATACAGTTGTTCCTATGTTGAAATGTGTACACATATGTAATATCATATATTGATTGTAACACTACTTAGCGGTTCATTGATATGTCATATTCACCGCTGATTTTTCAATGTTTTTTCGTCTTTGATGATCATGATGTTAAGATATCTTAGATGAAATTTATGTATAAACTAATGTACAAATTGTGTCATTGCTAATATTGTAGTATGCGTTGGTGACACCTCTCTGGAAATATTTATACTTAGAGAAGTACTTTCTCTAAGGTCAGAAAACTTATGCTTATCATCTGCGCATTGTTATTGGTGCGTTGTGAGCCTATTGTATGTTGCTCCTAGATGTATTTTTTTTAAAAATGTACCATTTTTTTTTCCCGAGGGGTGTGGTAATCTGTTGCGTGCATATTTTGACGCACATATTACAAAAATCGATATGGCTATTTAATATGGAAAAGATATAGACATTCATTCATTTGTGTATGAAAATGCTGTCTATGGGGAAGGCTAGATAATCCATAATTGTTTTACCCTTTTGATTATAGGAGTAATCGTTCTTGATATTAATTCGGCGCATGGATATGACACCCATGTCCGTACCTATTTCTTAGGGCCAGAAAATAGATTAATTTGCTTATTATGTTTATGGCCTGAATTCATATGTATTACATATTATTAGTACAAGTAGAATCAGTCCTATATTGTATATTTTGGATGGGTAGGCAGGACTATATTCTTGTTACACCGCTCTAGCGGAAGTAGGAGTTGTCTTGTCTAGTCGTGATGAGTTCCGAGTACCGTGACAATGGCGGGTACGCATTTTTCCAGTGCTGGTATATTCTTCAGTAAAAATGATTTACGAAGTAGTTTTTCTTCTATAGGAGATTGTGTCTCTACTAGAGTTGTGTTAGAGACTTTCCTAAGGTACGGTACCATGTATGATTCGGACTCCAGGTATTCCAGTCCCTGTTTTGATGATCTCAGGTCGGTTAGGCCTAGCTGGAATTTTGTGCTTCGCAACGCTAGGGTCAAGTTTGTATCGACGGAGATGACGGGCTCCATACTGTAATTATGTCTACGTGAGGTAACTGGGTTACGGTAGATCTGTATGGAGGAACTTTAAGAAATTATGCATCTGTATTGCAAAGTAACTTTGGCTTATATATATATCCTCCTGTGAGCGAGTGAGTGACAACTCAGGAAGGCGGCCATATTACATTCCTGTCATCGTATTTTTGAATCACTGTCCAAAGAACGGGGCATGTATCTTATTATTCGGACAGTGGCAAGGAGATCTCAATTTTGATAGAAACCCCTTATCGTGGTTTCACAATATGATAAACTGTGAACATAAAGCAACTTTAGTTACCGATCCGCCTTCACTGACGCGCTTAGTCAGATAGGGGATGCGGCCATTATGTATCATAACATTGGAAGATATTGATGTACTACCTATGATTTATGAATGTGTCATGACATAGGATCTACTATGTATGCCTGCAAATTGATATGTCAACCTACCCATGATTTACTCGTTATGTCCCAGTGTGTGCGTCTCAATAAACTGTGTAAACAAAGATTCCAGCAGTCTGCATTGGTGCCTTGTAGACACAAGTGAATGAGTGTTTAGATTGGTCAGAACACGAACAGTACACCATTCGCGTTAAACACACTCTACACTTCTACCCATATCTACACCATCCTGCGTCGGTTGAAGTGACCAAGTTTAGGGCCTGCTTCCCCTGGAGCCTTAGAGGGAAACTACTGTTTACAGTTGCCTTTGCCTTCCCTAACTTAGGACTAGGGTGAGTTACCCATTTACAGCTGGGTAGACTGGAGCATGCCTGATCTCAACAACTATGTACACATCTTTACAGATTGACACTTTACAGTACAGTGGACATGAAACTTTACAGTGTGCTACCAAGGTATGTGAATCTGTTCACAACATTTAGTTTCTCACCATTAACCTTGATGATTGGCTCAGTATAAACTGTGCCAGGAGCTGGTTGGTACATGATTTCTGTTTTCTTCGTGTTGATGGTAAGCCCAAAGTTTGCGCAGGCTTCAGAGAATCTATCCACACTATGCTGCAGATCAGCCTCTGAGCCAGCATTGAGGGCACAATCATCAGCAAACAGAAGATCTCTGATGGTGTGTAATTTGACCTTGGTTTTTGCTTGAAGCCTCCTAAGGTTAAACAATTTTCCATCAATACGATAACTAATGTCGATTCCTGTGTCCCCGTCTCTAAAAGCTACAGTCAGCATAGCAGAAAACTTGATACTGAACAGAGTCGGTGCAAGTACACACCCTTGTTTAACTCCATTTGAGACGGGGAAAGGCTCTGATAGCTCACCGTTTTCCTGAACTCTAGCCTGCATTCCATCATGCAGTTGCTGCACTATTGTGATAAATTTCTTTGGGCAGCCGTATTTTGCCATGATCTTCCATAGACCCTCTCTACTGACCGTGTCGAACGCCTTTGTCAAGTCGATGAAAGCTGTGTACAGGTCACAGTGCTGTTCTTGGCATTTTTCTTGTAGCTGTCTTGCAGCGAACACCATATCTGTGGTTCGACGTTCTTTCCGGAATCCACACTGACTTTCAGGTAAAAGACCTTTGTCAAGATGAGCCGTAAGGCGATTCAAAAGGATTCTGGCGAATATCTTCCCAGCGATTGATAAAAGAGAGATGCCTCGATGATTGTTACAGTCTTGGCGATTACCTTTACGTTTATATAGATGTATAATTGACGCATCTTTGAGATCGTGTGGGATGGTTTCACTCTGCCACATTTGCTGGAAGATCATGTAAAGTTTCTCTATCAGAACTGCACCGCCATCTTTATAAACCTCAACAGGAATTGAATCGGAGCGGGGGCCTTTCCACTAGACAGTTGACGAATCGCTTTTTTAGTTTCCTCCAGAGTTGGTACATCATCTAATGCTTCATTTATAGGAATTTGGGGCAGGCGGTTGATGGCTTCGTCGTTAATAGATGATGGCTGGTTCAGAATATTATTAAAATGTTTAGCCCAGCGTTGGAGCATTTTTTCCTTGTCTGTAATTGGTGTTTTTCCATCTGCATTAAGGAGGGGAAATGATCCTGATGATGTTGGACCATAGACCGCTTTGAGTGCAAGGTAAAAATTTTTCAAGTCATGGCTGTCAGCAAAGCTTTGGAGCTCATCTGCTTTATTACTCAGCCATGAATCCCGCATCTGGCGTAGTTTATGTTGGACGATTCTACGCATGTTGTTGAAAGCGTCTTTCTTGGATGTAGATTTTGGATCATTTAAATATGCTTTATGGAGATGGTGTTTCTCAGCCAACATCTGCTTTATATCATCTGAGTTCTCATCAAACCAGTCATTTTGTTTCTTGATGGAAGGACCCAGGACCTCTGTAGCAGTGTTGTAGATCTGCTCACTTAGGGCTGCCCAATTTGTTTCCACACTTTGGCCATCTAGCGAGATAGAGTTGAGACGGTCTTCTAAGGTGTCAGTAAATAACTGTTTGATTTTTGTCTTCTTTAGTTTGGTGACATCCAGCCTCTTTTGAGTTTTCTTCCCCTGAGGGCGCCTGGCTGGTTGGATACGAATTTTGAGTTTAGATACAATGAGGCGATGATCAGTCCAACATTCGGCACCACACATGGGACTTGGTCACCCGGACATCTTGCCTCTCCTTCTTTCTAACAATTACATAGTCAATTAAGTGCCAATGCTTTGAGCGAGGGTGCATCCAGGAGGTCCTGTTGCGGGTAGGAAGTCGAAAAATGGTGTTGGTTGTGGTGAAGTGGGATGTTATAAATATTTATAGGGGACTTAGTGTACTGACTGAGATCAGCTGTGAAGGTATATATATCTAATAAGAGTAGTGTATTATATATAACCTTACTTGCTACCACATATCTATATATCTCAGTCAGAATTATTCTGGAATAGTGTGATGACTACGTTATGTGTCTAGGGTATGTGTATGATGAAGTGTAAGTCACAACAACAGACAGATAAACAATTAAATTTAATCCACTACTCTTAACAACACTGTGACACTCACATACATATAACACTCTATGAGAATATCTTAAAGAAGTCACTCGTAACTTTTCAAATAACAATATGTATTCATTGCAGTTATGAATGAATATGTGTGTCCTGATTCAAGTACAAAGGAACCAGGAATCACAATCAATTTTAATTACAAGTTATGTACAGAATTTATCAATATGAATATAGTAGTGACATATATTATTACAAATATCCTATGTGTGTCAAGTGTGTAGTAGTAAAATGAGGTAATACTGGTTTTGTTTTGTTCAAGCTCTGTTGGTATTTGTCATCATGACTTCAATAGTTTGTCTTTTGGGACTATTATTGGAGATGTTCTCAGTTCCTGATATTAAGACAATTAAATTCCCCTCTGAATGTTATTTTTATAAAGTCATTTCAAGATGAGGGGACATAATGTTGAGCTCAGCTGGCCAAGTTAGCTTATCTGGCGTGATGGCGGCAGGAAAGGACTCCTCTGCTCGAATTCTCCTCTGGGCTCTGGAGACACCTCACTGATAGCTAAAAGGACCAAGGAGTATGCTGTCCGACACTGGATTCAGCAAAGCTCTGACCAGGTGCTGCTCAGTACCATCAAGACCACTGTCCCTGAAATCAAGAAGGATGTACCTTCTACTTCATAACTAACTTATACTCTCTTTTACACTGATCACAATACAGCACAAACATTGAGTTCAGAGCGTTAGGCCAACTATCAGCTTCATTCTGAAGTACTTTATACCAGCATTAACCTCCTTAATGGTTACTACGCCTCTGCAATTCCAGCATTATTTCTTTCTAGTCAATCATCTAGGTGTCAGTGTACTATTTGGCCATTCCATGCCGTTTTACTTCCCTCCGACACCCTCTGTTCAGGCTGGAGCATTATAGGCTTTATCTCTTGTTTGCCACTGAACTACACATATATATACAGGCATAAATTAACAATTTACATTCAATTTTCATTAAAAGATACTGAATGGTTCAAGCTTACCACAATTTCATGGAAATAAACACAGATACGTTGATTAGCAATGAATTCTGGCACAATTACTGGCACAAATTTCCATCTGCTTATGTTCCAGGCTTTTATTTTAGCAAAATTGTGAGCTGGCTTCAACGCACTGATGCTTTATCAAGCTTATTTAAACAAGTGGTTTCGAACTAACGCTCCCAAGTGATTATATCCAGTGAGTCTAGCCAATGAGGCCCCGTTTCGACAAGTGTTTGAAAAAATGTTACCTTTCCCCGTTTCCCCTAACAACGAAAGATAGTATTTATAGTCCGACCAATCGTGGTTAGGCTTTCATTTGTTGCGCTCCAATCAATTGGGAGTTTACATGGTAGGCTATTTATGTAACGTAAGGTTTTTTCAAACACGTTATATAAAAAAAATTTTATGAGCAGAAATGATTCCATGCTGTCAGGCATCCTCACTATTTTATTTTGGGTATAATTTATTAATTCCTGGACTATTTGCGTAACGTTTTACATATTATTTGTCAGCAAGCCCTAAGGAACCCAAATATACCAATTTGAAAGAGCTACGTGGCTGCGTTCAAAATATGTATTTTCTACCTCCTGTTTCGAAGATGTGCTGTCTGGGTACTGTTATGTTTTCAACCGTAAACCCATCTAATGTTGTCTTTCCTAATAAGAGTTTTTTTATGATTTATAAACCTAACTCTGGGAAAGGGTAGTGTATTTTATCACTGTCCGTCTGAAAAACAATTAGTGCATGTAGACTTACACGCGTGATGGCAGCATTTGTGTATCGCGCGACGCGTGTTGCATGCGTTCCCGGTTTTATTCGCCCCTCTCTCTCTCTATATTTGAGTCCATCTGTTCGTTCGTTTTGGTAACGCAGTGTAGAAAAAGACATGAATGGAATTTAAAATGTAGGTCAACTTGCATATTTCAAGGTTTTTCTTAGAAAGGCAGCACATTTTATTGTGTGTTTGGGAAACGCGTGTATGTTGCAGAAAGCCTTTAATATCGACGTGAAACGTTACAATTTGCTTACGCAGTAGAAAACAAGGGGATTTCGAGTACAGTCATTGTGACAGCACTGTTCTTTACCATTCTTCTTCCTTTATTTATTATATGTATTTATTAGGCTTTATATTTACTTGATAATTTATATATGTGGATTAGAATATTCCACGACATTGGTGACAAGGAGGTCCTGTTCTGCGCAAGTCTGGAGGAGAAGAAGTCCATTGCTGTTACAGCGACCCACGCCGTACCTTCCAATAGTGCCATTCCAGGAGATGTTATCTGAGCCTACTCTTGCATTAAAGTCACCAAGAATGATGAGCTTATCTGCTTTAGGAACTGTTGCAATGAGTGCATGTAGTTCTTCGTAAAACTTATCCTTGACGTCATCCTGGTTTGTCATAGTTGGTGCATACGCGCTAATGATGGTGGCATGTTTTCTTCCATAAAACAGGGGGATCTTGACTGTCATCAGTCGGTTATTTATTCCCTTTGGGGGCCCCGCTAACTAAAATTATCTATACTGTAGATCTAGGCTTTTCCTGCGGCTTTTCTGCCATTCCAAAACGTGTTTAAAGAGTTTAAAATCATGACCTCCAGTTTCTCCAGCAAGGCTTGCATTTAAAAGATCGTCTCATCTGGTCGCAAGCCAGGAGTAAGAAGTGCGTGGCTGTGGTAAAGTGGGATGTTATAAATATTTATAGGGGACTTAGTGTACTGACTGAGATCAGCTGTGAAGGTATCTGTATCTAATAGGTGTAGTGTTTTACAGATAACCTTACTTGCTACCACATTTATACCTCAGTCAGAATTATTCTGGAATATTGTGATGACTACGTTAAATGTCTAGGGTTATGTAAATGATGAAGTGTAAGTCACAACAACAACAGACAGATAAACAATTTAATTTATTTCACCACACTTGACAACACTATGACACTCACACACATTTAACACTCTATAAGACTATCTTAATTGAGTCAATGGTAAAAGTTCAAATATATATGTATTAATTACTTTCACTAATATATATCCTGATTCAACTACACAGTGAACCAGGAATCACAATCAAATGTAATCACAATTTATATGTACATAATTTATAAATATGAACCTTGTAGTGACATATGGTATTAGTATTATCCTATGTGTGTCAGTTGTGTAGTAGTACTATGAGGTAATACTGGTTTTGTTTTTCAAGCTATGTTGTTATTTGTCATCATGACTTCAAGTGTTTGTTTATCTTGGAAATAGTATGGGGAAACTTCACCGTTCCTATCAATTTAAACAATGTATTGACCCTCTGTTTTACTATAATGTCAAGTTTTGAGGGGGACACATAATGTTGAGCTCCTCTGGCCACAGAAGCTTATCTTTCGTGATGGCGGCAGGAAAAGTCTCCTCTGCTCGATAGCTTCCCTGTGTTCTGGAGACACCTCACTGGTCGCTATCCGGACCCAGGAGTATGCTGTCAGCCTCTAGATTCAGCAAAGCTCAGACCAGGTGCTGCTTCAATAACATAGGACCACGGTCCCTGAAACAAGAAGGTTGTACCTCCTATTTCAGAACTAATTTATAATCTATTTCCAGACTGAACACAATACATAACAAACACTGAGTTCAGAGCGGTAGGCCAACTGCTATCTTCATCTGAAACAATTTACACCAGTATACTCCTCCCTAATGGTTACTACGCCTCTGCAATTCCAGCATTAGTTCTTTCTAGTCAATAAGATATGTGTCAGTGTACTGTTTGGCAATTCCATGCAGTTTTACTTTTCTCCGACACCTTCTGTTCAGGTTGGAGCAATATTTAGGCCTTGTCTCATGTTTGCTACTGAACCACACACATATACAGACATAAATTACACTGACTAACAAAAAAAAAATTTTTTTCTTTCTCTAACATTTCTATGTTTTTCTGATCAATTTTAATGCGCTGTTTTTAAATCTGCAAACCGTTTTTCTCTATCAGGTCGGGATCTCTAGAAATACGCAATTGAAGTTTTTTAACAACGCATACAGTATTACAACATCATTTGTACAAGAAGTATAACAGTTATGTAGGCTTGAATTTCTTTGCAGTCGACTTTCGTCGGTGAATGGCATGTGGTACATCGCGATGAAGCATCCAACAATAATCAGCAAGCATGGTCACACTCCACCGTCCTTGATAACGTGACTCCATTACGGCGATATCTTGATGGAATCGTTCTCCATGTTCATCGCTGACTTCGCCAAGGTTGTCAGGGAAAAAGTCAAGATGCGAATCGAGCAAATGGATTTTGAGGGACATGTTACAGCCCATAATTCTGTATGCATCTATGCACTGCTTAACAATATGCACATAGTCGACAGATTTGTGATTTCCCAGAAAGTTATCGACGATCGATTTGAATGCCATCCATGCGCGAAGTTCACTACCATGTAACAAGTTCTCGAATTGTTTGTCTGCAATAACTTTCCTAATCTGAGGTCCTACAAAGATACCTTCCTTTATCTTTGCATCGCTAATCTTTGCATCGCTAATTTGCGGAAACTTTTCTTGAAGATAAGTGAAAGTTTTGCTCGTTTTATCTAACGCTTTTACGAAATTATTCATGAGCCCCAACTTTATATGTAACGGTGGTAAAATGATGCTGTCTTTGTTAGCTAATGGCTCGTGTATTACATTTTTATGCCCGAGCTGCATACGATCCCTGATAGGCCACACCTTTCTTGCATAATGTTCCTGTCTGTTGCGGCTGTCCCATTTACATAGGAAGCAACAAAATTTAGTATACCCAGTCTGCATGCCCGTGAGAATTGCAATGACCTTTAGGTCTCCACAAATCCGCCATTGGTAGTCATTGTACTTTATTTTTGCCAAAAGTATAGCCATATTGTCATAAGTTTCTTTCATATGAACAGAGTAGGCGACTGGAATTGATGAAAATAAATTTCCATTATGCAATAACACGGCTTTTAGACTAGTCTTGGAAGATTCGATGAAAAGTCGCCATTCGTTGACTATGTGCTCATGACCGAGGTGCACCATTAGACCTTTTACATCTTTGCAATAGCAAATGTCATCATCCATCTCAAAGTATTGAACAAGTTCTCTGTGTCTATGACGAAATTTAGATATCGGAGTATTGGGCGCTAAAAGATTCCATTCTCTGAGTCGCGAACCGAGTAATTCCGCTTGTCCTTTGGTGAGAGCGAGATCACGTATTAGATCTGAAAGTTCTGAATGGTTAATTAAGTGAACACCATCATTCACCGGTACATAATCCGAGTCAGAATTAGTTTCTAAAGCAGGTAAACTATCACTTTCTGATGGTTCATTCACGTCCAACGGATATTGTTCTGGTGGAACTGGGATCGGACACGTGATTGGATCATGAGGCACTGGTTTCGAAACCGATTCAATATTTGGATAAACCACAGACTTTCTAGTTTTAAAAGTGAAACCATAGATATTTTTCAAGCAGAAGTAACAATCAGTAGCGTGATTTGTCGGTTCACGCCATATTACTGGCACTCCAAAAGGCATCGACTTATGCTTCGGCGATTTTCGTAACCAACCTGCCAATGTATTTGCACAAGTCGAACAAACTGCATTTGGCTTCCAAGATTTATTTGCATCATCAACTTTCGAATCGAAATAAAGTTCATATGCTTTCTTTAGCAATGGTGTAAAGTTTTTCTGGTGAACACGATCGGTAAAATATCCGCACACGTAACAGAACAGATCAGCCGAATTTCTACAACTTCTAGAAGCCATATTTCACTCAAAATTATTTCAAAATACAGTAACTATTTGAAATATAACGTAACATATGTCATGCATCTTTTAGCAGTATAAAAAGTAGAATTATTTTGCATTTTATTAATTTTTAAAAAGTTATATAGTAAAAATGAAACGGAGCAAATAACGGTTTCCCAAAAATATATTTATTCACAAATATCTTAAGAACCCGACGTGATAGAGATAAATGGATTTCAAATTTGAAATGAGCGCAAGAAACTGACCTAAGAACACTTATTCTTATATAAGAAAGAAAAATGTTGTTTGTCAGTGTTATCAATTTACATTCAATTTTCATTAAAAAGATATCAAATATTTCAAGCTTACCACAATTCATGGAAATAATACACAGTTACGTTGACTGGCAATGAATATAGCACAATTTCGATCTGCCGATGTCCCAGGCTTTTATTTAGAAAAATATAAGCTGAATCTCAACGCACTGTTGCTTTAGAAAGTTTATTTGAAAATGTGGTGCTGAACTGACGCTTCTAATTGACTATATTGGCGGGTCTAACCAATCGTGCCATGTTTACACAGCTTTTCAAAAAAAGTACCTCTACTACTGTTTCCCCTAACAACAACAAAATTAGTATTGGTAGTCCGACTAATCGTGTTTCGCCTTACATTTACTGCGCTCCAATCAAATAGGATTTAACATGGGGACCTATTTCCCGTACAATGATGGTTTCAAAATCTGCCACTGAGCGATTCTGATTTTGGTGTTGTCTGACACCCTCACTATTTCTTTTGGCTACAATTTGTTAATTCCTAGACTATTTGCGTAACACTTAACATATTATTTGTCAGCAAGTCCTAAGGAACCCAAATATACAAATTTAAGGGAGCTAAGTGGCTGCGTTCAAAATATGTATTTTCTAGGATAGTCGTGTATTTGTTTTTTTATTTTTTTTTATGTTTAGAACCGCCACCTGTCCTGCTGTACTGTCAGACTAATGTCAGGATTTTAGACATAAAACAGTAGAATGTCATGTTTCCTAATAAGCGTTTTGTAAGTTTTTAAACCTAACTCTCGTATGGGTAGTGTTTTTTATCACTGTCCGTCTGAAAAAAGTATTGCTTCTGGCCTTTCGCTTGGGGAGGGTGGCATTAATTGTATATCGCGAGACGCGTGTTAGCGTTGCATGCGTTCCTGCTTTCAGCCCTCCCTTCTCTCTATCCTAAGTTCATCTGTCTTTTCATCACGCCGTGTATAAAATGAAATTAATGGAAGTATTAATTTAGGTCATTACGCGGTGTGCCTAACTCAAGGTTTTCTTAGAAATGCAGTACACGTTTTATTGTAGAAAGCGTGTAGTGATGCAGTAGGCTTTAATATCAACGTGGAAACGTTACAATTTGCAGACGAAGTAGAAAACAAGGGGGATCTCGAGTACAGTCATTGTGACAGCACTGTACTTTACCATTCTTCTTTCCTTTTATTGATTTTATTTGTTAGGCTTTTCATTTTCCTTTTAATTTATATAT
Source organism: Oreohelix idahoensis (assembly GCA_024509875.1). Classification (NCBI taxonomy): domain Eukaryota; kingdom Metazoa; phylum Mollusca; class Gastropoda; order Stylommatophora; family Oreohelicidae; genus Oreohelix; species Oreohelix idahoensis. The sequence continues at coordinate 17,615 of JAMPIV010002724.1, read as the reverse complement.
GTGGATGTAGAATTTCACGACAGTGGCATAATGTGGATTACGTGCCATCCAAGGGGGCTCTCCTACTATGCAGAGCTAAAATACTGTACTCTGGTTCTGGGCTCTCCCAAGGAATTGTCACGTCCTGCATAGAGCCACTTCTCAGCGTTCCCTGCTTATCACTGGGTCCATAGTGAGATCCTTCTGCTTGCAGTCAACCAATTCAAAACCAAAGAATTACGCCTGGGGCTCAAGTGACTTTTCCAAGCTTAGTCTGCAATGATGGGTTCTCAACAAGTTTCACCACCGATACGTCAAGGCCTAAAATCTCACCCCCTGCAGACCCAAGTAGAACAGTCCCAACTAAGAAGATGGTTTGGCCATGTCTGCAGAATAAGAGAAGATCGGCTTCCACGACAAACATGGGAAACAAAGAGCCAGGGATCCAGACCCCCAGGACGACCCAGAGTCCGCTGGGAGGACAACATTAGACAATCTTTGAAGGACCGAGGACTAGAATGGAACCAGGCCAGGAGGAAGACAGCCGATAGGATAATCTGGCGCTCTCTCTTCCAAACCTCTACACCTCACGGTAGAAGGGGAACGACTAAGTAAGGGAATCCCTGGAAGTGTGTGGATGATTTCAAGAGTCAATGAGGATGTAATTAGCCTCACAAACATAGGTTCACTTCCCTGCACGTATATACTAGCATTGTGCATAGCTGGTGGTCATATAAGGATGACTCCAGATATGCCGTCATGCATGCTGAGGTGAGATAATAACAAGCTTAGCCAAACACAGATGCTTCACAAAAGTATTTGGCACCCGGGGCGTATCATACCCTTGGCAACCCCCTCTCCCAATAAAAAGCACCTGCGAGTACATTTTCGACAGTAAGTACAATAATAATAGTGACCCCCTTCCTAGCTGTCACCCAGGGCGGTCCGCCTCCCTCGTACCCCACTTAGTACGCCACTGGTCACACAGATTATCGGAGAAATTACTGTAAATTGCAGCATATGCCCATGTTTTAATTCGCTCAAAAACTAGGGGCGAAATATACGTAGTGTAAAATGCAAACCGTTGCCTAAATTGTAATTCCACGATAATTTTGATTGAAAGTATTTTATTGATAATGAATGCGTGTAAGATCCCATTTTAAAATCCTGGTGTCCTAAGTAAATCCTGTTGGCCACGTCCTTTTGTGTATAAGCTTTATATATACATATGTGTGTGTGAAAGTGGTGTAGAATTATTAAACGTTTTTTCCATTAGCTACTGTATACCTCATCCATATATCTGGTCTAGCCTACCTGTATTCTACCGTATGTTTGGGGGTCGATTTATATGGCGCGTTTAAGTCTAAACAATAATTTTGAGCGAAAATCTTGAGGTCAACTTATACGCCAGGTCGACTTATACGCCGCTGGTTAAAGTAGTAAACAGATAAAATTATAGACAAACAGACAGGGCTATACACAAAGATACAGGCAAAGGCTAAGAGATCACAAGGACAGACTGATAGGTGCACAGACAAAATGATCTAAAACAGACATACATGCAACCAGATACTCAGACGGATGGACACAAGGATTAGTTACACAGATAAAACGATCTACAAACAGACGGGTACGTAACAGATACTGCCACACAAAATAGGAACGCAGGTGAAAACGATAGACAAAACAGGCGAAGCTTAGACAAACACATACTCAGGCTGACAACAAATAGGTACACGGATATTATAACATCCAAGGTTCCTTATGATATAACTCTATATGTATTTTGAGAAATTTAATTTCCCTCATTGGCAACATTGATTCTACAGTGTGATCTAAGTTGTTGACGTCAGCGGTCGCTTGACTAGTTCCGTTTAAAATGGCGACTCAACTTGAAACGTGATCCTGTGTAGAAGTACGAAGTGTTATTAATCTTTTATGTGCTAAACATGGTAATCCCACTAAATTCATAGACAGTTTATGTGCTAAACATGGTAATCCCACTAAATTCATAGACAGTTTATAGAGGCGTATGGTTAAAAACGCAATACGTGTTTAAAGAGAAGCGATTCGAACACAATGGCATTGACTGCTCTCCCCAACCGAGGTGTGTTTTTTTTTTTTACATGACAATGCAACAACAGACACCGCACGTCACACTCAAGACCTCCTGCAGTTGTCTGAATGGAACATTACCTCCGACAGTCCTGACAAAGCGCCATCAGATTTCCATTTGTTTGTGCCACTAATGAAGCACCTGAGAGGTCGACCGTATCCAGATGACGCAGCAGTACAGAATGCTGGCTGTGAGTGGTTAACAAATTAAGAGCCAGATTTTTGCCATGCAGGGATTTTTAAACTCATGCCACGATGGGGAAAATGAACAAACGCTCAAGGAGACAATGTTGAAAAAGAATCAGTCATTCAATACTGCCCACTAACAAATAACAAAATACTGAAGAGAAAACTTAAAGCTCTCAGAGACACACAAGTAAAAGTTACAAGTACATAACACACACCCTTACAAACGAAGGCACAAGGACTAAATTTAAACTGAATTGAAAGAAAAAATCAGATTTGACAGCCCGAGAAACCTCACGCAGGGCAAAATCGGTGGCCATTGTGCAAAGTTCGCGAAAGACCCCGGGACACAGACAAAATGCTTCTTGGCAGAAAAATTAAATGAAAAAAAATGCCTCAAATGGAACACTTTAAGAGACCTCATACAAGAAATAAATTTTAAAAATATCAGACGAAAAGTCAAACAGTGTGGAAAAGGGTGTAGGAAACGTACAACTGCTCACACTATACTAGAAGCTGTGTTCAAAAGTTACACTGAGAGCAGGCTCGAACCCCACAGCATCGAAAAATCTGACAACAAGGCTGCGAAAACAAAGGCTAGAAGACACTTTGCACAGTATCGCCTAGAATCCCGTCATTGAAATAATCGTTTCAAATGCGTACAATACGCCTGTTGCGACGTTATCCCGAACTGGACATTAATTGTCACAGCACAGTTGGATAAGATAGATGTAAATTAAGAAATGTAAGAAAGATATATTGGATTTCACTAGTGGCTCGATACATTTTAGACTCCTATACGAGCAAGGGGTGAATAGGAAGGCGAATATTCTAACACAGAGATAATGTCTGAGAAGGGCACTTGAGAATGGATTCTGTTTGCTTGCGACAGATCTCTCCTTATTATTCTTACTGAATATTATAATTGTTATTAAGCCCTCATCATCTCATATTGAGGAAATTACACATATATGGATTTATGATACAGTACATGTAAGAAAATCACTCGAACACTTGGTAAAGGGTATAACTTATGTACTGATATTTAATCCCCAAACCACATATACGACACAAAGTAAAAATGAAAATGTAAGCAAAAATAATATGGTCATAAACACTGAATGACTACAAGTCCTAGTATGTCTTACTAATCATCATTAGCACTGGTGTGACTATCATGAGAGTTGCCTAACGTTATGGATTGTAAAGTTCACTTTTGATAATCGGGAAGGCACTTTAAATAGAGTTCCATTGTTATTTGGATGAAAGTTCAGTTTGAAATTCTCAGTAAGATCTCTGAGATATCTGGAGGAAAAATAATCCTTAGGCTTTATGACTTAGATGTAATCCTGTGTCGTCAGTTCTGGCGCAGGTTGTTAGGTACTGTCATCCAGCAACGATTTGACGTTACACGTGCGAGAGTTGATCTATGCCCCTTAGGAGCTGAAGAGATCTCTGGCTTTAGATTCTGCTGGTCGGTCAAAAGATTGGTTGACTGTTGCCGTCAGATGCCGGAGATTGAAATCTGCAACTGCGAATGTTGTCCGCTCAAAAACATAACAGTCTGAACAAAGTGAAATCATATTTCGCCGCATGGTTAACACCAAAGAGTTTGCAATCTGGACTTCCTCGTCATTTAGATGCACTCGTTCCACGGGTTGTGGGGTGTAAATGGCGTTTGGGTCTAAGTTTCTAACTTTTATGGATTTCTCACATCTTCTAGATCGTTCGTTGGTTTTCACCATTGCTCACGTCACTGAATTGTGAGGGGTGGGTAGTGAATGTTCTGACGTAATCACACGTACATTCTCTCCCCGGCATCTGAGCTATGGGTCACGCAATCTTGACCAGCGTATCGTGTGGGAAAGCTTCCCAGCGCAGTAATTAATGGTTACTCCGGACACAGGCACACACGTACTGGCCTATACACTAAAATTTGACACTGGCGTTTTCCGTCAGGTCTATCACATAGGATACAATGAAGCGATGGAGTCTTCTAGAGCTTAAGACGCCTTGATACTCTTAACAAAGGTCTATCGCCTGGCCGTGTGTTATAACTATTTGCTCAGTGACCATTAGTATGTGACGTGATGTCTGGGAAAAAGAAACGCTGACCAAAGCGCCGAAAAAACCGTATTGTAACATGAAAATACTGATGAATAAAGAAGACGATGGGAAGGAAATGGAGACAAAGATGGAGAGAGGATTAAACCACGTTACGACTATGCCACAGAAAGACAAGATGTGGTAAGACAATAGCAATGCAGAGAAGCAAAGAGACAATAGGATGGACAGTTTTAAATAAATCTCTAAACAGAAATTAGGCCATACAACATGCCATCATAATCAGCAAACGAAACTCTAATTCAGGGGTTGTTAATTTTGCTTGTGCCATAGAGCCTGTTGATGGTCCGTTGAAGGCTACGGGCCCCTTTGATATTCCGATGAAGATTAGGGACCCTTTCTTAGAAAAAATGTACATATACGCATAATTAAAATATGTGTACGCAAATAATACGTTTTATTACAGTTTTATTATTGAGTAACAGATCATTGAAAAATCATTTTCTAACATATTGTTATACTGAAATAATAAAAAAAAAACAATCTATAAAAAGAATATATTACCTTAAATGCAAACAATCTATGATAATGTTAGGAGTAAAAAATTTTGTGACAATAAAATTCAAATGTTTAGGTTATGTACACGCTAGAATTCATTCATGTACCCCAAAGTGGTCAGTGGACCACAGCTTCAGAAACCCTGCTCTAAATGAACGTAAAAAAGACATCTATCTTCTAAAGTAGAGGTCATACAGGAACTAAGGCTCTTGAAACAAGGAATGGCTACAGGAAAGGATAGATCACCCCCACTCCTATTTTTCCTTTTCCTCCAGAAGGAATGAACGCTTACATTTTATCCACCACAGATACGTCAGAGAGGCAGAGGAAGACCAAAGAACTCTTGAGAAGAGAACTGGAAACAGACATGAAGGGGATGAAGAAAAAATATAAAGACCTTGAGCTGATGGCACGGCAAGGAAAGACTTGGTATAAGTGTGTTGAAGGCCTATGTTCCTTGGGGAGCTAAAGGAAAATGAATGACGAATGAATAGATACGTTACACCCATCACGTCTTCCAAGATAATCTGGGAACAATTGGCCATCCCTAACAACTGGAAGGAAGGCACATACATGATCCAGGAAACAGCAATTTAAGTAAATGCAGGAACTTGCGAGGTATAACTTTTGGCAGTGGCTGGAAAGATTATGGCCAAAATGGTAATAGACTGTATAATAGAAGCTATAGTGGGAGAATTCTAAAAGCAACAGACAGGATTTAGAACAAGATGAACGTGTGCAGATCAAATAGTCAAACTCAGAGCCAAGGTCGGGTTGACAGTGATCGGGCCCTGGTTTAAAAAAAAGTCATTGACCCCTGATTTTCGATTCTACATGTATAGGTTAGGGAAGGGCGAACCCCTCTACTGATGTGGGCCCTCGGGCAGTGCCCGAAATATTTAACATTCTTAATCAAGATAGGGCGGTCAAGTGAATGTCAGACACATTAGCATATCAACTGTGGACTTTGAGATTGTGACAAAATAACATCGAACATCACATTTACCTGTGCCATCCTATAATTCATTTTGTTCTCTTCACTTTAGTTTTTCCCACTTGTGACAGTATTTGGGATTTTTGATTCATTGTTTACATTCCCTTCCAACAATTATTGTTATGTCATCACATCAGCAAACATCTTTTGCTGATTAGGGTAATTAATCCCTTTCGTTTGAACCCATATTGACGGGGCCAAGTCTGTTTCAGACAGGGGGTATGACGTGTTGGTGTTGTGGGCAGTGGATTTCCCCCTTGCTTCACCCTAGGCCTAGTGAATTCAATTTTCATGAAAGCATCGTCCTTTGCGGTGTCAGTCTTTTGGCCTACCAAAAACCTCTCATACCCTAAGACCGTTGTGCGTGGTGAAGAGCCACATCCTCCACGAGGTAGTCCTGGTAAATGATGGTGCTTACCCTCAACCTAAACACAACGGATCTAGAGGACCAAACCTCGATAATAACACCGGTTCACTACATCGTACATACCCTCTGTGGGTGGGAAGGAGCCAGATGGATATTGAACAAAGTCTTAGGAGTGGGAATGAGTTTGCACTACTTCCTGAAGATCGGAACCCATCGTAAAGACACAGAGACTCATGACGCGACGATCCTCTTGCCTTGAACCTTTGGTCATATGCCTAAAGCCTCGGAGAACTCGGCGTAACCAGCAGACAATTTGGTGGCGTCGAATGAGCACTGTGAGCCCTACCTCGGCTAAGTATCTCAGGGAGACGCAGAAACACCCCCTTTATCTCCCCCAGAGCTGGCACAGTACACTTCTGGCTTCTACCCATAGTGTGTAGGAAATCCACAGGGACCCCAGCATCACAACGCCATGAAGATGAAAACGTCAAAATTTATTCATTAAAACGAGATCGGACGACGCCTCGGTTATCAAGGTCCGTACCAGACAGTGGGCAACCAGGCTGTGATGTGCGAAAAATTGATTTCTGGAAGAAACCCTAACGACTTCCCAAGAAGAGGAAAAGTGGGAGGAAGAGCAAAAAGAAACCAGATCACACAGAAAAAAACACACCTACACTTAATATTCTGCAGCTAAACATCTGTGGCATAAGAGATAAAAAGCTTGAACTTGCCAAACTGCTAGACAGTCACAGTGTCCATATGGCTGCTTTACAAGAAACTTTACACAAAGATTTTGACCTGCACCTGTCCGGATACACTAGTTACGCTTGTAAGTGCATTGGTTGCCGTGGTATAGTAACTTACATCCGAAATGACATACAAGGAGATGTCACACAGCTAACAACAGCCCATTCCACAGATGTACAGTCAATATCTGGCACAATGGAGGCAAATATATTATATACAATGTGTACAGCCCACCCCAGACAACATGCAACATACCAGAACTAAATAAGACAGTATTAAAAAAAAATATTCTTGTCGGGGACTTCAGCTGACACTCACCCCGTTGGGGTTATCCTGACTACAGGAGTACAGGAAGGTACATTGAAGAGACCTGTGAAACAGCTAACCTGTCAGTATTACAGGATACAGAGTCCCCACCAACTTTGCTGCACAGGACCCACCTTTCTCTCACCCGACCTCACTTGACCATCCGTTCTTCTGACCTAATAGACTTTAGTCATTTGCAGGTTCTGGACGACATTGGAAGTGACCACAAACCACTCATCACCACTATAAGCAAACCCAGTAAAGCATATTTCAAGCAGAGAACTCGCTGGAATTTTTGACAACCAAATTGAAGACTATTCAAGAAACATCGGAAAATCCTAGAAAATATTGAGATCAACTGTGACGAAACATTCAGTGAAAGACTGACAAAATCAATCTTGAATGTAGCATCTCAGTCTATCCCAAGGGGTAGCCGGTAGCCATATAAACCATTACGGAAGAAAGAAACACAATTTGCTATTTCTGAAAGAAACAAAGCCAGAACAACACTTGAGACCCCACTTTTACAAGAGGCAAAGATTTGGTACTATAAAGCATGTGCCAAAGTAAAACTTACAGTTAAGACGGCCAAAACAGGTAAATGGACAGAAACATGCTCCAACTTAGATCTCAGACAGAATGGAAATAAAGCATGGGCATTAGTAAATAATCTTTCTGGAGAAAGTAGAAAGATGAATCCCAAGCCAGTGATAGACGGAAGGAAAACAATCGCTGAAGACCAAAAGAAAGCAGAACACTTCAGTCATTACTTTGACATTGTGAATAGAGCAAGAAAACTCACAGAGCTGGACAGGAAGCAACTATGCCAGTTAAAGCTTCAAGAGAAAGCCTCAACAGCCAATGCCTCCCTATTCGAAGAAGAATTTAGCATGAAAGAGTTACAGGAAGCCCTGAAGAAATTAAAACTTAGAAAGTCCCCAGGGCCGGACAAGATCCATAATGAAATGCTACTCCATCTAGGCTCATCTGGGAGAGAAGCAATCCTCAAGCTAATCAATAAGACATGGAGATCAGGCAAACCCCCAAAAGCCTGGAGGAATGCTCATATTGTCCCCATTTTAAAAACCAACAAACCCTCAGATGAACCCGAAAGCTATCGTCCGAAATCTCTAACATCGTGCCTGGTCAAAATTGCTGAAAGTATTATCTACACTCGACCTATTGGTTCCTTGAGAGTTCCAGTATTCTATGTCATAAACATGCAGGCTTCAGAACCAACAGCTGCACAGAAGACCAGCTTTTCCCGTTGACGCAAAGAATTCATGATGGCTTCCACTACTTCCAGAATAAGAAACATACTGTGGCCATCTTCTTTGACCTCCAGCAAGCCATGATCATGTATGTAGAAAAGGTCTTCTGATGAAGATGATTGGCATGGGAATACATGGCAGGTTATACAACTGGATAAAATATATTTTGATTCATCAAACAATCCAAAGATAAACAGTGCAATCTCATCTAAAGAAGTCTTAGAAGAGGGCTTACCACAAGGCTCATCATTAAGCTGCACTCTATTTCTCATCTATTTCAATGATGTAACCGACCAGATCAAAGCCGAAAAAGCTCTTCACGCTGATGAGCTGGCAATATGGCGGAGTCAAAAGAATGATGAAAGTGGAGCTCAAAGAATAAACAGAGACCTTAGAAAACTGCACTTACTGCCAAACATGGATACTAAAGGTCAACTATATAAAGACTGTGTACACTGTCTTTACCAAAAGCCATAAAGTAGCCAAGAAAATATCAACCTTTGGCTAGACAGTGACAAACGAAGAACATCTCATGTATCTTGGAGTCACACTTGATCGGCAGCTCCGCCTCAGTAACCATTTTGAGAATACAAAGAACAAAGCACTGAGGTGATTACAACTACTGAAGAGGCTTGCTGGCTCTACATTGGGATCAGACAGGGATAATCTGAGAGGCTTATACCCTGGCTATGTCCGTTCTGTGATAGAATACAACAATTCACTGCTTACAACCTGCTCCAAAAGAAACCTAGTCTCAAGACAGAGTGCAAAGCAATACCCTTCGACTAATTAGTGGAGCTATGAGATTAACTCCAACTGCTGCATGTGAAATACACACAAATGTGGAACCCCTTGGGTCGCGGAGAGATAAAGCTGCTTTAGAAGTTTTTGAAAGATGTAAGAGAATGAACCAAAACCACCCCAATAGCTACCTTGTAGAAAACTGGGTACTCAAGCAAAGAATAAAACACAAGTCAATCTTACAACATACCCATGAAATACAAGATAGATACCACCTCCCAGAAAGAAGACAAGATGTGCAGGAAGTATAAAAAAATTTACCACCACAAACCCCCTTAAAACACCAGAAGTACAGATGAAATTAGTAGATGGAACAACCAAACATTCCGACCCAGTCAGTCTTATGAGTGAATCACAAAGAACCATGGATGCCTACCCTGAAGTATGGTTGCATGTCTATACTGACGGATCTGCATTTAAGACTACCATCAAAGCAGGTTATGGAGTTTACATATGTTATCCAGATGGATCCTCCGACGAAATATTTGGTGCATGCGGGGAGTTTTGCTCCAACACTGAAGCTTAAATAATTTCACTTGAAACAGCTGTATACAATATGAAGATTGTATTTGATGCTTTTCCCTCAAAGGCTCAAAACATTGTCATTTTTACTGACTCCATGTCTGCCCTTTACGCTTTTGAAGGCAGTGGACATTGTAGAACTGAATTAGCCAAACTAATCCTGGATGCTGATTAGCTTATCACTTCCTGTGGCATCAGAATAATTATGCAATGGATCCCTGGCCACTCAAATACACCAGGTAATGACAGCGCAGACATATTAACAAAGAAGGGAACAAGACATGAACAATCACTCACAGCAACAACTCTCCAAACAGCCAAATTTCTCATTCGAACAACAAATAAACTTGGCTGAGCAGTTGGGCCATGGGAAAAACCAGCAGAGAGGTTTACAGACATACGACTGACCCTGATTCTAATGACAACATTGGCCATCTTACAAGGAGGGATCAGAACACCATTTTTCGGCTCAGATCACAACATATACCACTCAACAGTCACTTGAACAGAATCCAACCACAACGCTCTCCAAAGTGCCAGCTATGTAACTATCCCTACAAAACTGTTGACCACCACCTCTTTGAGTGCCCAGCACTCGATGATGTTAGGAAAATACTCCTTTTTCCCAGCCCAGATAAACGGAACATCTTGTACGGAGAAACAAAACAACTTGCGAAAACGTGCAGATATAACTACATCGCATTGGGCCGAAGGGCGAGAGTCAATGCGCCATTGGATCAATAACAACAACATCAACAACCATACTGACACCTGGGATCGGTAGACGGAAGTATGATTTACTAATGTGTAACACTTTTTCCTGCGGCCAATTAATAAGTAAACAACCTTTTGATGACAACAGTCGATTATCTTACCAACTGGTAAAAGTCCTGTCTGACCAGGTTGTCAAGGTTGATTAGACCGGGTAAGTGAGATAATCGTTTCCGGACAAGACTTTCGAAAGAATAATTGTCACTCTTGAAAGAGATTACCTGTGATAAATTTTAAAGTCGTGAGTGTAAACATGATCGATAATAGACGGAAGCTGGCATATCATTTATGGCAATTGTAAACAACACATTTATTTTCGCGGTTGTTATGTAGGAATTTTTCGTGATAGGAGGGGAGATAAATACGCTCTTGAGTGCAATTGGCTTGGCCTATGAAAGGTAAAAAAAAAAAATTCTAATTGGTGCCTTGTCATATAGTAGCAATCGGGAAGTGGGTCGAATGTTGCCTTATAATTTAGTGAGTTTACCGCATTGTGAAATTGAACTCGTCAAGAAGACAGCCAGACAAGAAAGAGTAAGGAATAGGATCAGTATTCCACTTTAATGGACCGGACAACGAGTTTGAGCATCTTGTGGACTTGTATCCCAGGAAAACTCTAATTTCATTAATACGGAAAGCCCGGAATATTAGGAACCTGAACACTAAGTCATAGTGGGATTCTATTTGCAAAGTAATACCCAATACCGCGTGTAAGAGGCATCTTAAACAAGCTGCCGTAGCTATTTCACTGAGCCAGAAGTCGGTATTCCCGAAAAAGATTTTGGGGTAAGTTGTATATTTATTAATTGTTTAGTTTGCATTATTAACATGTGAAACTTGTTAGTGGATGTCCAAGTCATGCGTGGCTGGCAACCTCGGCATACAAAATGATGATTTCATGAACCACCACTGCAAAAGCTGGTGACTGCTTTATGCGGGCTTCTCAATGAGAACCAAAAGCATAGGTAGTCCCAAGTTCCATGTGGACTAGGGAGTGGATGATGACATAAATGATTTACATACTTATTATATTAACCTTTTAACCAGTGCATATGTAAATGTAAACATGTTCAATATAAATGCAATGGATGTTTTCCGCTCACTGAGATTAATATTAATGCTCAGATAGGGTAAAGTTCTGATGCAGATGGGATGGTGGAATGAAAAGCGGGGAGGGGGGAATGGGGGAACGTCTGAATTTGTGTCAGGAGGGTATTTGTTTCTCTCTTATTTCATGATACTAGTCGGTGGTACCAATTACACTGGCTAACAAAAAAAATTTTTTTTTTCTTTCTCTAACATTTCTATGTTTTTCTGGTCAATTTTAATGCGCTGTTTTTAAATCTGCAAACCGGTTTTCTCTATCAGGTCGGGATCTCTATAAATACGCAATTGAAGTTTTTTAACAACCCATACAGTATTATAACATCATTCGTACAAGAAGTATAACAGTTATGTAGGCTTGAATTTCTTTGCAGTCGACTTTCGTCGGTGAATGGCATGTGGTACATCGCGATGAAACATCCAACAATAATCGGCAAGCATGGTCACACTCCACCGTCCTTGGTAACGTGACTCCATTACGGCGATATCTTGATGGAATCGTTCTCCATGTTCATCGCTGACTTCGCCAAGGTTGTCAGGGAAAATGTCAAGATGCGAATCGAGCAAATGGATTTTGAGGGACATGTTACAGCCCATAATTCTGTATGCATCTATGCACTGCTTAACAATATGCACATAGTCGACAGATTTGTGATTTCCCAGAAAGTTATCGACGATCGATTTGAATGCCATTCATGCGCGAAGTTCACTACCATGTAACAAGTTCTCGAATTGTTTGTCTGCAATAACTTTCCTAATCTGAGGTCCTACAAAGATACCCTCCTTTATCTTTGCATCGCTAACTTGCGGAAACTTTTCTCGAAGATAAGTGAAAGCTTTGCTCGTTTTATCTAACGCTTTTACGAAATTCTTCATGAGCCCCAACTTTATATGTAACGGTGGTAAAATGATGCTGTCTTTGTTAACTAATGGCTCGTGTATTACATTTTTATGCCCGAGCTGCATACGATCCCTGATAGGCCACACCTTTCTTGCATAATGTTCCTGTCTGTTGCGGCTGTCCCATTCACATAGGAAGCAACAAAATTTAGTATACCCAGTCTGCATGCCCGTGAGAATTGCAATGACCTTTAGGTCTCCACAAATCCGCCATTGGTAGTCATTGTACTTTATTTTTGCCAAAAGTATAGCCATATTGTCATAAGTTTCTTTCATATGAACAGAGTGGGCGACTGGAATTGATGAAAATAAATTTCCGTTATGCAATAACACGGCTTTTAGACTAGTCTTGGAAGAGTCGATGAAAAGTCGCCATTCGTTGACTATGTGCTCATGACCGAGGTGCACCATTAGACCGTTTACATCTTTGCAATAGCAAATGTCATCATCCATCTCAAAGTATTGAACAAGTTCTCTGTGTCTATGACGAAATTTAGATATCGGAGTATTGGGCGCTAAAAGATTCCATTCTTTGAGTCGCGAACCGAGTAATTCCGCTTGTCCTTTGGTAAGAGCGAGATCACGTATTAGATCTGAAAGTTCTGAATGGTTAATTAAGTGAACACCATCATTCACCGGTATATAATCCGAGTCAGAATTAGTTTCTAAAGCAGGTAAACTATCACTTTCTGATGGTTCATTCACGTCCAACGGATATTGTTCTGGTGGAACTGGGATCGGACACGTGATTGGATCATGAGGCACTGGTTTCGAAACCGATTTAATAATTGGAGAAACCCCATACTTCCTAATTTTAAAAGTGAAACCATGGATATTTGTCAAGCAGAAGTAACAATCAGTAGAGTGATTTGTCTTGTTCACGCCATATTACTGGCACTCCAAAAGGCATCGACTTATGCTTCGGCGATTTTCGTAACCAACCTGCCAATGTATTTGCACAAGTCGAACAAACTGCATTTGGCTTCCAAGATTTATTTGCATCATCAACTTTCGAATCGAAATAAAGTTCATATGCTTTCTTTAGTAATGGTGTAAAGTTTTTCTGGTGAACACGATCGGTAAAATATCCGCACACGTAACAGAACAGATCAGCCGAATTTCTACAACTTCTAGAAGCCATATTTCGCTCAGAATTATTTCAAAATACAGTAACTATTGGAAAAATAGCGTAACATATGTCATGCATCTTTTAGCAGTATAAAAAGTATAATTATTTTGCATTTTATTAATTTTTAATAAGTTATATAGTAAAAATGAAACGGAGCAATTAACGGTTTCCCAAAAATATATTTATTCACAAATATCTTAAGAACCCGATGTGATAGAGATAAACGGATTTCAAATTTGAAATCAGCACAAGAAACGGACCTAAGAACACTTATTCTTATATAAGAAAGAAAAATGTTGTTTGTCAGTGTTAGTGGTGCTATCTGTGGAACAAGTGAGTGGTATTAGTGGCTTGCAGTCAAAGCTAGACACCTACAGCAGATGTTTCTCAACAGACGCTGGACCATCTTCGCAGTTACTCCATGATACTACGAGGAACGTGTTGCAGCCACCAGACATGACCAGTGACGAAAGTGAACTAGTCCATAACCTTCAAAGAACAAGCATCGGCTGGAGCAGAAACCAACCGATATTTTACTGGCAGCTAAGTCACATTCAAAGCTGCCAAGTGAACACTGTTAGTTGCTTATCCTTTACAGGACGTGGCAATCAACCCCAGCTTTTATTGGCTGTTTGTGATTTTTCTAGGCAATTTTTTTTCATTCAGTAGTTTGCCATTGCTTTCTGAACGGTACGGCGCTTATACCATTGTTAAAAATCCACACAAAGCGATCTGCTACCAAACCGCCTGCAGCAGGTTTCGAACCTGGTATATCTGGATTATGAAACTGCGTTCATATCCATTAGGCCACAGACGCCGACAGAGAGCTGGTTACAGAGGTGAAAATGATGAGGAAAACGATGGAAAGAACTTGAGCGGATGACACGGGACAGGAAGACTTGGCATGTGTTTGTTGAAGGCCTATGCTCCACGGAAAGCTAAAGGGTATTGATTGACATCACGAATACGTGAAAGTAGACAAAAGAGAACTTAGAGAAGAAAGGTCGAAGATGAAGCCAAGACATCCAAGGCAGAGATGAAGAAGGTGGACGAAACTATAAATTGGTATGAAATAGATTGATTATAATGACGATGACTGATCAGACATACAGGCAGACAAAAATACATATAGATAATATAAACCAGGCTTCCGCATGCAATAAAAATAAGAAAATTATTTTTATTTCAGTCCTGGGTTTGCTCCAAGGATGTATTGTTATTTGAAGACAGCTTCTTATGGTCTCTAGACAAAAGTGAGCCTAACATGAATCCTAAAGTGAGGGCCTTGTGGCGAAGAATCATCAGATTTATCCTTCACAACATTATTATTGGTGTCAACAACCACTATGAGAAGGTATGGTATATGAAATGTCTCATTTTAATTTATGTCGAATTCCGTACTAAATGTGAGACTAAATGTCATATTTTAGAGTCAAATCAATCACTCAGTCAATACTCTTTAGCTCCACAAGGAGCATATGCCTTCAACAAACACATGCCAAGTCCTCCTGTTGCTTGCTATCATCTCAAGTTGTTTCCATATTTTCTTCCATAATGTGTATATGTGTCTCTTCTCCGTGTGTTCTTCGATCTGCCTCCAGAATTCCAGAACAAGGGTTGTCTAGTAAACAGGTTTCTTCAATGTGTGTCCAATCTATCAACAGGTTTCCTCAATGTGTGTCCAATCTATCAACAGGTTTCCTCAATGTGTGTCCAATCTATCAACAGGTTTCCTCAATGTGTGTCCAATCTATCAACAGGTTTCCTCAATGTGTGTCCAACCTATGGCTAGCGTCTACTTCTCATCTCTTGTTTCCAGTGGTACTTTATCTGTTTCTTGTCCTCAGTTCCATGTTGATGGCCGTGTCGTTCCATTTCCATCCCTCTATTCTACGCAAGCAGCCATTTATGAAAGTCTGTAGATTCTCAGTTGTTGTTTTTTATTGTTCTCTATGTTTTAATTAGAGGCATAACAGCAGGGCTTTTGAGTTGAAGCTCATTTGGGTCAAAGTTCACAAAAAAACAAAAAATTATGCGTCAGTGATATTGTTTCGTTGCACTTTGTTGAAAAGTCAAACCGAGACAAAGTGCCAGTTAAAATGAGAAAAAATCGTTGGTGATGTATTGGGCATACACTGAGGGAAATTGATGATAGCCCTGCCAGACAGCCCCTTTTTTTTTAGAACCCTCAAGGTCAGAGCAGTAGAGGAAGACCCAAGAATACATGGAGAAGAGACCTGGAGACAGAAATAAAAACGATGAAGACGACACGACAATGGGTTGAGCTGATGGCAGACGACATAACGAATTCAGCTGATGGCAGACGACATAACGAATTGAGCTGATGGCAGACGACATAACGAATTGAGCTGATGGCAGACGACATAACGAATTGGCAAGTGTTTATTGAAGGCCTAGGCTCCTTGAGCAGCTAAAGTGTATTGATTTATTTGCATTTAAGTTCACTGTATCTATTGTCGCACACGCTTAAAAAATGGGGAAGGATAATTAGTGACTTTGATTGGAGAAGATATATTTCAAAGTTCAGTTTTTTTCACAACCTAATTATTAAAATAACTTCACCAGACCCAAATGTTTTTGTTTTTTTAATATTTGGACATGCGCCAACCATAGCCGGCTAGGGTGACAGCACGCGCCTCGCCAAAAAGAGGTGAAATTTTAATAACATCCTAATTATAACCTTTCAAGGGTGTTTACAATTTACATATACACACTTTAAACATTTCTATTTCATAAACAACATATACAGATTTAATTTTCTTTCTCACATTTTAAAGTTAATTTTTTCACAATGACGAGAATAGTCAATTAAGTTTTAAAGAAAGAAAGACAATTCCAAAAAAAAAAAAAAAATTGAAGATCAATTGGTGAGAGTATTCATAATGATGATGGTCATTTTGATCATTTAAACTAAATTGATGTTATTGTGGGAAAAAAATTGTCTATTTCTTGGCTTTAAGATATGATATATAGATACATTTTAAAAGTGTGTATACATAATTTTGAAACACCCTGCATTTCTTCATCAATTAACAAACAAGCACATTTGTATTCTTGTTTCAGCTCTATTATGTGTACAGTCAGGAGAGAACCAGATTTTGCTGCCTGGATGCAAAACCTCCCGCAGGAGTTGACCCGAGATCGCACGAGTCCCTGAAAAAATTGGTCGCCTTTATGAAGGCACAAGAAGATTAATAGTCTTAGAATTGTTGTAATCGTACAAATGAAAGTAGTCACCCATTTGTCTACTCCAGCCCGGCTCTTGTTCGAGAAGTCTCCAGAGAATAACATACACTATATTCGTTTTAATCATGCTAGAGGGGTTGCCTCATAATCCAGGATAATTGAAGTCACTTTCTATTGTAAAACTGTTATATCTTCACTAAATTAAAGTAATCATTACACAGAAAAAAAGTCACATTAACATTACAACTCGACGTTGTAATTTTTACCTTTATTTGGTAATGTCAGCGTCCGATTGACAGTGGTTAGAGCGCTGGTCTCTCGCGGTTAAGGTGCTGGGTTCAATTCACGTTATTGTCACGCTAGTCTACCCAGCTGTAAATGGATACCTGACTTTGCTCCTGAGTTAGGTAAGGAGAAGGCATCTAGGAAGGTAACTGGTCACCCCACCTCTCGATCCTGGGACTTAGTATAGTGAGGTCTCTAACACTTCACGCCCCTACAGCAGTATCTGCTATGGGACTACCTGTACCTTTTACCTTTGGTAACGTCAATCTATTGGTCATATATTTTGTTTTCGGAAAAAGGGGGGGG